>OW026456.1:49729560-50329560 GCA_932274525.1 Podabrus alpinus | reverse complement strand
CATATTTTAAATTATTGCTTTAGTTTCTCATTAATGCTAATTAATCCTATTACCTATTTTAATTACATTTAAAATTTACATACACTTAAACTACCGTTACATTTGAAATTCCTCTGCTTTTGAAATTTACTATCTGACATTTACCCTTGAAATTAAAATTTAAATATATTTGAAATTTATCCCTTGTGTGAATCAACTTTATTATGTGCCTTTTAATTTTGCCTTATTATAGTGCCTTTACTATTTAATTTATCATTTCATTTAAATTCATTCATATCTTTTCATTCATTATTAACATTTGAATCCAATTTAATTGCCCTATTTTTATTTTACAAATATTTTGGCTGGATTTTTATTTCTTTACTTCTTGCGCCTATCTATCACAATTACAATTTTCATTAATTGGTGTCTAACGTTTAACTAATAGTTTGCCTTATTTTTGTTTACTACATATTTGGCTGTTAGATGCACCTGGTACCTTTCGTTTAAATTCATTTATTTAATTACATTCATAAATACCCTTTGAATCCTATTTAATTGCCTTATTTTTATTTTACAAATATTTTGGCTGGATTTACTTTTTAATTATTGTGTCCAACTTTTAAAATTATACTTTCTAACAAATGGTGTCTAACGTTCAACTAATCGTTTGCCTTATTTTTATTTTACATATTTGGCTGTTAGATGCACCAGACACATTTTCTTTTCGATATGGTTTACCGATATTACAATTCTTACTTGTGCCTTTATTATTTTACCTAAAACATTTCATTACCATTGTAAACAATCCATGGAGAAGTTGGTGATACGGAGATGTTATTATTTAGCGCTAAAAGTTCACCGATTCTTCTACATGGATTATTTTTACAAATTGGGATCCCTTTTGGTAATCTACATACATATATAAAAATTTTACCCTAAACACTATTATTCACTTCAAATTATTTTACTCTGCTTTTAACTGGATTATCACTTTTTGGCACTTTATTATTTTTCTTCTTCGACATTTTCTTCTTCCTTTTGTTGGAATAGTCTTATAGACGTAGCACTTTCTTTATATCACCTTTTGGGTTTCTAATCTTCTAACTTTTCAGTTTTGTAACGTTCACTATCGCGCGGAACTTTTTCATTTCACTTTTTTAAAGTTCGGGGGTTCTTTCTTTAATTTTGTAAAGCTTGACCTACTTGACTAGGCGGTTTCCCACTTTCATTGAATTTTTGACTTTTTATTCCACTAAACTGGCTGACGTGTAGGGGATGATTATAGATACATCACAAATTGGTTCACCCATAATTATTACCATTTGAATGAACGCCATCTTTACTTCCCATTTGACTGAACGCCTTCCTTGCTCATATTTGTGGTTTCCAATTCCAAATCCAATTCCAGGTATATTCCTCGAGAAAATGTAGAATCGCGAATTGGTAGTCAGGAGTACTATGTAATAACCTTCAATGGGGTGATCAGGCCCAAATCGGATATCAATAGTCCCTTTTCCCTTTTCACATTCTTGTTGTTGAGCTGTGAATTCCACGACGTTCGGCAACACTACCTTGGTTTGTTAACCATTCCATCTCTCCATCCATCCATTGCTTATCCAAATCCAATTCGGTTTATTGTTCTCCATTCCATTCCATACTCATCCCTCTTGAAAGTGGTTTCCAAACTACCCCTAATGACTCTTTGACTGTCCGCGTATGAATGCCTATGATTATTTCAACTTGTTACCTAAAATCAAAAATATTATGACGCGCCTTGCGTCCTGACTCCTTTATGCTATTGGTTTATTTTCCTTCTATTTCAGTTATCCGTTTCTTCCTTCTAAATTCGGCCTTTTTATATTCTAAAACATTCAAAACTTTTATTGGCTTAATTCCTACATTTAATATTACCCCTTTATTAATAGTAATTTATTACCCTATCGTTTACTGAAAAAAAATTTCTTATTATACCCTTACGATTTTATTATTCTATTTATGTTGCTTAAAATATTCTACTTTAGAGTTTTAAGTAACTATTTACGCTATTAATTATTAAGAACACTAGCTGGGGATGGTACCCACTCGTCATAATAGGGTAACATTCTGCTAACATCCACAACGTCTTTTTTCGCATTCGCTGTTGTGCCTTTAGCTATTTCGTAATTAACTTCTCCTAATTTTTTCGTTATCAAATATGGACCGTACCAGCGTAATAATAATTTTTCCGCGCGCCCAATTTTTCTTGTAGGAGTAAAAACTTTCACTTTATCGCCTACTTTAAATTCCATATTAGTATGTTTGGAATCATATCGCGTTTTATCACCTGCTTGGCGATTTTGGATGTTTTGAACTGCAATACTTCTTGCATTCAAAATTTTGTCACGTATTTGTTCTACAGTTTCCTCTTTAACAGGAATATTCAAGTTGGTTTCGGTAGGTAATCTAGGTTCGCGAGCATAAACTAACATAAATGGAGAGAATCTCGTAGTGTCTTGGATGGACGTATTGTACGCAAATGTTACGTGTTGTAAATATGTGTCCCATTCTTTTTGTTCCGAATCTACGTATTTTGCTAACATATCTACTACAGTTTTATTAAACCTTTCTGTTAGACCGTTACACTGAGGGTGATATGAAGTAGTAAAGTGTCCAACTGTACCCATTAAACGCGTTAGTTCAGTAACCATTTCCGACAAAAACACTTTACCTCGGTCACTTAACAAAAATTTAGGTGAACCGTGTCTACAAATGACATTTTCTAAAATAAATTGGGCTACGTGTCGCGTTTGACCATTAGTCAAAGCTTTAGTCTCCACCCATCTTGTAACATAATCTGTGGCTACTATTACCATTGTTTTTCCGTTTTTGCTTTTTGGAAACGGACCTAACAAATCAATACCCACTCTCTCGAAAGGTAACCCTACCGGTATTGGTTGTAACAACCCACGAGGTTTTATGTTTGTTCTCCCTTTTCTAGCTTGACAATCCGGGCACCCTTTTATGAACTTTTCTACATCTTTTTGTAGACCTTCCCAAAAATATCTATTCCGAATTTTAATTAATGTTTTAGTGTTGCCTAAATGACCTGCCAAGGGTTCACTATGGTTAGAAAAAAGAATTTCGTATCTTAAATGTTTTGGAATTACTAATAAATTTTCTAATCCGTTCGCGCTAGCGTTTTTTTTATAAAGAACTCCGTCGATTAGAATAAAATTTTTGCTTTTTCTTTTTAAACCTATACTAACGTTTGTGTTTTGTGGGTCTTCCATAGCTTCTATTAATTTAGCTATGTCTTCGTCTTGTCTTTGTAGTTCGCTTAGCTCTTCTGGTTCTACTATGAACGAGGGTATATCATTGGCCTCGTCTTCGTCTTGTTGAGTGGCTTCTAAAACTGGGTTCCTCGACAAGCAATCTGCATCGTGGTGAGTCCTTCCGCTCTTGTACACTATTGTATAATCAAATTCTGCTAACCGTAAGTTCCACCTAGCCAATCGACCCGTCGCGTCCTTAAGGTTTGCTAAGAAGCATAACGCGTGATGATCTGATACTATTCGTACTGGTTTGCCGTAAACCAAGTGCCTAAAATATTGTAACCCCCATATCACGGCTAGCGCTTCTAATTCTGAAATAGAATAATTTCTTTCGGCTTTCGTTAAAGACCGACTGCCGTAAGCTATGGGATGTAAAATTTTATCTTCGTCCTCCTGAAGGAGAATTATACCTAACCCTTGGAAACTCGCGTCTGTCCTTAATTCGCATCCTTTTTTAGGATTAAAGTGTTTTAACAGAGGGGCTGACGTTAGTTTGTCTTTTAGCTCGGAAAATGCGTTCTCTTGAGCGTCGGTCCATTTATAACCTGTTTTAGCAGTTGCTTCATACAGTGGTTTGGCAATTTTTGAAAAATTTTGAATGAATTTACGATAATAGTTACACAAACCTAAAAAACTTTGTATGGTTTTAACATTAGTTGGCGTTTTAAAATTTTTTATAGCTAACAATTTACTATCGTCTGGTCCTACCCCTTCTTGATTGACTATATGACCTAACAATTTTACCTCGTTTTCGGCGTAGTTACATTTACTTGGCTTTAATGTTAGACCTGCTTCCCTCAAGCGCTCAAAAACTTTTCTTAGTCTTACTAAATGTTCCTCGAATGTTTTTGAAAAAACTAACGTATCATCTAAATAAACCATTACTTCACTCCACTTCATTCCCTCGAAAACGCGATCGGTTAGGTCCTGAAATGTCGATGCTGCGTTTGACAACCCAAAACTCATCGCTTCAAATTGATATAAACCGTAACCCGGTGCTATAAAAGCTGTTAGTTCTTTAGAATCTTCATCGAGGCCTATTTGCCAATAACCGCTGAACAAATCTAGAGTAGTAAAAAACTTAGAGCCTTCTAAACATGTTAAAATATCATCAATATTAGGTAATGGGTAACTCGATTTTTTTGTAACGCTGTTTAATTTTCTGTAATCAACGCAAAATCTTTTGGTATTATCTGCTTTATTTACTAGAACTATCGGACTTCCCCACGGTGATTGTGATTTCACTATAATCCCCGCGTCTAACATTTCTTGGATTTGATTATCGATAATTTCGCGTTCCCTCTGTGATACCCTGTAAGGCTTACTTTTGACCGGTTTTGCGCCCTGTACTTCTATTTTATGTTTAACCATGTTTGTAAAACCCATTTCTTTTGGTTGTTTGGCGAAAATGTCTTTAAATTCTAAAAGTAACTCTTTTAATTGAGTTTTTTGAACGTCTGATAAATTATTATTAATTTTATGATCTTCTAAAGTTACTGTAGATGGTAATCTAACCCGTTTTATTTCCTCATGTGAATCTTGTGTAATAAATAAATTTACCACCTCACTGTCGAATTTTAAATTTCCCAAGGTAGTACCTTTGAATAATTTAAGTGGTATATTGGCGTTATTAATGATATCGACTGTAAATATATTGTCTTTAACGTTTTGTAAAATAGATACCAAGGCTAATTTATTTTTTGTTAAGAAAATATCGTTTGCGTTAAATAAATATGCTCTTAAATATGGCGCTTTATTTTCTGAGTATAAATCAATTTTAGTTCTTTGTTTGGGACCTAAGATATAATCTTTACTTAATTTTACTTTAGTTATATTGTTTAGTTCACTTACGCGTATGTCTTGACTTAATTCTTTCAATAAATTTATATTTTCGGGGGTTTTGTTACATTGAATTTTAGGTTGGCTAGTTTCTATCGAAACTTTATTTCTTTCTAATATAATAGGAGCATTTTTAAAATTAGGACGTTGTAACTTATTAAATGGGACTGACCTCTCTCCGTTTTGCAAAGGTTTGTAATTTATAATTGTTTCGTCCGATGACCTTACATAACTATTACTGTTTATTCTGTCGACATTCCTAATCTGATTTATGCAATTTTCGGGATATGAACTCGCTGTTGTCGATTTATTAGTTTGTATTGGAAATTTTGGCGTTTCACTGGTTACCGAATTTCGACTTGAGGAGTCGTTCCAATTTATTAAATTAATTTGATTATTTGAATTTTGGTTGAAACTTGTCTTTACGATTCTATAATTGCCTCTTAACGAAATCGTATTATCGTTGTAGTCTATCAAGGCTCTATTTTCCCGTAAAAATTCGTTTCCCAAGAGTATCGATTTCGGCAATTTTTCTACCACTACAGCCGAAATTTGAAAAATTCTACCGTTAATTTCTAATTTAATTTTAGATATACCTAAAATTGGAACACGGTGATTCCCAGCAGTCTTTAGAAATTGCATATAATAATTTTTATTCACTCGTTCTACACAATTACTAGATACAATATTTTTGGTCGATCCCGTATCAATCACTATTTCTGTAATTTTGTTATTTAGTCGTCCCTTAATAGTTAAAATGTTGTTTACTTGTCCCGATTCATTTAATTGGTATAGGGCGGCTGTCGGCCCCCTTCGAACCGCCCTTTTGGAAAATTTGTATTTCTGGTATTATTCTGACTGGCCCTCTAGCCCTCTAGCCCTCTAGCCTGACCTGGACCGCTAGCTACATGATACTCGCCCTCTTATTCATGTATTATATTATTTTATTTATATGTATTAAATTTATTTCTCAAAAAATCGGTCGCTATTCGGCTATAACAATCCTTAAAAAAATGCTGCACTGTATTGCCTGTTAACCTTTGAAAAAAAAAATTTATAGTCAATTTGATTTGAAAAAAAAAATTATTTGGGCGATTTATTTGAAGATAAATGCCCCAAAATGCCTGCCAAAACGGCCCTCCACCATATTTGTCACAAGTCTTCGTGACAGGGATCTTTTAGGCATTTTTAAATTAAAGCGGGTTCGAAACATTAATATAATTTATTTAAATAACTGGCAACGAATATATACATGCGCCTTAAATCTAATATTTAAAATTAATTCTTACATGTCACTATTAGGTACATCGTTGTCAACTAGGGGGGGTGAAATCTTCTCACATTATGTAACTACATTTTTATAACATGTTTACACTTTCAACTTCAACTACCGACTCCCTGTCGTTACATTTCTAACTGCTTATCAAACCGTTCTCCCTACGTTCAATTACCTCTCGAGAAAACTTTCCTATCAATCTGACTACTCATCACGTTTTGCTATCATTGCTTAGGCGAGTCGTGCATTAATATTATTATTATTTTATTTTATTATAAATGTGACAATAGTACATAGGAGGCTTATTTATGATTTCCGAAGAGAAACGGTCAGAATAAAGTTCTTACCCTGCCCTGATTCGATCCGAACATTTCGTATTAGCAGTATACGCACTTAACTGCTCAAGCTATGACCGCCTCCATAATAGGATGATAACATGTATGATATTATGGCTGTGTTCGGTCTGGCGCTTTTTTCGCTTTGAAGCTCCGTCGAACATATTCTGATAAGGGGTGGCCCATAAATTACGTCAGGCTTCTGGGGGCGGGGGGGTTCCGACCCTTTGAAGTTGGGGGCGGGAGGGTTCAAAAATTGTGACGTCACAAAATATATAGATTAAATATTTTATTATAACTTATAAGTACAGTAGAACTCGAATTATCCGAACTCCGACTATCCGAATCGTTGATTATCCGAACCGCTTTCAGAAAAAAAATTTAAGACGGAAACGTACTGCGATTCGCAAAATAATAATTTGCGTCAGCCCGAGTGTAACCACATGCAGTTTCTCACTGTCAAGTGGATGCGCGACTTGGCTGCCCGAAAACGGACAGTCAAACAGCTTACTTTAACCGAGATGTTCCGCAAGCAATGACTTTCATTTACAATACATACTAATGTACATCACTTGTAAGTACGCTATATAACATGTAAAAGTGTTGCCTTTTCATTTAATTAATTAAAAATCCATACAGTACCCTTTTTCGGAAAAAATCCAATTATCCGAACTTTTGATCATCCGAATGGGGTCCGGTCACAATTGATTCGGACAATTGGAGTTCTACTGTATTAAAAAAAACTATTTTTTGAGTGGCCACGCCACTAGCGTAGCGAGGAGGGGGGCGGACCGCCCTTCATAGATGTTTCCTCTGGGGTGCTAACCTTAAAAAAAAGGTCATCAGCCGAGGTGGGGATGACACCCATACAATCCGCCCGGGTTTCTTTTTATTATATAAATTTTAAATTTGAAAAATTTGCGGGTGGGGGGGTTTCAAGAATATGTGACGTAATACTTGACGTATGTGACGTAATACTTGGACGTCTAGTTTTATGTGACAAAGTGGGACGATCCAGGGGGGGGGGGTAAAAATTGCTTAAAATTGCGTGCCGTAATTTATGGACGACCACTAACTCAATTTTGAGCTGCAGCGCCGTAGCAAGCTCTTCTGACGCCTGATGCAAATTTGAATATATGCGTCCCCCCCCCCAAAGATTATTATCATTTTGAAAATTTGTCCTGAAATTTGCTTCCATATTAGTTTGAAGTCGCCACAATTTGCACGAATTAAATTAAATAATAAAAAAAGCGTTTTCAAGATTTTTAAGCCATTACCCCCCCCCCCCCGGCCCACGACAAAATAGAATAAACTTACTCTCACGCCACAATCTCTACTTTTAAAATCCAAAATCAATTTGGAAAATCGAGTTAAGTATTTAACATTTACATTTAATACTCAATTTCGTGTGAAGGCGGAAAATTGCAATAAGCACTCTTTATTGGTCGGTTTTCTTAATGGGTCGTTCATAAATTGCGTCGCGAAATTTTAAGTACTCTTTTACCCCCTATCATCACATTTCTTCGGAAAAATGTAAATTCCTTCCAAATATTACGTCACATGAATGAATTTAATGATAACACAATGAAATTCTAAAAGTTAACGATGTGACATCACTTGAAAACTCCTTCCCCTATCGTCAAGCAGGTCTAAACTCCCCCCTCCTTTGTGCGTGACGTAACTTATGAGCCGTCCTTAGTAGGCTACACCCCCCCCCCCCAAATTGAAAGGTTGAAAATGCTGTTTTAGACCAATTTTAATTTAGAAATTAATGGCTTAAAGAGGAATTACACCCATGTCTGCAACGTAAGGTTGCAAACAAAAGGTAAGTTCGTAGGTGGGATTATAGTCAGTACATTTAAGCAATTTTGAACGTCCTATTTTATCTGATACAACTTTGAGAAATGCTTAGATTCGATTCTGTAAACTTACAGATTTAATTATTTTTGGTGTTCGCATTAAATTTGAGGTATTAATTCGTAATTTACATTAAGCAAACGCCACCACGTGGGAGAATTTCAAATTAGTAAATGACGTATTAAATGAAAATAAAAATTCGTGCTTCAGGCTCAATCAAAACATAACAAAATTAACTAATTAACAAAACATATTACAATAAATTTAACACCATATTGAAATGTTTGCAAAATTTTCACCAGACTATGAATTTTAATTTCGAAATATACGTCTAAACACAGCCATGTTATTGTTGCTGGTGGCGCCACCAACGGTAATGTAAATCGCTAATAATTTGGGTATTATAAGGGTGTATTTTACAAAGCAGATCGTGTGTAAGATTATGGTCAATGGTCATGCTTAACCTGCACTGCACGTGCCATATTTCGATTTTGGATTAATCTAACTACTGTGCGTGGTTGTCCATTTTTATTTCATGCTAAAAAAAATTTTTTAAACCAACAAAATTTTATTTTATTTAAATAATTCTTTTATAAAAAAAAATGAAATTATTTGTTGGATTAAAAGAAATTTTCTTAATTCAAACACAAATTAATTAAATTTAAATAAAAATTATTTGGAAGCAACTAAATATTGTGTTTTATTTAAATACTATAATTATATATTTTTTAATTTGAATAAAAGGTAAAAAGAATAAAAGGAAGCAATCTCAAAATTTGTTTAATTTCAACAAAATTTATCTGGTAAGAACTACATAATTCTTCTTCTTAAAGTGCCGTGCCTGATTTCAGACGTTGGCCACCTCTCTCCTAGGTGTGCGTTGTGCGTTTGAAGTATTATCACACACATAGGGGACCTACTGCTTAACGCGGGCTCCGAACCGCGGGAAGTGTATACACTTCATCTCCCGAGAGGCTGTTCCAGGCAGATTACATCTCGGTGGTTTGCCATTGCCTTCCGAGGGGAGACGCTCAGAATAAAGTTTTACTGAGCCCGGAGTTGAACCAGGTATTTAGCATTAGCAGCAACGCACTTAACCGCTAAGCTGGTGACCGTCAACACTACATAATAATATATTTAAATATAAATTGTTTAAAAAACAACTATATAAGGTATATTTTTAAATTTGAATATAAGGTATTTGGAAACAACCTCAAAATTTGTTTAATTTAAATAAAATTTATCTTATCTGGTTTAGGGCCAGTTATCAATCTTCAATTAAATTTACCTGTCAGTTAAATCTACCATGTGACGTCTTTTAGTCCAATGAGAAGAGGTTAAACCTCATTTACCTGTCAGATAAGTCTAACTGGAGCTTTAACTGGAGATTGATATACTGGCTCTTAAACAACTATATAATTTTAAATTATTTATTGCTATTTTTATAAAAATTATTTGGAGACATGTAGGTACATATTGGCAACTCCAAATAAGAAAACGCCACCACGCGACCTTTTTGTAGAACTGTAATAAAGATGGTTAAAATAAAAGCGCTATTTATTTGTCCGTGGTTTCGTCGTAGTTTTGAGTTTTGATAAAAGTGATATTTAAAGTAATTGTGGTATTATTTGAACTCTTTCACAGCACCTTGATGTTATTCTGACTTATTTTCTTTACGTAACCTTCTGTTAAACGGTCATATTTATTTTCATATGCAACGCCACCATTGTTAATTTCAGTTCCCACTTGTATGTTGATGCAGTGGCGTAGCTAGGGTGCCCCGGGTGCCACCCGTCTGGGGGTGCCACCCGACCTCAAATTATCGTTTTTCCTTAGATGCAACCTCTAAAAATAAAAAGCCGAGATGGGGCTGACACTTCACCCGTCTGGGGGGTGACACCCGACCTCAAATTATCTGACCCCCATGCCTCATGGTTGTTTCCTTGAGTGCAACCCTTAAATCCTTAAACTCAGTATCTTGAAGACTTCTTTTGGAATTACCGTGATGCCCTCTACTAAGATGGCGATAGTCTCCGTGTTTTCTTTCTTAAGGGTGTCTTGGGGTAAGTCTGGAACAGGATGTTAATGATCTTTTCCAGCCCATCCATATGAACAAAAATTCATGGCAGCTCCTAACATCCGTATACGAACCTACCGAACAACAAAAGCCAAGTATGGATTTGCATGGGAACAACGCCATATTTTCTTCAGACATTATCGCCCTACTGGAGGGAAAAGATGGTCAGATCGTCTTAGCCAGTGACCTGAATGCTGAATGAAACTAAATCCGACTAAATCACGCCGACCAACAAAACTTCGTAGTAGACGCTCCAGTCGACTATGTACACCCAAATTTAATACAATCCGAATGAACATGGGGATTTCTGGATATGGTCGTTCACCGGAACGGAACGTCAAATTTGTACATCATCTAACGACCATAAACACGCTAAACTCTAGGAGAAGAACTCTCAGACAACACTCCGACCATCAGAAAAAATACTTTCAGAAGCCATCTCTCCCAAAACCTGGGACCCTTCTCTTTAGAGAAAGTTTCTATTAAATTCGAGAAGAAAATGTGACGAAAGCCACGACCATTATCCCAATTAGCGATCCCCGCGATGCACTCCCCTATTAGATTAAAATATTAATTAGGGACAAAAACAAGGCCAGACGCAGACCACAGAATATCTGCGACTCTATGAAGAGATAGGTGACCTGGCCAGGAAGGAAATCACAGACACACGCAGACCAACTGGGACAACAAACTGGAAGAACTCACCTTCGAAAACCCTTTAGCTTTGAGGTTGGCCAAAGCATTGCGTAAAGGCAAAAAAGCGATTGATGGACTGCACAGATTGGAAAGCTCCCTGGAAAAAGCTGAAACGCTAGACGAAAGTTTGGAGGCTCAAATACAAACCGAACAGCAACATATCCCATCCTGATCACATCAAGAGGATTGACGCCGAGATCCAAACGTGGCTCAAAGCATAGCGGCAACCCTTCGACGACCCTATCACTCCAGCGACATGCCAGAAAGTTCAGATAGCAGTCCGGATAATTAAATAAAAGAAAGCTCTTTATCCAGATGGTATCATATAACCATCTCTATAAGAAAAGGTTTGCGTAGCAGCATTCACTGGCGTCATCAATACCATACTAAGACTCCAGCACTTTTCTTGTCGTCGAAAAGTGGCGTACGTCATCATGTTCATCAAACACAGGTAAAATCCACTCCACCCTTCCTCTTATCGACCCATCAGCCTCCTTCCTGGATAAACTCGCGTAGAATGCGATCCAATTTTTTTGGCTTTTAATTTCTTAACAAAATTGTCGGGGATTAGGATTAGGTACTATTTCGACGCGACTTTTTCGGCGCGAGCGATTTGACGCAAGATTTTTCGGCGCGGAACCGATTCGGCGCGAGTCCGTTTCGGCGCTCGTCTTTTTCGGCGCCATACCACTTTCGGCGCAAGCCGTTTCGGCGCTAAGCCGTTCCGGTGCTAAGCCGTTTCGGCGCAAAGGCCCAAGTCATTTCGGTGCAAATATTTTTGGCGAAAAACTTATTTATCCATTCCATTCCGAATATTTTTACTTTGTTCCTCTGCGAAATCTTCACGTTCAAAAACTAACACTAACCTAACGGCAGATCCACCACTTCGCGGAAGATCCACCTCTTTGCGGAAGATTTAACTTTACGTGAAGATTAAATTGTTTTTGAAGCTATGCTTCTCCTATCGCACGGGTATCGCACGGGCAGTTAACTGAAAAAAATCGTTCGTCACACAAATTGGTAACGGAAATATGTAACGGAAATTCGTCACACAAATTTCGACCGCGGCTTTCAAATTTCGAACTTCCTTTCAAACACCATAAAACTCCGGAACCGAGAGGGCTAGGACCCTGGGAATGGTGGCTATGGATGGGGGGCAGAGGTGGCAACCGCCCCCGACCCCACACCGCCCCGCTGCCTCAAACTCCGCCCCCGCCTCCTCCAACCGGTTTTTAGGGAAAATAGTGGGAGGCCGACCCGACCCGTGTTCTCTAAAGCAAGTGGGAGGCAACCGCCCCCGACCACACGCCGCCCCCGCCGCCTCCAACCGGTTTTTAGGAAAATAGTTTTTGACAAAACTAAAAAAATTAAAACTTTTTTTTTAAATTAAAACCCCCCCTCCCCTTTTCGTGGGTCGGCAAAAAACGTCAAAAAAAATTTCAAAATTTTTATTTTTTAAAAATTTTGAAGCTAGTTTTAGTTTTTTGACAAAACTAACAAAATTTAAAAATCCCCCCCATTCTCCCTTTTTGTGGGTCGGCAAAAAACGTCGAAAAAATTTTCCCGTATCCTTATAAGCAAGTTGGAGGCCGAGGGCCGACCCGTATTCTTAAATGCCAGTGGGAGGCCGAAGGCCGACCCGACTCGTGTTCTCTAAAGCAAGTAGGAGGCCGAAGGCCGATCCGTATTCTTATAAGCACGTTGGAGGCCGAAGGCCGACCCGTATTCTTAAATGCCAGTGGGAGGCCGAAGACCGACCCGTGATCCGGAAAGGCAAGTGGGAGGCCGATCCGTAGTTTTATAAGCAAGTTGGAGGCCGACCCGACTCGACCCGACCACACCCGACCCGACCCGACCCGACCCGTGTTCTCAAAAGCAAGTGGGAGCAAGCATAACTCCGGTACCGAGAGGGCTAGGACCCTGGGAATGGTGGCTATGGATGGGGGGCGGAGGTGGCAACCGCCCCCCAACCCCACGCCGCCTCAACCTCCAACCGGTTTTTAGGGAAAATGGTTTTTTGACAAAACTAAAAAATTTTAAAAATTCCCCCCCCCTTTTCGTGGGTCTTCAAAAAAAGTCGAAAAAATTTTAAAAATTTTTCACAAAAAGGTCGAAGGCCGAACAACTGTGGCCTTTACGGATCTATTATGGTCCTCTCCCTGTGAGACCGAAGGCCGAACAACCACTGGCAATCACGGACTAGCAGTCAAGACAGCTGAAGGCATATAAATATAATCTATTATGGTCCGCCCTGTGAGGCCGAAGGCCGAACAACTATGGCCTTCACGGATTTATTATGGTCCGCCCTGTGAAGCCGAAGGCCGAACAACTATGGCCTTCACGGATCTATTATAGTCCTCCCCCTGTGAGGCCGAAGGCCGAACAACTATGGCCTTCACGGATCTATTATGGTCCGCCCTGTAAGGCCGAACAACTATGGCCTTCACGGATTTATTATGGTCCGCCCTGTGAAGTCCAAGGCTGAACAACTATGGCCTTCACGGATCTATTATGGTCCTCCCCCTGTGAGGCCGAAGGCCGAACAACTATGGCCTTCACGGATCTATTATGGTCCTCCCCTGTGAGGCCGAAGGCCAAACAACTATAGCCTGCACGGATCTATTATGGTTCGCCCTGTGAGGCCGAAGGCCGAACAACTATGGCCTTCAAAGATCTATTATGGTTTGCTCTGTGCGTAAGAAGCATAGCTTCTGTGGACGGTCCGACGACCGCTCTCATTTTTAATTGGTTTTCTAAAGAAATATCAAAAACTAACACTAACCTGACGGCAGATCCACCTCTTCGCGGAAGATCCACCTCTTTGCGGAAGATTTAACTTTACGTGAAGATTTATTTGTTTTTAATTAGTTTTCTAAAGAAATATCAAATACTAACACTAACCTAACGGCAGATCCACCTCTTCGCGGAAGATCCACCTCTTTGCGGAAGATTTAACCGGCGCCGAAACAGATGTCGCCGAAAGGGCTTCGCATCGAAAGGGCTTCGTGTCGAAATTGAATGCGCCGAACAGGGTTGGCGCCGAAAAGTTTTATTCCCTATTTGGAGACCTAGAAAATTTGATTTCTACTTTTATTCTATAACTAATCGAGTTTAATCCTAATTCTTGACCCCACCGGATGAAATTGTGTGAACATGTTTGGCACCACTGCATTTGACAACTACATAATAAACAAAAGTTAGGTTATGTTATTATGTTTTTTCGCTGTTTTGTAATATTTTTCAGAAAATGAATCAAGAAACACAAATTAGAAGACTACCACCAAGCAATAAAAAGGATTTATACCAGATTCTCGACTACAAAGATTCATGGAAGAACTTTTTAGGAATCGTTCCCAAGAAATTACGAAAAAACAACTACGAATGTCGAGTATCTAATGCAAACCCTTACAAATACAACTCACAACACGTTAAGTAAGTGAAAACCTACCTGACAAAACTATAAATTACCATATCACATAATTTTGTAGAATCATAGAAGGGGAGTCGCTAAATAAAAAAGTCTCGTGTAGTGAAATATTTTTAAGAGAATGGAGTACCACGGGTCCAGTTTTACCTACTTTGGGTCACTTCTTAAGTTTGTTGGTTCAAGCGAAGTTGCTACGGGCTGCCGATTATGTGTCTGTGAACATTTTAGGTGGTCAACCTGTACCGAGACCTGAAGATGGTCCTGCCGCTCCGGTTAACATTGACTTGCCCAAACAGCAACGAAAAACGGAGCAATTACTTGATGAAATCAGCTATCCTTCTTCGTTGATTTCTAACTTAGGCACTACCACTCAGGATATTAATAAAAACACTGTTAAATCTAAACTTATCATTCCAAAAATTGTCATTATTGCTGATTCGGAAAATGAACCAGATGTTACACCTCCTTTAGCTAGAGAAGTACATGTAGAAAATGGCGCACAACAATCTGATATGATTAAATTTTCTAATGTTGTGATTTCGGAAAGCACGGATGAGAATGGAGTCGTGTCGGACCTGATGAAATTTTCACAATCTCAAGTGTTGTCCGAAGATGGTGTACTTCCGAACATCGCAGATTTGATATCACCAGATTCGCAGCGAAGTCGTGAGTAGTAAAATTTTAATTTTGCTCTTTGATTGAATTACAGTTATTCCATGTCAAGTGATCCAACCGGGTTGCTTGACCATCTTGAAAAATTTGATTTTTTATGTGCAATTACCTTATCATGTTGGTAGTTTAACCCTTTCACCGATTTTACCAAAATTATTTTTGCCCAAGTCCAAACCCTTCGGGGGTACCTCCCTTTAAAGCAATTTTTTGAATTTCTGATTTCAAACGGCCATAGCTCCGATATTATTGATTTTTTAAGGTTAATGGATTAGAACTTTTTTAAAGATCATTCGCTTGTCTACAAATTAGGTTATAACCCCTTATTGTCTAGAATCAACGGATTTCGAGTTATAAATTAAATTAAGGGAAAAAATGTTTAAAAAATTCAGGTTTTTGTTTTTTTAATTTTCTTGCGAACCCCGTATCTCTTAAACGAAACGTCTAAGAGAAAAACTAACGGCCCAAACTGGATAGGGAATTTAACGGGCTACAACTTTCGTCAAATAAATTTTTTTGGGCAACCAACCGTTTTCACAGAAACTCTGAAAATAATGAACAAGGTGTAGGTAAAAAATATAAATTCACATAATTACTAAAAATCTCAATTTGATTTATAGCATTTGTTTTAAAGTTAAAACATTGTTAAAACGCTACAATACGTTACAACGCTACAATATGTTTTAACAATGTTTTAACATTAAAACAAATGCTATAAATCAAATTGAGATTTTTAGTAATTATGTGAATTTATAATTTTTTACCTACACCTTGTTCATTATTTTCAGAGTTTCTGTGAAAACGGTTGGTTCCCCAAAAAAATTTATTTGACGAAAGTTGTAGCCCGTTAAATTCCCTATCCGGTTCGGGCCGTTAGTTTTTCTCTTACGCAAGAGGGTTCGCAAGAAAATTAAAAAAAAAAACCTGAATTTTTTAAACATTTTTTCCCTTAATTTAATTTATAACTCGAAATCCGTTGATTCTAGACGATAAGGGGTATAACCTAATTTGTAGACAAGCGAATGATCTTTAAAAAAGTTCTAATCCATTAACCTTAAAAAATCAATAATATCAGAGCTATGGCCGTTTGAAATCAGAAATTCAAAAAATTGCTTTAAAGGGAGGTACCCCTCAAGGGTTTGGACTTGGGCAAAAATTTTATTTGAAAATTTGTCTTAGAAAAGTGTCCTTTATCACCACCTTAAAGGTTCTCCACGGTCACGGGGATACCCTGTATATAAATTTATGTGATTGGTATTGAAAAATTTTTTGCATTTCTTTCTTCATTTTTTACCCACAAATTTGTGGGGTTCTGAAAATATTTTCTTCATTTTTTACCCACAATTTTGTGGGGGTTCTGAAAATATTTTCTTCATTTTTTACCCACAAATTTGCGGGTTTCAGAAAATATTTTCTTCATTTTTTACCCACAAATATGTGGGTAAACCGGTGAAAGGGTTAAAATGATCCTTTTCATATTAAACAGATCAATAAAATCAGAATTTATTGACAAAAGATGGCTTGCAAGATTGTGAAATCCTAAAGGGTGAAATTTCAACTTGAATTCTTAGCATTGTTTTTTAAATTGCATCTTTACGGGGTAGTTTTAGCATGAAAGGAAAGAGTCTACAAGTCAATTGTTTTTACAAAGAGGTGGCAACTAGTTGTTGTTTATACGATAAATATAAATCCTGAGATTTGCCAATTTTTCTCAAAAAATTCTTGAAATTTCAATGTTTAAGAAAATGGCACTATTCGACCCTGCATATCTCGGGCGAGGGACCAGATAAATATCTGAAATTTTGGTACCATGGAATGGCATTATTATGCACCACAAATATGAAGTTGTGACTATAAGCAAAGAAATCACAAGCACAAAATGTAAAAAAAATACCAAGAGGTTACGTAATGATAGAAGACAATTTTCTAAGAAAAATTTCTAACTTAATAAAATCCGGGCAAGCTAAAATTTGGTATTGGAGTGTTCTGATGAACTCTTTAAAATCCCATACCGGTGTCTCCCCTAATTGGGAGTTTCAAGCCCCCTAATACGGGTTTTTGCCAATGACTTGCTTATTTTCACTTCTACCAAAAATTATCATGAGATCATAATTAAAGACCATAAAATTCTCTATCAGATGAATGTATTTTTAAAATTTTTTATACTATTTCTGAAATAACTTGCCGAAAACATAACCCAGCTTTAAAATCATGCAATATTGATGCGTTGCATGAAGAGAAATGTTTTGAGAAAGGCGAAATACGTTTAAAAATAAATAAACTAAATTGGAACAATGGTTTAAAATCCTTCTTCTTCCACTTTTATTAAGAAGTCTCCCTCTTAATATAGTCCAGGACCTGTTCTTTACTAATTTTTGTAATTAGTTCTATGAGCATTTTTGTATTTTACATCTCAGGTAGCTTGCTAGGCTTGCCTTTCGATGTGCCTGCACCCTGTTTTTAATTGTTATGATGGCAAATCATTAACATCTGTGTGTGTGTGTCTGTCTGTTACATTAAATGGAGGCGATGATTCCTTCACTCAGTGCGGCCTTCAGGCCGCACAACCGTGGCAATCGAGAATCAGTGCGGCCTTGGAACACCACCTCCTGCCTATCTTTTTATTCACAACGCATCCTTATTAGTTTATTTTTTGGTTAGTAACTTAAAAAGGTTACAGTGCGGCCTTTAGGACGCACAACCATAGCAAATAAAAAAGTAATGAGCAATGGGAAAATAATTCATATCAAAATAATCAAAACTATATTAACATGAATATATTGTAAATTTTATGTTTACTTTTTTTAATAACCAAGTTAATAAAATCTAACTTAGTACATGCAATAAATTATTGTTTATATATAGGACACTTCAACGTCGTTTCGCCCTTAGTAAGGCAAAAAATTCTAAAATCGTGAATAAAACAATATAATTATAATTAAAAATGCAAGAATGCGACTGCCTCTGTTGAGCGACCTATAGGGGCGCTATTTAGGGTTATAAAGATAGTTAAATAAATTAATAAAAGGAGAATAAAATAAAGGACATAGAAGTTATATTTCTATATTATATTTTTGACTTAAATAAATTAAAGCCCGTCTTACATCAGGTTATTTCTGGCGCCATTTCTTGAGCCATATTTCTGGCGTCATTTCTTGGGCCAGAAATGACGCCATTTCTTACTCCAAAAATAAAGCCTGTATTATATCAGGCCATTTCACGCGCCATTTCTTGCGCAGTAGGTAATTTTAGCAAATTACGTGTCACATTTTGTAGGCCAAATATATAGAACCTGTTCTATTTTTCAACGCCAATTGACCTGCGAGCGTGCGCAGTAAAATTAAACGAACGATAAATTGTGAAAAATTGTGCTGCACATAAAAATTGAAATGGATAAAGAAAGCGATTTAATTGCAGAAAATGTTATTGCAGCAAACATAATAGTATTAAAAAAAATTACTGAAAAGACGTTTGAAAAACAAACCAAAACCGAGGGTGCGAAAGAATTGGCAGGAAAAGTGGCTACATAGAAGAGATGAAGGACGTGGAACATTGAATATGCTTCGTAATGAATTGGCAAGCGAAGATCCAAATTCATACAAGAATTATCTTCGAATGGATGATAGAACTTTTGAAGAACTATTGTCGAAGATACAAAATAAAATTAAAAGAAAAGATACTGTGTTCCGTGAGTGTATATCGGCTGAAAAAAGGTTTGTTACATTTATCGCATTATTTTTATACGAAAATAATTGAACCCATTATTAGACTTACACAAAATCTTACCAACACAAAAAAATTTTAAAAAATATTTTTTTTCAAAAATCTGTACTGCGCACGCTCACAGGTAAATTGTTCAAAAATAGAGGGGTAATTTGGGGGTAGTAGGTAAAATATAATTTTTTGACATTCCGGGGGTAAAGTACTCACTTTTTAACCCGATTTGCGGGTGTAAAGGGGCACTTTTTTACCCGGGGAGTAAAGTTAAAAAATAGGGGGGGCGGGAGAAAAAAACTTTTTTTGCTCTAGGGCAATAAAAAAGTCACCAGATGACTGATAAAAAAGTCACTAATATATTGCCACGTGATCGATGGGGTTTTCTTCGCCGTTCTTAATGACGAAAGTGCGCCCCACGACGGTTTTAGATTTTTGAATCGTTCATATTAGCGGGGAAAATCAAATTCTTTCACATCTTCCGCGCTCAAATTTATTTCAAACAATGAAATAAATTGATGAGTCAATAAATAAATATAAAGTACTTACTTTAGCTACCAAATAATTCTCACAAGGTGCCGTTTTTAAAAATGTCGCCACGTGGTCAGATGTTAGGACGCGCGATTTTTTCGGCAATTTCTAGGTTCTCGCTCATGGTACGTCTTGCTGTTCCCAAGGCACAAATGTAAATGAACCATTGGTAGAATCAGAGGTGCCAACTGCTATTTCCTAGTACTTTTTTATAGTAGTTGGTAATATTACTAGTGCTATTTTGTAGTATACTATCGAGCACGTGCATTATTAAAAAAATGCGTTAAATTTTTGCTTTAAGTTTCTAAATTGCCGAAGTTCCTACTTTACCTCCCGGAATTGCAAAAAACAGTATATGCACGACGGGAGTAAAGTGACTTGGCCCACGGGTAATTGTTTCACTCGGCTGGCGCCTCATGTAAACAATCCTTTACCCTCGAGCCAAAAAAGTGTCACTTTGCTCCTTTGGTGCATAAAGTACTATAATTTCTTGAATCTATTACCTTGGAGGGGGGGTTGTTTAACTAACTTACTCATCTGTAGAGGCTCAGGGTTTGGTGTAATGGGGAGGAAGGGGGCGACAACTATAAATGAAAATTTAAATTTTTTAGTGAAGTGTTTTAAATCTGTGCCACCGTTTGTGGTTGGAGCGACATTGGATTTCAGATATGTAGTTTTAAAAATTCCTACGGATAAAAATAAATACCCTAGACCGGTGGCTGGGGGGTATGAGGTTCCGAGTGACGGACTCTTGAATACCCCCCAATCCCGAATGTTATTTTTCAGAAGCATTTAAAATGTACTGTTCTTCATTAATTCTGTTGCTACTTTTTAAGAAAATCTCTTGATCACCTGATATTGAGGAACATAACGTCATAAATTTTCCTTTTAGAACTTGCGCGTAACTGGGGGGGTATTCCAGACCCCCCGGTTTCTAGAATTATGGTCTTCAGGTAGACACGTTATGTACTATTATTAATTTATATTTCGTGGATCCGGTTTTCCACGTTCATTGATTTGAACCCATGTAAAAATATTTCGTGCTATTCGAGACCAATATAAAATCTGCTTTACCGTAACCATATCAATTAGGCAATAAATTTAAAACAAGGATAAATTTCCATTGCTTGACTTCTAAATTTGATTTTCAAAAACTTCTAACAAAAATTAGAAACCTTACTCACATGAAAAGGCAATCGGTCAGTATAAATTTGAAATTTAGGTTTTCGCGTCTTTGTATGTAATTCAGGGTAGAGCTCGTACCAAACCTCAAAAGTTATACAATCATCGGCGCAAAAACCAAAAACGCGTCCAAATACTAAAAAGTCCAACTAGAAAACATTCGTTGAATGTTTGATTTCGTTAACAATCAGCCTTCTTTATGGCTATTTTAGCCTTATTCACATTTTTAAAATTTTCGCGCCAAGCTAATGTTTTTACGTAACATTTAGTATATTATGTATGTATTTCGCCCTCTTGGCTCCTCCTCGCGCATTTTCGGGCTTTTGATAAAAGAAATCACCTCTACCTATGTACTATTTGTTGGTGAGTATATTTTTCAGTAAATTTATTCGAAAATAAAAATCGGTAAAATTGTCTGGTCAGAATAATAATGGTTTAGTAACTGATGAAATTGTCATGTTACCATAGTAGCGGTCCGGTAATCAGGAAAATTGTTATGTTACCATAATAACAGTTTGGTAACCGCGGTAAAATTGTAACATTACCATATCAACGGTCATTCAGATGTATATTTACAAAACTTATAGACCGGCGGAGAAGGGGGGGGGGGGGGGTATGGAATACCCCCAAGTCGAAAATTTTATTTTTCAAAATCATTCAATGTTTTCCGTTCTTGTGTTGCAATGGTGCAATTTTTACTTTACATTAATTCAAAGACTTCTCTTGATCACCTGATACTGAGGATCATAAGGGCATACATTTTTCTATTGCATTTCTACGTAACCATTCTAACTATCAAGTAACTATCAGGCCATGACCGTCATCCTGTTTAACCGGTTTAAAATTGAGGAACAAAATATATTTTTTCAAAATTATCCTAATAGTAGTACGGGGGCATGTGGTATATAAAAAAGTCTCCCGTAGCAATTTTAATGATACAAATAAGTGCCATACAACGTTGGATTCGCCTTAAAAACTAGATAACGATTTGCGATGGTACCAGCCCCCCCCCCACGTTGGTGGCAGATTGCCATAAAGCGCTTTTGACTGCCGCACAATAATATCACTGTAACTTCTTTACTTTTTAACCGATTTCAATTAAATATATGCCATTTAATAGCTAATTTAATTTTTAATAGATTTATTTCTATTTCGGTTTTACGTCAATATCTTAGTTTTTGAGTAAAATTATAAATTATGCAAAAGGAACGAAAATCCTAAAATCGCTGTAATTGGTATAATTTTTTATCATTATCTTCATAGTAAGGATATTTTTCAAAAGGAAATTTACTTCTAAACAACTTTACTACTATAAACTTTTATAAAGTGCATAGTTACTTCGCAAGACTATAAAAAAAACATATCCAAAATGTTCCTCATGCTTCACACATTGGAAATCTACAAGTCGTCCAGTGGGCACAATTTTTCCAACAAAGAAAAGAATGAAGGATAACGATAACCCCCCTCTATTTTGCTTCTGCATTTGCAGAATGTCCTCTCTCTTTAACTCCTGATTTCGTAGGACTGGGCGATCGTTTAACTGAATAAACCAGGGTTACCTCTTGTAAGGAAAACTTCAAAAAGTCGAGAAATTTGACCAGGGAAAGTTGGGGAATTTAAATTAAAAATTTGAAATTTCATTTCTTTTCTTTTTCTGGCAAACTCTTTAGTTTTTAAACTAAAATGATTATACCCCCCCTCTAATTTGCTCCTGCATTTGCAGAATGTCCTCTCTCTTTAGCTCACGATTTCGTAGGACTGGGCGATCGTTCCACTGAATAAACCAGGGTTACCTCTTGTAGGGAAAACTTCAAAAAGTCGAGAAATTTGATCAGGGAAAGTTGGGGAATTTTTATATTAAAAATTTGAAATTTCATTTCTTTTCTTTTTCTGGCAAACTTTTTAGTTTTTAAACTAAAATGATTATACCCTCCCTCTATTTTGCTTCTGCATTTGCAGAATGTCCTCTCTCTTTAGCTCCCGATTTCGTAGGACTGGACGATCGTTCCACTGAATAAACCAGGGTTACCTCTTGTAGGGAAAACTTCAAAAAGTCGAGAAATTTGATCAGGGAAAGTTGGGGAATTTTTATATTAAAAATTTGAAATTTCATTTCTTTTCTTGTTCTTGCAAACTCTTTAGTTTTTAAACTAAACGTTTTACAAAGAATCCCACATTCCGGATAACCAATTTAACAAACTATAATTCGACTCCAACAAACTTTTTTATATAAAAAATCCCGAAAAAATTCATTACACGTAAAAACTGAAATTAGAGAAATACAGAATGAACTTTTTAAGTAAAATACCTGCAGACAAGTGCACAGAACATACAAATAAGTCAGAAGCTCAAACTCATAATAAATAAATTAACGATATTGGATATCAATACCACGCTATTTGTTCGAATCAATACTTTGAATTTAGTGGTAAATTGCCCAGATATCAATAGCCAATTTCAGTTTGTTTGATTACTTTATGTTTGATTAAAACAATAGTCAGCCAACAACGCATTTTAAAAGTGCTATTGCGTAAATAAATGGGAACGAACTGGAATGACAACTTTTATTATCTTTATTAGAACTTCTAGAAAGACCCTCTAGTGACCCCGGATTTTGCCGTTATGGTGGAAAAATCATGCAAAGAATGACATTTTTAATTATAATCAGAATGTCTCGATTTGCGTGCACTTTAGAACAAAATGTCAAGTTATTGAAAATAAAGTAGACCAAATAATTCTCTTTGTAGAAAAAAATTGACTTGCAGACTCTTACCCTGTCTTTTAAAATTCTTCGTAAAGATGGGATTTTCTTAAAAAAAAAGCAAAGAATTAAAGCTGAAATTTCATTCATCAATAAAAGGGCGGAATTCTACCAGTTTTTCCAAACCCTGCAAATTTCAAAAAATTATGATTACACACTAATTTGTAATTCTTCAAATTCTGTTCTAGTTCTCTCTTTGTAGAAAAATTGACTTGCAGACTCTTACCCTGTCTTTTAAAATTCTTCGTAAAGATGGGATTTTCTTACAAGAAAAGCAAAGAATGAAAGCTAAAATTTCATCCATCAATAAAAGGGCGGAATTATACCAGTTTTTCCAAACCCTGGAAATTGCAAAAAGTTATGATTACACACTAATTTGTAATTCTTCAAATTCTGTTGTAGTTCTCTCTTTGTAGAAAAATTTACTTGCAGACTCTTTCCATGTCTCTTAAAATTCTCCATAAAGATGGGATTTTTTTTAAAAAAAAGCAAAGCATTAAAGCTGAAATTTCATCCATCAATAAAAGGACGGAATTATACCAATTTTTCCAAACCCTGCAAATTTCCAAAAATTATGATTACACACTAATTTGTAATTCTTCAAATTCTGTTCTAGTTCTCTCTTTGTAGAAAAATTGACTTGCAGACTTCCCTGTCTTTCAAAATTCTCCGTAAAGATAGGATTTTTTTTAAAAAAAAGCAAAGAATTAAAACTGAAATTTCATCCATCAATAAAAGGGCGGAATTCTACCAGTTTTTCCAAACCCTGCAAATTTCAAAAAATTATGATTACACACTAATTTGTAATTCTTCAAATTCTGTTCTAGTTCTCTCTTTGTAGAAAAATTGACTTGCAGACTCTTACCCTGTCTTTTAAAATTCTTCGTAAAGATGGGATTTTCTTACAAGAAAAGCAAAGAATGAAAGCTAAAATTTCATCCATCAATAAAAGGGCGGAATTATACCAGTTTTTCCAAACCCTGGAAATTGCAAAAAGTTATGATTACACACTAATTTGTAATTCTTCAAATTCTGTTGTAGTTCTCTCTTTGTAGAAAAATTTACTTGCAGACTCTTTCCATGTCTCTTAAAATTCTCCATAAAGATGGGATTTTTTTTAAAAAAAAGCAAAGCATTAAAGCTGAAATTTCATCCATCAATAAAAGGACGGAATTATACCAGTTTTTCCAAACCCTGCAAATTTCCAAAAATTATGATTACACACTAATTTGTAATTCTTCAAATTCTGTTCTAGTTCTCTCTTTGTAGAAAAATTGACTTGCAGACTTCCCTGTCTTTCAAAATTCTCCGTAAAGATAGGATTTTTTTTAAAAAAAAAGCAAAGAATTAAAACTGAAATTTCATCCATCAATAAAAGGGCGGAATTATACCAGTTTTTCCAAACCCTGGAAATTGCAAAAAGTTATGATTACACACTAATTTGTAATTCTTCAAATTCTGTTGTAGTTCTCTCTTTGTAGAAAAATTTACTTGCAGACTCTTTCCATGTCTCTTAAAATTCTCCATAAAGATGGGATTTTTTTTAAAAAAAAGCAAAGCATTAAAGCTGAAATTTCATCCATCAATAAAAGGACGGAATTATACCAGTTTTTCCAAACCCTGCAAATTTCCAAAAATTATGATTACTCACTAATTTGTAATTCTTCAAATTCTGTTCTAGTTCTCTCTTTGTAGAAAAATTGACTTGCAGACTTCCCTGTCTTTCAAAATTCTCCGTAAAGATAGGATTTAAAAAAAAAAAAAGCAAAGAATTAAAACTGAAATTTCATCCATCAATAAAAGGGCGGAATTCTACCAGTTTTTCCAAACCCTACAAATTTCAAAAAATTATGATTACACACTAATTTGTAATTCTTCAAATTCTGTTCTAGTTCTCTCTTTGTAGAAAAATTGACTTGCAGACTTCCCTGTCTTTCAAAATTCTCCGTAAAGATAGGATTTTTTTTAAAAAAAAAGCAAAGAATTAAAACTGAAATTTCATCCATCAATAAAAGGGCGGAATTATACCAGTTTTTCCAAACCCTGGAAATTGCAAAAAGTTATGATTACACACTAATTTGTAATTCTTCAAATTCTGTTGTAGTTCTCTCTTTGTAGAAAAATTTACTTGCAGACTCTTTCCATGTCTCTTAAAATTCTCCATAAAGATGGGATTTTTTTTAAAAAAAAGCAAAGCATTAAAGCTGAAATTTCATCCATCAATAAAAGGACGGAATTATACCAGTTTTTCCAAACCCTGCAAATTTCCAAAAATTATGATTACTCACTAATTTGTAATTCTTCAAATTCTGTTCTAGTTCTCTCTTTGTAGAAAAATTGACTTGCAGACTTCCCTGTCTTTCAAAATTCTCCGTAAAGATAGGATTTAAAAAAAAAAAAAGCAAAGAATTAAAACTGAAATTTCATCCATCAATAAAAGGGCGGAATTCTACCAGTTTTTCCAAACCCTACAAATTTCAAAAAATTATGATTACACACTAATTTGTAATTCTTCAAATTCTGTTCTAGTTCTCTCTTTGTAGAAAAATTGACTTGCAGACTTCCCTGTCTTTCAAAATTCTCCGTAAAGATAGGATTTTTTTTAAAAAAAAAGCAAAGAATTAAAACTGAAATTTCATCCATCAATAAAAGGGCGGAATTCTACCAGTTTTTCCAAACCCTGCAAATTTCAAAAAATTATGATTACACACTAATTTGTAATTCTTCAAATTCTGTTCTAGTTCTCTCTTTGTAGAAAAATTTACTTGCAGACTCTTTCCATGTCTCTTAAAATTCTCCATAAAGATGGGATTTTTTTTAAAAAAAAAGCAAAGCATTAAAGCTGAAATTTCATCCATCAATAAAAGGACGGAATTATACCAGTTTTTCCAAACCCTGAAAATTTCCAAAAATTATGATTACTCACTAATTTGTAATTCTTCAAATTATGTTCTAGTTCAGTCCAGCTCGCCTGCTTTCGACATGCTACTAAGCAAAAGTGGAACAATTACCGATGACATCGAATCGACCAACGAATCTTTGACATCAAATAATGAAAATGGCACCCAACCGAATCTGAGTATATTTAATGGAAATGATCAGTCCGGATCTTTACCACGAATAGGCGCATTAATTGGTAATTCAGAACCCATCCAAACCGACAATGTCCCTAATTTTGATACCCTCATGATGAGTAATCAAAATGTGGTAAAATCTAGCAGTTCTGGTTCATTACATAAAACATTAAGTGGTAGTTTAGGAATATCGATAGGTTCATACTTACCCCAATCTCAAGGCTCCACACAAACCAAATGCAGTTCTCCATTACCAAATTTAAGCTTGAATACGATTTTACCTCATTTCACATACGAAGAAATTGAAGCAGCAACAAATAATTTTGATCAAACTCCGTACAAAAACTGTACAGAAGTCGAAAACGATTTGCACGTCAGCAATGGTCGATTTTTGGGATCGGGCGCTTTTGGTTCGGTCTTTTTAGGCTTGGGAATTGCGGAAAAACCAATCGCGGTTAAAAAGTTATTTTTGAGTAACCCAGATGTGGTGAACGTGGACGATATCGTGACCATTCAGTTTAAAAATGAAGTCGAAATTTTATGCAAGTACAAACATGATAATTTGTTGTCACTTCTTGGTTATTCTTGTGACGGCCTTACTTATTGTTTACTCTACGAATTTGTACCAGGGGGTTCCCTTGCCGATCGTTTGCAGGTAATTAACCTCAAATTAAATAATCGATGGGTTTAAAGAAGTTTTTGTAGAATACTGCAAATGAACTTGTTTGGACTGACAGATTGAATATCGCGCTCGGGATAGCAAAAGCGGTTTCGCACCTTCACACTGCATATAGTACACCCTTAATTCATAGAGATATCAAAACTGCAAATATTCTATTAAATTGTTCGAAGAAACCGAAGGTGAGAATTTTATTTCATGTAAATTTGAAACATTTAAAAAAAATTTTTCTGACAGCTCTGCGATTTTGGTTTGGTGAAGTTGTTACCGAACCAAAATGCTAACACTTTGACCACTATTTTTGGAACTACATGTTACATGGCACCGGAAGCATTTCAGTAAGTTCATATTCCAGTTATTAACAACTTGTAAGTTACAATTTTATTTGCAGTAGCGAAGGTTCTGTGAAATTGGATACGTTCAGTTTTGGGGTTGTTTTGCTTGAATTGATTACCGGTTTACCACCAATGGATGATGATCGAGAAGGGGTTGATATTGTAAGTTGTTTTGATTAAAAAAAATTATGGAGGTACTACTTTTTTGTTCCTTTTTGAAGGTCACATATATTAAAGAAAATATAAGAGAAAATATTGCTTCGGCAATTGACACTAATGCAGGCTCTTGGGTATCAAATAATATCAATTATGGTGAGGAATTGTACAAGATTGCCCAAAGTTGTTTGGAAGAGAGGTTATTGAAAAGACCTGCTATGGTTGATGTTCTTGAACAGTTGAAACTGCTCATAACGGAATCAATTTGATTAGTCTATTTTATTTTTTCCAGTTTGTTTATAGATACTTATAATATTTACAAAGAAAATAATATAATATATAAAAGAAGACACATCTCAGCTCATATCAAGATTATATTTAATGTTACCAGAAGAAGGACAAAGTCTCGCTCATTTGAAATGAAAAAGTTTGCTGCTCAAGTCTGATAGTCCTGATTGGCTACTTTTATGAAATGCAGTTGGATTCTTTTATTTTTCCATTATGGGATCTCGACAAGTTTCACTTATATATGAACACAAATTACAAAAATGTGGAACTGTTAAAATTAAGTGCAATTTAATGATGTGATCATAATATACATACCAGTGCAATTAATGTAAATTTGGCATTCCAAAGTTTATTTTTTATATAAATTTTAATGTATTATACAAAGAAAATAAAATTCAAGTTAAAATGTTAATTCTTGCTGAATTTAATACAATTATTTTAGATTTGGACAGGGCGGTATTTTTTTGCAAGAATATTTTTTCAACTAAAGATCAAAATAAATTATGCAGTATAGTTCTGTGTATTTAAAAAATAAACAATACCTACAGTCCAGTTCTAGGAAACACTGCAAAAAAGTGGTTTACATGGAAATGTGGCCCATAAATTTTCGTCATCAAACTGGGACCAGGGTTAAAATCTAGATATAAAAAAACTTTCTAGCCTGAGGAACCTTAACCCTTTCACCGGTTTACCCACAAATTTGTGGGTAAAAAATGAAGAAAATATTTTCAGAAACGCACAAATTTGTGAGTAAAAAATGAAGAAAATATTTTCAAACCCCCCACAAAATTGTGAATAAAAAATGAAAACATATTTTCAGAACCCCACAAAATTGTGGGTAAAAAATGAAGAAAATATTTTCAGAACCCCACAAATTTGTGGGTAAAAAATGAAGAAAGAAATGCAAAAAATTTGTCAATAACAATCACATAAATTTTTATATATAAGATATAATTTTCTTCGATATCACAATGGTCCTCATAATTAAACATTTATCAATTTATTTTCCCTTTTAGAAATTTTTAAATAATGATTATTTTTTTATTATTAAAATTTCGAAATCATAAATTTATTTTTCTTGATTCTAAACAAATCCATAAACTTACCAAAATTTAAGAATAAAATAACCCCTTGACCCAACATTTTGAATGCCTTCAAGCATAAATATTTTGGACCCCCAAATTTTGGTAAAATCGGTGAAAGGGTTAACTGAGCTATCATTTTTATCTTTTTTTAAAGGATATTTTTTAGGCTCTTTGTTGGTATTGACTCGTTTTTTGTACATCTCACGACAAAAATCTAGGAGTTTATATTGAGAGTAAATAATAAAATTGTGCTTAATACTAAAAATATTGTGCTAGCTTTAGTCGCAGTTTTGAAGATATGCCCAGTGGAAAAAAACATCTTGCCTTTATTTTTTTATTTCCGACATTATTAGGTATTTGTGTAGACTCAGCACCCCTGAAACCATAAAAGTCATCATTATTATCGACGTATATAATAGTCTAATGGCCGGTTTCCTAAAACTTAACAAGCCGTTAATTTTAACTCGCCAATAGGAAACTTCTGTTAGTACCAACAAGACAATAGAAATCATCTGTTAGATTTATAGGCTTGTTGAAGGTTTTATGAAACCAAGCATAAATGTATCTGTCTGCCTGTTGTTTTAAACGGCGCCGATCACCGTTCCTTTAGTGCGGCCATTAGGCCGCACAACCTGGGATCACGAATTAGTGCGGCGTTAGAGCAACACCTTATACCTATCTATTTGTTGTTCATTTTTACCTATTTTTTTGTTAAACTAACTTGAAGGGGTTTTAGGTCGTACAACCTTGACAATCCTGCACGAGTAAAAACGTAACTTTTTTTTTATTAACTCAATATATTTAGCAATCAAACTACAAGATTATAAGCTTTCAGTTGAAAAAAAAAATTAATAAATACATGTACAAAGTGTTCCAGTGAACACCTTGCATTTATTACATTAAAACCTGTATGATTATAGACATAATTATTTAGTTAGTTGAATCTGTTGGTCAGATCAGCTGGTATGAACCTTTTGAGTCTACGCACTTCGAACAAGCAATTGTTTGGCTGTCACATTGGTGTGCACTTTAAGTCTCTCACGATAGGTTTCACTGAACCTCTTGATTTCTTCCCTAATGGAAGGCATTGGGAAGTCATTTTGGATGACGCTGTTTGGCATGTACCGGGGTGCATCAACAATAACTCGTAGTACCTTGTTTTGGAACCGCTGCAGGATTTCAATATTGGAATTGGCGGCCGTTCCCCATAGTTGGATACCATAAGTCCAAACTGGTTTCAGTATTGACTTATATAAGAGTATTTTGTTGTCATAAGAGAGTTGTCACTTTCTGCCAATGATCCAGTACATCCTGCTCAATTTCAGTCCAAGCTGTTTTCGTTTGGTAAAGATGTGTTTACGCCAAGTCAATCGCCTATCGAGATGCATACCCAGGTACTTGGCGTCTTCTGCTTGTGGCAACTGGCAGTTGTTTAGTTTTACTGGTGGACAGGTTCATCTTTTCATTGTAAACGTCACGTGGTTCGATTTCGTTCCATTGGCTTTGATTTGCCATTTTTTAAGCCAATTCTGTATACCGTTCAGACTTTTTTTTTTTTTTTTTTAGCTCAACGCAGGGAGGAGAAATCTCGTGCGAGACACCCACTTAATCGAAGTGGATAGTGTCAGACTTCACTGACTAAAACTCCCCCCTACCAAGCACCCGGGTTTCGCCGTCAGGCATTTCTTCCGGGATGCTCGGTCCGAGATGTCGGGATCTTCGACATCTCCCGCCCTGGATGTTCGGGCAGATGCGTTGGGTCTGCAGTATCGTGTGCAGACCCGCCTTTTTCGTTTGGGCCTCCAAGTTCCTCTCATGAATGGCTTCCTGGTTGCTCAGTCAGGTAGGGGGCATTGCGATGGAATTCGATGAAACGTGTGCTCTTTCGCAAGCCTCTCTTCTACCTGTCCGAGTTCTTTTTTCCTTTTTTCCTTCTCTTCCCTTTCCCTTCCTTTTCCTTTCCTTTCCTCCTCGTTGGTTGGCCTCCTGGTTTGACGGTCGGGTAGGGGGCATTGCGATGGAATTCGATGTTACGTGTGCTCTTTCGCATGCCACTCTTCCACCCGACCGCGATTGGCCTCGGGTCACTGATCTTCAGTGTCGGAATCCTCCCCCGCATGGGCAGCAGCAGCGGCGGCCCGTTGTTCGGCTCTTCCTGCTGCCTCCTTACACTTCAGGATGTTTGAGATGAGGGTGTTTATCCGCTGCCACTGGGCCTCGTCGACGAGCATTGCTTCGACCAGGTCTTCGGGAGTCATTGTGTACCCCAGTGCAAGCGAGACCATTGTTCGCTCGCGCTCCCATCTTCAGCACTGGAAGAGGGAGTGTTCCGCGGTATCGATTTCCTCGCAGAACCTGCACTTGGGGCTTCCCAATATGCCAAATCGGTGCAGGTAGTACGCAAAGCAGCCGTGCCCTGACAGCATTTGTGTGAGGTGGTAGCTCACCTGTCCATGCCGCCTCTCGACCCATCTCTTGATGTTGGGGATGAGTCTGAAACCGTTCAGACTTAGTTGGAGGTTTTCTGATGCTGTTATTGAATTTGTATGCGACGCTAGTATGGCAGTGTCATCAGCGAAGGTTGCGATGGTAGTTGACCCAGTTTGAGGAAGGTCTGACGTGATGACCTTAATGAAAAACGTAATGAATGGGAAAATAATTCATATCAAAATAATTAAAAGGTTGACGTGGATTCTGAACAACGGAAATTTTTTTTAATGTAGACCATCAAGAATCACAAGAACATGATTGCCTTGATTGTGCTGCCTACAGGCCGCACAGGTGGGGAGATTGACGGATCAATTCAGTGTGTTATACAGATAATGAGATTAATTAAGAAAGGGTTACTTTAGAAAACTTTTACATAAAAGTTATATTTTCGACTTAAATAAATTAAAGCTAAATCATTATTTACATATAAATAAAAGCCTTAATTTGTGTCACATAACGCATCTCGATGAATGGCCGTCATGGCCCCATATCTCCTTCATAGCTTTGTTGGAATCTGGCTGTGGGAATTTTGAAGACCTACCGGCCTCTGGATAGAGAATTAGAATCATAAATTAATTTTCGGAATTCCGATGGGAGCCAGAGCCTGCGTTCACAAATTTCTGAATACAACCGGAGAAAAATATAACGAATTGAAGATAAAATAAAATATCCCCTATGTGCAATCGCCAACCCCCCCTTTCCACCCAAAACCGGGTTGAATATTGAATAATAGCTTATTGAACCAAGTGTTGCAATTGCTGCAAGGACGGGCTCCAAGCAAGAGAGTGCAAGGATGGTCCGGCAAAACATCCGGCCATAGATTTGATAGTAAGAAATGACATTCAAATAAATCTCAAGCACGCGGCGGAGGCTCAAACCCTCCTGCACCAGACGCTTAGGGAGGGGAAGAGCGACCTCGTCATAATTAGTGAACCCCACCGTACCGAGAACTCGGACTAGTACGGCAGTCTCGACGGGAAAGCTGCCATCTTGAACATAAACATGGCTGTGAAAGAGGTCGGTAGAAGGCCAGACGTCGTCTGGGTCAAGGCAGGGAGAGTAACATATTATAGCGCGCATTACTCCCCAAACATGGCAGTCACCCGCTTTGAACAACAAATTGGCCAATTATGTGCACACGCTAGAAGCATAAGTTGTGCTATAGTCGCGGGTGACTTTAATGCCAAGGATCCCGAATGGGGAGCGACCGTCCAAGACATCAGGGGGCGTATCCTGGCAGAAGAGGTGGCGTCCATTAGAATAGACACATGGAACGAGGGTGGAGTTCCAACGTTCACCCGAAGAGTTACCGAAAACAGGAGTGGCACCGAGTCATTCGCCATTCGCCACCCCAAACCTGACCGGAGTAATATTAAAGGGTTCTCGGTTTTGAGGGTTGGGAAATAAAACGACAGTTTACTTCATCGACATGTTTCGGACCCTAAACGGATCCATCTTCAAGACTATATTGAAAATTAGAGATAAAGGTCGATACAGTGACTGTGACTGTATCGACCTTTATCTCTAATTTTCAATATAGTCTTGAAGATGGATCCGTTTAGGGTCCGAAACATGTCGATGAAGTAAACTGTCGTTTTATTTCCCAACCCTCAAAACCGAGAACTCTTTAATATAACCAATTTCGAGGGGAAGAAATTTTCCATTCTATCTGACCGGAGTAAGATCCCACTGACAGGTGCTGTTAGCGGAGAACTTGAGTGGCCATCGCTATATCGAGTTTCGATTTGGAAGTCTCTCCGCTACGTCAAAACCAGCAAGTGGGTGGGCGATAAAGAAACTAGAAATCAATAAACTAAAAGATGCCACAAGTAACGATACGCGAATGCGACAGCTTCTAGGCCCCCAATCACTTGTGGAGGCCGTGAAGTTGGTTTGCGATTCCAGTATGCCCAGGAAGAATTTGAAGTGCAAATTCATCTCGCAACAATTTGAAGTAAATATTACATGGATTGCTCTAAAGTTTATTTCAAATAGAAGTGAAATAAATTGAATAAAAAAATTAAAAATATTTAATTTATCTCACTTCAATTTGAAATAAATTTTAGAGGAATCGATGTAATATTTACTTCAAATTGTTGCGAGATGAATTTGCACTTCAAATTTTTCTCTGTGTACATGGAAATGTGGCCCCTAAATTTTCGTCATCAAACTGGGACCAGGGTCCAAGCAAGGTTAAATTCTCGATATAAAACAACTTTCTAGCCTGAGGAACCTTAACTGATTAGGTACTATTCGGCGCAGTACCTATTAGGTACTATTCAGGTAAAATTACCATTTTACCTGAAAAATAAATATCCACATATGAATTATTAATTAAAATATACATAATTTCGCATAAAAGTAAATGACCAAATTCATTGGAACATATTCTTACAATCTCCAAATGTAGTTTTACATTCGTAATTCCAAAAAGCTGGTAAATTTACATTCTTTTGTGTAGTTTTCACTTCTGTTTCTAAGTTCCTAGGTAAAATCACATACTATGCAAGGAAAATTGCATATAAATCCAATTGTAATTTTACATTCTTTTGTGTAGAGTTCAAGTTTTCTTTTTTAAATTCCATAAATTCCTAGGTAAAATTACATATACAAGGAAAATTACAGAAAAACCATAATTTCACACTATTATTTGTTATATAATATTATTACACAATATGTAATTTTACGTAATTTTGAATGTAAAAATTACACGTGTTTTAATATATTTTTTCACAGTGAATGTAAACCGTCAGCGAACGTCAGCAATCGAAATAATGTTCTTAGTAGGATCAAATTGGAAATGCATGTTTAAATGCTTCGGTCGCACCATTAACCTTAAAACTCGGAAAAGATTCACAATATAATTATTGTTCTATTCAACAACAGAATTTATTGATTTGTTGTTAGAATTAAATCGAACTATTATTGACAGAGTTATCAATTTTTACAAACGTTCACTCGAAACGCTACAAAACAATATTTATACAGAATATAGACCATTTTATAAGGAATTCAATTTCCTACAAAAAGTTGTAATGGCATAATGGTTTAGGAGTGGAAAACATTAAGTCGCGCATAAGAACTGAAAACTTTAAATCTATGACTTGGAATGCCTCCAGCGGCAGCGTCAAAATTTCGCAAATAAAAAAATTCAATTAACAGGTTATTATCAAAACAACAATTTCGACGATTGGACAAATAATACATTTTCCAATAAATTCTTCTCAGAAGAAAAAATTTTCTTGTGCTTTTTCGAACATTTCGAACAAATGGCAGCTTAGTTAAAAATGGTTACTGCAATAAACTTTAAGAAAGTCCCAATATATGACGTGGCAATTCGATATTTTAACATAAATTGATAACTTTTATCACAGATAATGGTAATTTTTAGTTAGATTTTTAAATTGGGTTAATTTAGCAGTGATTTTCACTAATATTTGGAAACATCGTTTGGACGATCCTATGTATGAATTAATTTGGATCACTGATTTTGGGATTTTATTCGTTATTAGTATTTGGATCTTTTTATTATTTGTTAAAATACTTTGGAACCTTTTGAAATTGAAACGGACTTGCGCCAAGGAGATGCAATGTCACCAATGCTGTTTAACCTGATACTGGAATGGGTGGTAAAGCAAACTAAACAAATCGACGCTGAAATACCTCTAGGAAAACTCCATAAGCTTCTTCTTTACTTCTTCTTTAAGAGTCACTTTTGTTAGTCTTATGAGTTTATTCGGAATGTTCAATTCTTGCATAGTCTCTATTAGCTTGTTTCTATTTATCCTGTCAAAAGCCTGCTGGAAATCTATAAACATCGTGTGCATACTTATGTTGTGTTCATGGCTTTTTTCAATTATCTGCTTTAACACGGACATACCCGGAAAAAGTGTCTTTCCATAGATACTGCGATGTTCTTTGCTCTGCTGAATTGGCAAATCTGAAGAATGAACGAGTTTTAAGTCAAATTTTAAATGAAAGTTGAATTATAGAGAGATCATGGCAAGGCGATATAACGATTGACTCGTTATAGAAATTATAAAATTTATATCATCTTAAAATGATTTGTTATTTGTTAGTTATAATTATATTAGTAAATATTGTTATTAAAACTAGGTTAATTTAGAATTAGTTGTGTTAAGCACACTGAAAAGGTTTTCGTGATGACATTTGTTGTAACAGCTTGGTGCGATAAATTAAAAAGACGATTATTCGCCTCAATTTAAACTTTAAAGTGCATCGTGTCTCCAATTTACAGTTCTTTCCTAAAAAACATTATTTAAATGAAGATTAAGTGTGGTAAAATTTAATTAAAGTTACCGGCCAATGAAAACTTGCTGCATCAAAAACAGGCATGCGTTGAAATATCAACGAAAATTTATATCCTTGGCGACGAATTTGTTTACCTTACCAACAAAAGACAACGATAAAATAACCAAAAGTGAATGGACGCAAATTTTGTGCTGCTCCAGAAAATTTGTGAAAATTGTGTTTTTAAAACCCAAGTAGGGTAAAGTAAAGTTGATTTATTCTGGAAAAGGTTAAATTATATTGAAAATGTTAAAAAATATTAATACACTCACAAAAAACTCAAAATTTGGTATTGATGGCCGAGGAAATATTTGGATGATTGATGAAAATTAACTGGATGATCACAGAAAAGTAAACTGGAGCGAATTCTAGGTGTAAACAACCGGTACACCCACGCTTAGGAACGAACTATGATGCAATTCGGAAGTGGGGTAAGATTTATTTAAATATCCAAGTGCGGGAAATTTAAAACATTAAAAATCAGAAAATCTTTTTTATTTACAAACATTTATTTAAATTTATCAGTTAGAATTAAGAATTTGTTACATTTAGTTTTAAAGCACATGGTTAAAATTTTCTTTCGTCTCCATGACGACAATTTGTGAAAATTTATTAATTTCATTAAAAAATCAAATTGCCATGATTATATTTTATTTGAATTTAAATCAAGTTTATAAACAGTGTGAAAATATTAATCTTGTTCATTCTGAAGATGAGCGAATGCAGTAAGGTAAATTTTACAAACAATCAAAGAATTTCTTTCACTTTTGAACTAGCCTAGGTAAATACAAAATTTCTCCACACGTAAGTTATCATTGTGGGATAAACATTCCAGGTAAGGGTCTCATTCTTATCATAAGCTTTATTTACATCATTCAGGAGAGGGGTCATTGCAATACCTTTAATGACCCTATACGTCGTCTAATTCAGAATGAGATAGCGACAGAGAAACAGTCCATTGAAATTGTTATCCATAAATAATAACTGAATTTAATTTTTATCAAGAATGCATTATGATTGGAAGCAGTAGAGTAACCATGGAGCGGAAGGGATTACTTAATTTTTAGGAAGCTTCTGTTCCGTAAAAACCCTAAAAAATATTCTTGTCTATGTCCACCATTAAATCTCAACTTTTCTTACAAATCGCTCACGGCGCTACTTTTGAGAATGGCTTATACCTTACACCTCTTTTGTATTCCGGGAGTCAAGTTACGATTTTACTTCTGATTTTTAGAGAGCAAAGTGTTACCTTTTTTCTAAGAAAAAGGGGAGAAGGAAGTTGGAGTAAAGGGGGGGGGGGGGGTAGAGTTGACTATTCAGATGTGCCCTTATTTACTTATTATTTATAAAGTGCATTAAAAATTCGCTGTTATGTTAAAATTCACGAATAAAAATGCGCAAAATAGTTTTTACTTTCCAATGTGAGGTTTGGCCTCGCTTTTTGCTTCGTGCAAATAAACTTCATACTCTGGATTAAAAGTGGCATCTGTAGTCTCTATATTTATCAATAGGATAGAGTGGGGATAGTAGGCCAGTAGGTTCGGAACATTTGCTCCAATTTTTAGAAGCTTGAAACGCTAGAAATGGCCCGAGTTAAAGCGTTTTCAACTAGGAGCAAATTGAACAGTAAAAAGCGTTTGATTAAGCTTAAAATTAAGCTAAAATTAGCTTAAAATTAAGCTAACATATAAAAAAAAGTTGCATCGGCCGGGAATCGAACCCGGGCCGCCCGCGTGGCAGGCGAGCATTCTACCACTGAACCACCGATGCTTATTTATAATTGTGCAGATTTTAAAAATCTGCACTTTGCACACACTGGCCTGGTTTACACCGTACACTTGGTACGCGAACTAAAGCCGTACCGAACTATATTTCCGAAGTATATTTTTAGTCCGCGTGGTGTAAACACATCGAACTAAGTTGGTCCTGCTTTAGTTCAGTCTTCTAAAATATGAGTACTGAACTAAAAACGACCAATGGTTCGACGTGTTCGACTACTTTCGACATCACTCGAGTATTTTTAATTCCGAATGACACACATTTTTAATTTTTATAGGTTATAAAATTTGACATATTTAATTTATAGTTTAAATTAAATTATTTAAAAATTATGTAAAGTGTCAAACACTATTTTTTTTAGGTTATATGACACATTTTGGTCCTCGGTTCTAGTGTACGGTGTAAACACTTGCGAACCACTTGCGAATTATATTTTGTCGCATCGAACTATCCCCTCCCGCTTAGTCCGATCGGACCGAACCAAGCAGTTTACGGTGTAAACATAGCCACTGCCATTTCAGTATGAACTTATAAAATAGAGAATATTCGTGAGTTGGTAGTCGTCAATGACAGACATGTTTTTTATGCTCTGCTAAATACGAAATATCACAACAGAGTAAAATTAAAAAGATTATGGCAACACCCCTAAACGATAAATGAGGCAATTTATATACCAATTCTTCACCCACTATCACCACGGACATGCAAAAGGAAAAACGTCGTCGAAACCAGTTTCTAGACAAGTTGTAGGCCGATCTAGACAAACAATTGGAAAAAGTCCAGCACTACCGGGACAAGTTGACTAAGGAAATGGTGAAATCAGTTCAATTGCGGAACCAACTCATTGCAGTGACGAATTTTCTCAAGCTGACAACACCGCCTTCCTGGAACAACAAAAATTGGGCCTCCAACCAAGCAAAAATGACGACTTTACTCCACCTGTCGGGAAAAATAGGCACATACAGAAGATGAGGGCGCGCAATTCGATATCCAGTGCCTTCCCTGTCCCCCTCACCAGAAGACACTCTCCAAACGAGCCAACTTGGCTCAAACGGATGATGAGGACGAAAATGCGAAGACAGGATGCACCAATGCTCATGCACCAAGTAGAGCTGCATTGATGATTCCTGCCCTCCTCCAGCCTCCACACACCGACCAAAGCGAACTATATACGATCCCACCGCTCGTCTTGAAGGAAATTGGCAAGTGGCCTCAGCTCATGGAACAATTATAACTCAAGCAGATCAATTTTTCCAAAGTCACAAATGTCGCGGAGGGGGCATTTCCATCCTTTCCTCGGCAAAGCATTATCGAACCACGTTCAAGTTATTTAATTCCAACATGGACACAGCAGTGGGAAGGGTCTTTTTCACCCACCGACTCCAGGACGAAAAGGTCGTGAAGGATAACTTTCTCGCCCAAGGTTTTTCTACTGAGCCGATTAGTAGGATATACCGAGGGTGGGACAAGAAGACCACCATAATCATGGCATCCATGAAGACAATAACCCAGAACAAGCCGATTATCGTTATCACAATTATCAAAATATTTCAAAATATTATCAAAATATACGAGTGGGAGAAGTTACTGCCAATCGTTTGTAACAAAATAAAAAAAGAAACAAGAACAAAACAAAAACAAGACAAAAACGAAACATTCCAGGCTTCGCGTCCTAAAACTTTGCCTAACCTTATCACTGAGGGCTAGTTGTACAAAAGAAGATGATTGTAGAAATTTACATAAATCAGATAACTGTGATCCGAAGATCATCTTCTTGATATAATTATTGGTCTTTCCGCAATACGTAAGGATTTATGGTCTAGTTATCAGCAAATCAAATAACATACAATTAAAGAGTTAAATCTGATCCGCATATTAATTTCTTTATACACTAATTGACACTAAATCACCGAATCTTTCCAGGAAAAAATGTGTAAGGTAAAAAATTGCATCGGCCGGGAATCGAACCCGGGCCGCCCGCGTGGCAGGCGAGCATTCTACCACTGAACCACCGATGCTTATACATAGTGACGCTGGAAGTGGAAATTTGCTGTTTTTTACATTACATTACATTATAAAAATAGTATATTACACACCAAGTGGCAAAAGGAGGTCATTTAATCTCGCGTGCGAATTGGAATCCTGCGGTAATGGGGGAAGCGGGGTCAATAAATCGGAAAGATTTTGATTGTTTTATTGTCGACATTATTAGGTATTCGTGTGGACTCAGGAACCGTGGGATAGTAAAAGTCATCATCATTATTATCGACATATTCATAATATATTAGTCTAATGCCCAGTTTCATAAAACCTTTAATAAGTCGTTAAAATTAACAAGTGATTTCTATTGGCTTGTAAGTACTAACAGACATTTTCTATTGGTTGGTTAACTTTAACGGCTTGTTAAAAGTTTTATGAAACCTGTTACGTTACGTCTGTTACGTTAAATGGAGCCGACGATCTTTTCTCTCTGTGCGGCCTTCGGCCCGCACAACCTGGGCACTCGGAAATCATTACGGCCCTAGAACACCACCTTCTGCTTTTCTAATTGGGTTAATAACGCATTCTCGTTGGTTTATTTCTTGATTACTAAATTAAAAAGCTTGCAGTGAGGCATTTAGGCCGCACAACCTTGACAATCCTGCACGAGTAAAAAATAATTCAAATCAAAATAATTAAAACTATATTAATATGAATATTATTGTAAATTTTTTTAATAAAAATATTTGTTTTGTTTAAAATATTAACCTAATGTGAAGAACCTAGGCTCTGAAGAATCACAAGAACGAATTGCCTTGGTTGTACGGCCTGTAGGCCGCATGGGTGGCGAGACTTAAAAGGGTTACTTTAGATACTTCTTAGTAAAATTTTTACATAGAAGTTACATTTTTGACGTCAATAAATTAAGGCTAAATATTATGTTTAATAATTATGAGACTGACGGCGGACCGCAACGCCTGGAGACGGAAAGGGGAGGCCTATGTCCAACACTGGATTAGTAAAGGCTGATAAAGAAAGAAAGATAATTAACTTGTGTATTCGCATTAAAAAATATTATTCGATTTATTCTATCTTGGGAGGGCGACGCCCCATCGCCCTCCCCGTATCAGCCGCCACTGGTTATAATTATGGAAAACATTCATTAAAACCTTGCATTAGTAAAGTAAAATCGTCTACATTGCCAAAATAATTGTTGTTAGTAGTACATCATTTGTTGGCACATCAAAAAAAAAATCATTCAGTGAACTGCAAAAAGTTAATATGGATATTCTCTAGACGTGATCAACAGTAAGTATTGCACTATTTCTTTTGTGTTAAGTTTTTATTATTATTGATTGTTAAGTCGTTTCTACTATTCAAATGTGGCGCCCTTAACGCCCACACAGTTTACTTCGAATAACGGCCACCGTCGCGCCTTGCTCTGTAATCATCTTTCTTTTATCACGCACTTACTTACAACAAGTCAAGCAGGCAAGTCGATTCACAAGCTTTCGATCTGTCTGCGCCAAGTGAATATTAATATCAAACAAATTAAAGTGCTACAAAGTCAAGTATTAGTTTTTTATTATTTCGTTCACTGCAACCTTTGCCTCTTGAGATTGTCAGGAAGGCGTCTTCTACAAAGCGGCCTTACAATCGTTTTGGAAGACCACAAAAACAACGCGCTCCAACCAGCGAAAATACATTTTGGTCCTTCGAGAAGGATTACCGAAGTTACATTTGGTCATCGAGAAAAGAAACTATCGAAAACAACGTAGAAAAAACCGCCACGAGGTTAGGTCATCACAGCAAGCACGCTAAGGTATTTATCCTCTGTTATTTTCCTAATCCTCAACTATTTAAACTGATTTAATTTAGTAACGTTTAAATAATATCATTGCTGATATTTATGTACAAATATTTTTTGTAATTTTTACATTTTTGACATATTTTACGTTAAATTGGTATTTTCTAACCTCCAAATATTTTGTTTACCACGTGATTCCGAAATCACATTATTTACTTTTTACCACGTTAACAATAACGTGGCGTGATTCTCACATCACATTACTTATTTTTACCACGTTAACAATAACGTGGTGTGATTCTCATATCACTTTACTTTTTACCACGTTAACAATAACGTGGTGTGATTCTCATATCACTTTACTTTTTACCACGTTAACAATAACGTGGCGTGATTCTCGCATCACGTTACTTTTTACCACGTTAACAATAACGTGTCGTGATTTAACGTCGCTTTTATTTTGCTTACCACGCTACGGTTATCAAAACTTTGTTCTATCGCGGTTTTCAACACCCGATTGGTTTTATTTCATTGTTTTACATCTCTCGCAGTAAACGGTTCAATTTAATCATGACAAAATCTGAAGTCAAGATTTTACTGGCTGAAGCAGAGTCGCTAATAAATCATCTAAACAAATTCGAAGTCTTCTTAGCATCGATCGAAAGTGAGCCTGCTATCACAGCCGCTATGATAAAAAAACTAGAATTAAGGTTCGAAGATTTTGCTCCTATAAACAAGGCTTATTCAAAAATCAGTACTCAGTTAACCGCTCGCGACGTATTTAGCGATTCATTAATGACCTGTTCAGATTTCGATGACCAATACATCGATCTGAAAACCATTGCGTCATTAATACTTGAAAAACAAAAGGATGCAAACAATTCTAAACCTTCAACAAATTCAGATCGAGGATCAAACGTCAAGTTACCTCAAATAAAACTACCTACGTTTTCGGGCAATTATACGGACTTTAAGGGATACTTCGACTCATTTACGGCATTAGTTCACAATAACAAAGATCTCTCACCGATTGAAAAGTTTATCTACCTCAAGTCCAGTTTGGATCATTCTGCCGAACGTTTAATTAGCGACATTCAAATGTCAAACGAAAATTACGACATCGCACTTGCTACCTTACGTGAAAGGTATGATAATACCAAACTAACCATACAGAGCCACATTAAAGCAATCTTTGATTTAAAACCCCTTCCCAGGGACTCATCATCACAAATTTCTAAGCTGTATGATGAATTATCGAAACACATTAGGGCATTAAAAAACTTAAAAGTTCCGGTAGATAACTGCAACGCGTTCATTGCGCACATTCTTATGTCTAAACTTGATGATCAAACTAAAACAGACTTTAGTAAGCTCAAGCCTCGCGAAATTCCTTCACTTTCCGATATAGACACATTTCTCAAAGAAAGGTCTCAACTGGTGGAGGAGTTAAAGGATAGCTCTCATGCTCATTCATTTAAGCTCAATAAGTTTAAGGATCATCGCGTTAATCATGCTCCTAAACTAACGCTGGTAGCTTCCAATCAGCCAGTACTATGTCCACTTTGTAACGAAACTCACTCAGTTGCGCGCTGTCCAATCCTCTTGTCACAATCGATTCAGCAGAGATACGATACAATCGCGCGTTTAAATAAATGTAAAAATTGCTTAAGTCACCCCGCCAATTCGAAATGCAACTCGCGCTTTACTTGTAAGTACTGCAACAAAAGGCATCATTCTTTATTACATTTCGGACAGGCCTCGAGAACTGAACCGGAGCAATCAAATACGCCGGAAACCGTATCCTCATCTCCGTCGGGTTCAAATGAGCAATCGCAAGTCTCATTAGCGTGTTACGGTGAATCCAGTCAAGTACTTCTTTCCACAGCTTGCGTCAAGGTAAAAAATTCGGAGGGAAAATGGGTTACTGTACGAGCCATCTTGGACACCGGCAGTATGAACTGTTTCATTACTGAATCACTGTGTAGAGCACTCAATTTGAAACATCAACGCGTGAATACCGTGATAAGTGGGATTAATTCAATAAATAACCAAAAAATAAACACCGCCGTTAAAATTAGTATCTCTTCTAGGCAAAACAATTATAAAAACAACATATCATGTTTGGTGATTCCAAAAATCACGTCACATCTTCCATCAGTTTCATTTAACGGCAATTGGCTTAATATCCCTAAAAACTTAGAATTAGCGGACAACCAATATCACAAATCCGCCCCTGTTGATTTGCTGTTGGGGGTATCCATTTTCTATGAATTGCTCTGCATCGGTCAAATTTCATTGGGTAAAAACAAACCCATCTTACAAAAGACGCTATTAGGTTGGATAGTGTCAGGAAATATGATTATTAATCAAGCGCGCCAATCGACTATAATTCCGAATATTTCCGTATCAAACCTCTCAATCTCAAATGAACAATTAGACAAAAGCTTAAGCAAATTTTGGCAACTCGAGGAGGTTAATCCCAGAAGTAATCTTTCACTTCTATCTAAAGAAGAGCAATTTTGCGAAAGTCATTTCAAAAACACCATAACTCGCAATGCATTGGGGAGATTTTCGGTTTCTATTCCTTTCAACTCGAAGCTAGCTGATCTGGGGGAATCTAGAACTCACGCGGTCGATAGATTTTTAAAACTAGAAAAAAGGTTAAGCAATAACTCCGATCTAAAATTAAAATATTCATCGTTCATTCACGAGTATATTTCCCTAGGACACATGTCTAAAATTACTAGTCCTCATTCTCAACCTCAAAACAGTAGCTACGTAATAAGGGCAATGAATGCTCAAATACTTTGTTCAAGCTTACCATATTACTATCTGCCAAACCATGCAGTACTAAAATCTAGCTCTTTGACCACCAAACTACGTGTGGTGTTCGATGGCAGCGCAAGGTCAAGCTCTGGAATCTCAATTAATCACGCGCAGTTAGTAGGACCTGTTGTTCAAGATGACTTGTTCTCTATTCTGTTAAGGTTTCGCCAATACAGTGTTGCACTAACCGGTGACATTGAAAAAATGTACCGACAGATTGAGATTAATCCAAACGAGCGGAAGTTTCAATGTATTTTGTGGAGAGACCGGGCTACCGACCCTATTGACACCTACGAACTGAACACGATCACGTACGGAACGGCCTCTGCCAGCTACTTATCCACCAAATGCCTACAGCACTTGGCTGACCTAAATGCCGAAGCATTTCCAACAGCCTCCAAAGTTTTAAAGTCGAACTTCTATGTCGATGACTTGCTGATTTCTCTCCACAATTCAGATGAGCTAATTCAAATTAAAACTCAATTAACGGACATTTTAGCCACAGCTGGCCTACCAATTAGGAAATTTTTATCCAACTGTCCAGATGTTTTAAAGCACGATAAGCAAAATGATTCTTACCACACCATCCCATTAGGCGAGCGTGAAAGCGTCAAGGCACTTGGTGTATCCTGGAATGCCATTTCAGATGCTCTCCAATTCGAAATCAAAGCAAAGCCCAACTTAACAACCGCTTCGAAGAGATCAGTTCTTTCGATAGCATCGCAGCTATTCGACCCTTTAGGATTGCTTGCCCCAATCACCATAAGGGCAAAGATTTTAATCCAAAGGTTATGGGAAGCCAACTTAAGTTGGGATGAAAGTTTACCTCAAAACCTTAATTCAGAATGGGAATCTTTTAAATCTGAACTCCCATTATTAGCATCATTAAGAATCCCCAGATGTGTCATCCCAGTGAAGTCAAGCGCGGTTCAACTGCATGGCTTTGCTGACAGTAGCTCAATCGCGTACGGGGCTTGCGTTTACGTCAGCCTGAAAATATCTGCTGGAAAGATCAATACGCAACTTCTTTGTGCCAAATCTCGCGTAGCACCCCTAAAGGGAGCCACCATACCAAGGCTGGAACTATCAGCTGCCGTGCTTCTATCCGAACTTATGCAAAGGGTCCAAGCGGCGTTTGACGGATCCTATTCTCAAGTATTTCTCTGGACAGACTCAACTATAGTCTTGAATTGGATAAATTCAGCCCCTAACAAATACAAGGTCTTTGTGGCCAATCGAATTGCCACGATTCAAGAATTAACCAACCAACGTGACTGGTATCACGTCCGTTCGCAGAACAATCCTGCCGATCTGGTGTCTCGCGGTATCAGCGCACAAAACATTCTAACCAACGAGCTTTGGTGGAATGGTCCAAACTTTCTGAGCAAACCACGATCCGAGTGGCCTGAAACTTGTTTCAACCCAAACGTTGAAACTACTGAAATAAAGTCCAATTGCTTGACCTCCCTGTTATGCTCCAGCCCCGCGATATGCTTATTTAATTCGGATACTTCTGATACAAATTCCTCAAAATTTGTTTTCCTATCCAAGTTTTCAACTTTAACTAAACTGCGGCGAGTAACAGCTTGGTTACTCAGATTTAAGCATAATTGCCAAGCTTCCAAAGCATTGAGGAGTACAGGCCCACTCACTGTGGGGGAATTAAACACGTCTCTGCAAACAATTCTTAAAGCCTGCCAAAACGAAGCCTTTTATAACGAGATAAAATCGTTACAGCGTTTTAAATGCATTAAAGGCAAATCGGCCATCTTATCTTTAAACCCGTTCTTAGATGAGAACGACCTTCTCCGTGTAGGAGGCAGATTAAAAAATTCTGATTTCTCGCATGATAAAAAATTTCCTTTTTTATTACCTAAACGGCATCATCTAACCGACCTTATTTTTCTTGAATTTCACTTGAATTTGCAGCATTGCGGTGCTCAACAGTTGCTGTACTGCGTGCGCGAAAAGTACTGGCCAATCTGTGGAAAGAACACAGCTAAGAAAATAATTCGGCAGTGCGTCAGATGTTTCAGGGCCAATCCCGCATCGTATTACCCCCTCATGGGAAATCTGCCCTCAAAACGCCTTCAGGCTGAGGCTCCTGCGTTCTACAACACGGGTCTAGATTATGCCGGGCCTATCTTAATTCGCGATCGTAACACGCGAGGCGCAAAGACAATTAAAAGCTATATTTGCTTATTCATCTGCTTAACAACGAAAGCAGTTCATCTCGAGCTAGTCACGAGCCTTACTACTGAAGTTTTCTTAGCCGCGTTAAAGAGATTTATTAGTAGAAGAGGCATGCCTTATTCATTATCTAGTGACAACGCCAAAAACTTTATTGGTGCGTACAATTACTTGCGAGAGTTGTATGAATTTTTGCGAAATAAAGCCAATCAGTCTATCATACATGACTACCTGGCCGTCAGAGGCATCAAATGGGAGTTTATAATCCCACGCAATCCACACGAAGGTGGAATGTGGGAAAGTAATATTAAAGCGACTAAGATTCATTTAAAAAAAGTGTTAGGAAATACCTGCTTGACGTATGAGCAATTTTCGACAGTTTTAGCACAAATTGAGTCAGTTTTAAATTCTCGTCCCCTATCGCCACTTTCCTCTGATCCTAATGATTTCAATCCCCTTACTCCTGGTCATTTCCTTATTGGAAGGCCTCTAGGTGCAGTTGCTGAGAAGGACCTCAGTAACCTAGCGGAAAATCGCCTATCTAAGTACCAGCGAACTCAGCAGATCACTCAACACTTTTGGAAGCGCTGGAGCACTGAAGTCGTCCCAAACATGCAACGCAGAACAAAATGGTTCAGTCATTTGCCCGATGTTGTCAAGGTCGACACATTAGTATTAATTAAAGAGGATAACTTGCCGCCATTATCGTGGTCACTCGGACGTGTTACAGCAGTGCATTCCGGTAAGGACAATGTGATCCGTTCTGCGTCTGTGCGGATCAAAAACGGTACGGTGATAAAACGTTCTGTGACGAAGTTATGTGCCCTCCCTATGTGATGACACTTTATTGTGCTCCCTAACTGTGAATATTATTATTAATCTTTGTTTTAATGTATGTAAATTTAGTTCTAATTTGATTATTGTTTTTTTTTGTATTGTTATTTTTCTTTGTATTGTTTTTTTGTATTGTTTCCTTTTTGTATTGTTTTCCTTTGAAATTCATTGTATTTCAAGGCCGGCGGTATGTTAAGTCGTTTCTACTATTCAAATGTGGCGCCCTTAACGCCCACACAGTTTACTTCGAATAACGGCCACCGTCGCGCCTTGCTCTGTAATCATCTTTCTTTTATCACGCACTTACTTACAACAAGTCAAGCAGGCAAGTCGATTCACAAGCTTTCGATCTGTCTGCGCCAAGTGAATATTAATATCAAACAAATTAAAGTGCTACAAAGTCAAGTATTAGTTTTTATTATTTCGTTCACTGCAACCTTTGCCTCTTGAGATTGTCAGGAAGGCTTCTTCTACAAAGCGGCCTTACAATCGTTTTGGAAGACCACAAAAACAACGCGCTCCAACCAGCGAAAATACATTGATTAAATCGTTATTGTTAAATAGAAACCTTTAATATTATGATAAACACATTGGAAAAAACTAAACAATAAACTTTTGTTTATTTTTTGTAATAATAAATCATATACATATTTCAAAGTACAATACAACGTAGAAATTAATATAATAAGAAGAATATAATGTAGGTAGGTGTACGTATTATACGAGTACATACAGTTAAAATCATAAAGTTTGGAACAAATTCGATAAAATATTTTAGGGGGATTTTCTCAGAAAATCCTCGGACACGTCCTTAGGACACATCAACCTTACTTTTTAAAGTGGCACTGTTTTCTGTCAGTGACATTTTTACCGTGTTTTCCAGCGGCGGTTTGTCAATGGAGGCAAGGGAGGCTTAGCCTCCTCTCAAATTGTTGGACGGAATTGCTATTTATATTTCGTTTTAAATTAGTATTTTCCAATTTTCCAATTTTTAATTTTTTTTGAATTTGTTTAAAACAAAATTTAATTTAATAATAAAATTAGCTTAAGAACTTGACTTAAGGGCTCGCCACATAGCCTGTGCTGTGCTATGCTATGCTCTGTGTTATGTCAACACAAACATTGAACAATGTCATGGTCATGCGCAAAATAGCATAGCAACTCATAACTATGTGAACGTCACTATTGAAACCCTATGTTTCTACTTCAATGTTTGACATTGGCATAGCACAGCACAGGCTATGTGGCGAGCCCTTTACGCCTGAAATAAATTCGAAATAGTAAATATCCAGCGGCTAGCCTTTCTTTATCTTATTAGTTTATTAGCACAGAGTTAGGCAACCCAGAATACGGTAGTACGTCCGAGATACGTCATAGAGGCTACTCGTTAGTAAATTTCATAATCAACATGAGCGATGATTAACATATGAATTGTAAGTAATAAGCTTGTAACTTAAGCGCATACTATTCTGTGTTATTTTACTAAATGTACGAAGATAGTAATTTTACACACGTTTGAGGCTGGGCTCATATGCGTGGGTGTCTTATCAAAGAGACACCTGCAAATGTTTGCATTATTCATGCATATAATATGTTCTAAATATAATCACTTGTATTGTAAACGTATAAAAGTGAGTGCAGTATTTACAGTGCAATTAAGAAAACAACAATTAATTGACGTATTTAATTTTATAATCGACAGCGATGATTTTAAAAACGACTCTCAAACTATTGGAGAAGCGGTAGGTTTAAGACAATATTTAAATGAATCAAAGTTTTGCTTTTTATTAGAAACTTTTAAATTAATGTTTGAACAGACAGACGTAGTATTTTCAATTTTACAAAGTAAACTTACTGATATTAATTTCGCCAAATGTCGTTTAACAAAATTAATCTAAACTCTGCATAGATACCGTAGTGATGATTTTTATTTTGACAACATATTTAACAGTTTAGAATTAAATTGCGAGCCGGCTCAGAAAAAAAAGAAAAACGACATTTGATTTACCAGATATGCATCAAAGTTATAAACAAATTTTTGCGGAAATTTTGGATACGGTTATCGTGCAAATTGAAGTTAGATTTGCAGACTTATGTACATAAATTAAAATTTTTTGATCTATTATTAACATTTGCTAAATTTTCAGATTATAAGAATAACTTTCCTCAAAATTTATTAGATAGTCTATTAGAGCAGTATCAATTTTTTGATGAAATGCAACTCAAAAATGAATTATCGGTAGCATATAATGACCCCAAAATGTTTGGACAATGTAGGACTCCATCAAAGATATTAGATTTTATTTTCAAAAATGATTTACACAGTTGTATGCCTGAATTTTACAAACTTTTATGTGTGGTCGTCACCATACCGGTAACATCGGCTTCGGTTGAAAGAAGTTTTTCCACACTAAAACGTATTAAAACTTACACTCGTAATACGATGAACCAAAATCGGTTAAGTAACGTCGCGGTAATGTCTATTGAAAAGGAATTCGTTACCATATTGTCTCGAAATAATGAATTCTACGAGAATATCATCGATCACTTCGCGAATACTAAAAATCGCTGTATACCTCTTACGTTTAATGCTTCATAAATTTCGAATGACTTAAAATAATATTAATCTGTATATTGTACAGCAGTTTTTCCAAAAAACACTCTGCACTCATCGAACAATTTTTTCCATTTTACACAGTACTGAAGATTAGCCAACGAGCCCGAAACACGTGTCTACCGCAGATTAAATAATATTTTATTAAATTTATTTTTTTTTAAGTTTTATTTTATAAGGTAGTTAAGCTGTAAAATTAGCATCCTCAAATGGAAAAGTCACTAGCCGCCGCTGGTGTTTTATTTTTGAGCTACAACGTTATCGTAATTTTTTTAAATTAGAACCCATATTTTTCTGGAGTTGGATACAGCACAAATTTCTGAGTATGGAAATGTAGAAAAAACTATAACCTGGAAGAGAAAAGTTTACGAAATCAGTTCTAAAGTTTCAAAAGTGCGTGATAAAATAATTATTAGAGTATGCCAATTATTTATTAAGAAGGCGCTGAAAAAAATAACACGGTTTTGTCAGTAATTAATATATATATAACGGATTAAAATACAGTTAGTACTGCTTTTCCGTCCCCAGTTTCCATTTCTCTCTATTATTTTACCATGCGTCTTCTTGGAGATCTCTAGCATTCATTCCCTCACTCACATCATCTCTCCAACTTCTTCTAGGTCGTCCTCTCTTTCTCTTCTCAGTCGGAATCCACTCCAAAATTCTTCTGTGCCATCTATCTTCGTCCATTCTTTATGTGTGTCCAAACCACACTAGTTGTCGCCTCTCGATTTCGTGCGCTATATTTTTTTCAGTAATTAACCACAGCTTAAAAACAAAACACTATAAAAATATGTCAGTCGCAGAAAAAAGTGACATTTAATAAAATAAGGTTGAGGTGGGGGACTCTACCACTAACTCAGCCACTCGAAAAAAATTTTCGAGTGCTACACACTAAAGAACATGCTTATATCTGTCTATTAAAACAATAAAAAGTGTGAACATGGTCAAAACAACCCCAATATCGACTTTTGAAAAGTACGGGAAAGTCGCATCGAGTATGCGGTAGACCCCGGCCGATGTGCATCGTTCGCCCGTGGTCCCTTGAAAATGCATAACATTTTTTCGCTCCGATTTGAATTTTTCTTTGAAATTCGGATAGATGGGGGTGTGATTAGTGGATATTAGTAATAAATATAATCAAAAAAATGGAAAATAACCCGTGTATTGCGGAAAAAGTGAAAAAATTTAAAAAATATTAAATAAACATAAATAACTATGGGGAAAACGCAAATTACTTTTTTGGGTGGATCTGGCACGGCCAGAATTGAGCGCATCAAAAAACCTACCCTACGCCCCTCCGGGGCTCCGGGCGGTTTTTCAATCGCGTACGTCGCTACGCGGCAGAGCTAAACATACGAGAAGGTGCCATCCATCAAGCAAACCGGGATGAAGGCAACCGGGATTTTAAACCCCCAAAAAATCGCCTAAAAACAAAAAATAATCGATGTTACATGTACGAGAGTCGAGCTGCATCTGCCGGTGCGAAATATTCTAAGTGTTAGGGTCATTCACATTGCACGGACTGTCAACAGAATGAGCGACGCGCGGGAATCTCGTTAATTTTACCACTAAATTACATGAAAATTAGCTAAGTTCAAATTCGATTTTTTCAAAAGTTTGGACCATATTCACATTTTTTATTATTACAATTTGCTAAAATAAGTGTGTTCTTTAGTGTGTAGCAGAAGAAATTTAGTTTCGAGTGGCTGAGTTAGTGGTAGAGTAACCAGAATACGTATAAAATGAAACAGTTATGTACAATAAAATAATATCACATCAAAATAATTAGCTTAATGCTAATTATGTTTTACATATTAAGTTTTTGTTTATTACAACTATGTAAATCCCTTGTGTAAATATGCGAAATACCCAAATATTCGGTGCTATAAAAATAATTTGCGATTTAGTTTTATATCAGTATCCATCAATAATCGCACTATTTACAGACTAAATATTAATTAAAAAATATTTGCGAGTAATGAACCGGTTTTTTTTTCTATTATTTCATAAATTATTCGATTTCCCTACCGCCCCAATTTTTTAATCAAATAAGCAAAGCAATAAGATTGTGAAGGAAAATTATCAATACGATAATAATGTTTGATGTGTTGCATACAAAAATTTTTTTGGAAAACGTTTAGAAATTTTTGGGAACTCATGATTTTATTTTATTTGAAAAGGTTTTGCGGGTAGAAAAAGACCTCCTATTGATAATTATGTACATAACATCGATCGCTAGGAACAGCGCATCCATTCAAAAGTTGCCCAAATTTGGCCTAAAAGGCTGATACAGCAACATACGATACAAAGGCCTAGTTGTTCAGTTTCGGGTTATTTATTAACCTGGGTTATTTTCCATAGAAATGATTGTTTCAAGAATTGTTTCCATGGAAAATAATTCAGGTTAAAAGATAACCTAATACTGAACAACTGGGCCTTAGTTAAGCAAATCACTTTTAAAAGTTTTAAAAATAGCTTGTCTAATTTAAAGAAGATTCTGTAGAACATTGATTTATCTCTATCTGATGCAATAATATTTTTCGGTGAACCATATCTTATCTATGAATTGATATTATGTACATTTTAATTGTTGTTTTGCTGAAAGGGTATACCCGTTTATTGAATAAATAAATAAATAATCATATCCTGATATAAATCATTAGATGGTCGGTTGCCCTGCTGAAGGTTTATGGTTCGATATCACGACAGATAATTGTTTGAAGTTTTGGTGGACCTTAGCCAGATCGGCACTTTAACTTAAGGTACAATTTAACAGTTATATTAATTTAAGTTTATTTGTATTAGCGGTATTAGTCATATTTATACCCACGATGTTGCACGCCTAGATTGCTTTGCTCCAATTGGACGGATAGAGAACTGCATCTAACTGTACATTAAATTTTTTAACTTGAATTAAAATATTACAATTAGCACCTAGAAGTACTATTCTGTACTATAATGAAAAATGGATTTTTAACCGGGACTTTTTTTAAATTTCAAATAAATCATATTTTGGATGCAAGTTTTGTATTTTTTATTGATATAAATATAATGTACAGAGTCTATAATTATATCTGCTAAAAACATGATATGAATCAACAATATGATTTCTATATCTTATACTTAAGGTATATACAAAATTAAATAATTTCTTAAAAGTTTCAGCAAAGTATGAAAATAATTTAAAATAAAAATTTATTGCAAATTTGAGAAAAGGTTTCTTTCTGTAGCTATTTGAAACTGCTGCAAAGGTATTAACAATGCATTTAGTTCAAGGGCGGCTAGCCATGTGGATAACGCGGAAAATTCCGCATCGGCCGACTCTCTTTGACTTTGTTTTAAGTTTTTGATACTCGCAAAATTACAAATCACTTTAAATCGATCAACCAATTTAAATTGATGTCACACCGCATAGCTACATACTTCCTATACGGGTTCTATTGGAAAATGGATTTGAGCTTTTTGCTTGTGAAATTGCGTGCTAATCGTGTTTAAATGCACCGCGTTGTTTCTCTTCTGAACGGCGCGTGACGTTTCTATCAATAAATCATAAACAAATATATCAATAACATTATAAAATTTTATCTATACATTTACAATTTCAAATTAGGAACAATCAATGTCAAATTGGAATTAAGCAAATAATCAAACAATACACTGAATGCCACATACCGGGTGTTCATTTGAAAAGTAGCCAGTCGAAATAACATTTGAAGATGAAACAAAAAATAATTTTGATCAGGTATTATTAAAATTTTAGAAAATTCATAAAATTACATTTTCAAAGTGTTCTTCTCCGTTATTGGCCTATCAATAGCACAACCTATTTTGGAACTCTCGTCGGACTTCCTGAAATGTTCCTGTACTAAACCGCCTACATTCTTACCTTTATACTTCTCGTATTCTTCAGTTTTATAAATTACAGTGACGGCTGGTACGGGGATAGCGACGTAGCGCCTCTCTCCCAAAACAGAATAACACAGAATAATGTTTTTAATGCGAATACGCCGCTGAATCTTAGACAATCTGACATAGCTTGGGACATAAAAATTGGCACAGGCTTAACATTACTAAAGAGTTACAAATTTTATTTACATATACCTAGTCGCTTTCCCTTTATAGCAAACCACGATCGTCCACAGATAAACAGATTAGTTAAACAAGTGCATTCTGTGGGAGGGCACAAAATATAGATAAAAAGGAAAAATATAAATTTACATTATGGCGGTCAAATATAGGGTCGCTAAACCGTAAAAAATTAGTATCTCATTTTAGAGATCCCCAAATAATAATAATGAAATTTATTCCAGCCTACCCCCAATTACTGCACGATCTTACGATCCCGGATTTGGCCGCCATATTACAAAAATTTACATTTTTATGTACATATGACCACGGTCCTGTGGCCGTGCCACCACACTCTTTAAGAGTAAGGATCGAAGAGAGATGACCACGGTCACAGCCTGAAAATTGGCGAAATTAACTGCTACTAGAAGATACTCCGATTTGACTCCAAGGCCAGCCTAGGAAGCTTCCTAAGATGTAAAAACAGATCCTCACAAAACTAATTGAATATTTTCAAATACTGTTATAAATTCAGTGGCGGCTAATAGTACGGGGAGGGCGACGACGGGGCGCCGCCCCGCCCTCTCAAAACAGAATAACTCTGAATAATATTCAATCATATTTTATTTATGGTCGTCTCGACGCCTAAATTATCTATAACACTAAATTGATTCGTCAATGCCTTCACAGTAGTTCGGCCTACAGGCCGCACAACCTAAGCAATCACGTTCTTGTGATTCTTAAAGGCCTCCATTAAAACAAATTTCCGTATTGCAGAATCCACAGAAATACATATTAAAATCGTTTTAATTATTTTGTTAATAACTATTTTCTCATTCATTACATTTTTACTCGTGCAGGATTGTCATGGTTATGCGGTCTAAAGGACTTATTGAAACATTTTCAGGTTCTTCTTCTTCTTACGGGAGTTCTTCTTCTTCTGTGTTGACTGGCTTTCTTGGGATTGCGACATCCAACTGTCTCTCCATCGCTTTGGAGGTCTTCCTAGTATAGTCTGGATCCTCTCGGTTTGTTATCCCTTGCTGCCTTTGCCATTCTGCCGTTGTCGATTCTCGTGATGTAGTATGCGTTCTATTGTCTTCTTCTTTGGCGTCCCCATCTCGCTACTTCCTGGATGCTGCATTGCTGTCTGATGGTGTCGCTGTTCTTACAGTGTCTGCCCTTTTCAGATTAGTAACCAGAAAATAAACCAATGAGGAATGCTTTATGAACAAATAGATAAACAGAATTGGTATTTTAAGGCCCCACTGAATCATGATTGGCCAGGTTGGGCGGCCTAAAGGCCGCACTGAGGGACCGGATCATCAGCCCGGGTATTGGTACCAGGTTATTATTGGCCATATGATATTTACGGTGATGAAGTAGCGGCTTGCCGTAATGGTCACGTGCCTTTCTATCCAAAATAGAAAACAAAAACTATCTAAAACTCATAATAATAATGTTAAATAAATAACATTGCAGTAAATTTATATTATAAGATATTTTTAATTGGGCATAGGTCTTTTAATGTTTTAAATATTAACCAACGTTTCGGGCCGTTTACATGTGGCCCATTTATATAATATTTTCCTCTTGCTGTAAATTTTGTGCCCCCTTTCATTGGTCGTCGCTATTTCAAATGAATTTGTAAAAAGTTGGCGACTGCTATGACCGGGGGGTGTGGAATACCCCCCCCCCAGTGTATAGTGATCAAGATGTCCATGTTGATATGCTGCTGCATATTCCAGGACCTCCCCCATGGGTGAACAGTATTAAGATTTTCACAGTTTTCACAACACAAGAATGTACATGCATATTTATTATTAGATTTTTCCTTTTATTTAAATTTTGTGTCCCATCATTGAGATATTATGTCTCGAGCCGCCACTGCTAGATAAATTCGGCGCACATTTGTAAGCTTACAGATCGAACAAATACTTTTACCGCTTTAATTAAGTTTACGGATTAATGGCAAGATTTCTGAAACAAATACTAAGAACAAAACATGTAGAAAGTATTGTGTAAAATATTTTTTGTTTGAAACATTTTTTGATAACATGGATAATTACCATCGCATCTTCAAAAGTAAATTTTGATTTTGTCGTCACCACAAAGATTATTTTAACTTGATAATAAATAAATGATCTTGGATTCTTGGAAAATTCGAGTAGTTCTACGAGAACAACGATTTTCAACCCCATAAATAAATATTACTTTTACTTTTTTCTTGTAAAACTTTTATTTTCAACAATTATTTACGACCATTTTCAAATGTTGTAACTTAAATTGATTTGAAATTAATTGTTTTATTATCTTAGATGATAGTGGAGTGCACATCTTTATCACTGTTAACGTGATTTTCGTGAAAATAAAATAATTTCCGAAAAATATTATTTTTTGCATCATCTTTTAATTTTTACATCTAACTCATAAACAGATCCAATAAATCCAATTGTTTCAACAAGGATGAACGAGGCTTTTAACAGTATTGGTTTTGAATATTCCCCTCGCTATGTAAATTTACATGTATTTTTTGTTTCTCGCCAAGTTGTTAAAAAAAAACGTTATTTCGATTGGCTACTTTAGAAATGAACACCCGGTATATTTTTTGTTTTGCATCCGTTATAAAATAATTGCTATAACAATTATTTTTAAATATCTACTTTTAGATATACATAATACATTGTGAAGACATTTTAACTTGGTACCGACAACTGATTGTTTGTATTGATAATAAGTAAGTCTAGTTGGAAGAGTACAACTATATCTACTTTTTTACTAAATAATATTTTTATTATATAATAATTATTATGGTAACGTTATCTGCATTACATATTTACTTGCAAATATTTGCTTTCAAGTACTACATTCATTATCTTTTAGACAATTCGGATCTATAAACTAAAATTTTTTGAAGCACAGAATGCGTTTTAGTGTAGTACCCGGTAGAATAATATTTAATACCCTAGCATATTTAACATAGAAATCCATTTATTGTTTATTTAAATCTTATCAATTTCTTTCGAAATAATTGCGAGATAAAAGAATCTTAATAGTCATTTTTGTATCTCATTTAAGCAGTGTAAATAATTTATTCGTTGAGTGCTGACGCCAGTTTTCAAAAATTTACAATCGGTAAGTCTTTTTTAAAATTATAATAATATACTTATTGGAAAACAAATTCAGGTATCCAAACGATGGATTTTGCTATTGCCGGTTTAGCGGCAGTCAGTGCCGGATTTTTTACCAATCCATTGGAAGTATTAAAAACTCGAATGCAACTGCAAGGTGAATTATCAAAAAAAGGAGACCATAAAATTTATTACAGGAATATCGTGCACGCGAGTTACACTATCGCCAAAAATGATGGAGTGTTGGCTTTGCAAAAAGGGCTGGTTCCAGCTCAGGGAGTTCAGTTTATTATGAACGGGTTGCGATTGGGTAAGAAATTGTAACGCAATGAAAAATTAAACCAGGAACCCAATTTTTAGGAATATACCAAATGGGAGAATCGAATGGTTACATAACGGATAAAAAAGGGAATATAACTTTTTACAAGGCCGTATTATTGGGTGGTGTTGGTGGTGTTATTGGGCAATTATGTTCCAGTCCTTTGTTTTTGGTAAAAACTCATCTGCAAGCCCAGGCGACTAAAAGTATAGCAGTTGGTCATCAGCACAACCATGAAGGTACTTGGAAAGCTTTGAAAAATATTTCTAGGGAACAAGGTGTGAGTAGTTCAAATTTGCAATGACGTCGTGGTAAATTTGTTTCGTTTTTAGGTTAAAGGGCTGTTTAGAGGCGCCGGTGCATCGATTCCAAGGGCATTTGTTGGATCAACATCTCAATTAACTTCCTTTGCGTACGCAAAAGAGCTTCTCAACAATTACGATATTTGCACCGACTCTCCATATATGAAGTCGTTTGTGGCTAGCATGGTTGGTGGAATAACTATTAGTTTACTGATGACTCCTTTTGATTTAATATTGACTCGGCTGTACAACCAAGGTTTGTTGTTTTGTTCAGTTCGTCAAGTATTTAATGATTTTTTTCAGGCACTGATGCACATGGTCGAGGAATTTTGTATAAAAACTATTCAGATTGTGTGATAAAAGTTTACAAATCTGAAGGTTTCGTGGGTTTCTACAAAGGATTGGGTCCAAATTACATAAGATTGGGGCCTCACACGGTGTTATGTTTAATGTTTTGGGATTTATTTAAAGATCTTCATCAAAAATATCTGAAAGTGTAATTAATCATTAGTTTGTTTGTAAATAAATAAAAATGTTAAAGTTAATCGTACATAAACTTTAGTTTCCATGATGTTACATCTCACCGCCTCATACACAAAGGCTCCCAAATGTAAAACGTTTTTAAATTTTCATATTGGTTAATTGCGTTGGGGGCACAGTTGTTTTAAAGCGTAAATTCATAACTGGGATGCCAAGGTTCGAATCCAAATCAAGGAACATATTTTTTCCCATTAGAGATGTGCCTCTCCATAACATCAAACCGCTTTTGTTGTATTTGTAGCAAATGCAGAGCACGTCCCTTCTCATCCAAGGCCGACGGTTGATGACTTTTTATTGTAAGTACTCTTAGGGGCTGTAGAATGATAGGTGAGGAATTGTGGGGCATCTTGAATCTTGAAACTGACCGGTGGACCGATAATCTTGAAAAAGCGCGGAAGATGACTCTATACAGGAACTGGTTCGAAAATGAAAAGGAAAGATTGTGTAATGAAATGATGGAGACCAAAACCCACTTTCAGGAATCCCTCCAAATGGGTAAGAGAGAATAACTGGAAAGACTTCGTGAAGGAGGACCTGCCTAGACCAAAATCCCTGGAGGATTACTTATAAAATTTCCGCCCCCAAATTTAGACTAAAAAACATCCTCATCACCTGCAGAAGTTAATTATGGAATAAATTAGAATCGTAAACCTTCAGAGGTAAGGATAGACATGATACCAAATCACCGACGCAAACCTTACCTCCCTCAAGGAACGGGCTTCTCCCGGACGACGATCGAAGCACCGATGCAACCGTGGATCACCAAACGATGAGATTGGACTTCAAAAGTCCAAAGGGAATCTCGGACAAGAAGCAGGTAAGATCAGTAGAAGAAGAAGAGCTAAATAGGTTAAAAAAGACACGCAAGCCAAAAAGGCTCCGGGTTTTGATAACACGCAAGGATCTTTCCTTAAAAAAATCTACGTACGAGTTCTCCAAATTCTCCTTAAAAACCCAGCTGGAGAAACAAGAAGAAGACATCAAGAATTATAGACCGATCACCCTTCTCTCGGTGTTAGGCAACATTCTGGAAAAAATTATAAAACCCAGAATCATTGAATGTAAATTCCGTACCATGACCCGAGTCAATACTTGGTAGAAAGTAAATCTACCACTCTGGCACGAAAAGATTTCTTTAAAAAAATCAACGCCACGGAGATGAAAAGAAGAAAACGAAGGGATTCTTCCTGGCTGTAATTTTCTACGACATCTCAGAGGCGTTTGAAAACCTATAGTGGCCCACTCCCTTATGGACGACCTCTTAGTAACGACTGGAATTTAGGAAGCTGTTTTGTTAGACTTTCTCAGGAATAAAATATTTTTTGAAAAAAAAATCTCTTCTTTATCGAAGTTACCCGATAACTGCCGTGACCAGGATTCGAACCTGGGTTACCACGGCCACAACGTGGGGTCCTAACCACTAGACGATCACGGCTACAAGAGATTATGTTTATCGTACTTTTAAAATTAATCCGGTAGTAAATAATTTAAGTCGTGCTCTACTTCTTGAAGTAGTCGTAAGAATTTGAAAGTTGTTTTAATTCTATTTGAATCTAAATCGAAGTACGGTATATGCAACCAATATTGTATTGAAAATCTGAAATTCGGAAAGGATAATAAAAATTGGGGAGGAGGGGGATGAAATTTAATGTAATAAAATTAAGTTTTGGAATGGATTTGCCTAAACTTTCTTCGAAACTAAAATTATATGATATCTTTTAGTTTTAAACGTTTCTTCTTCATGCATTTAGAATTAGACATTTTCTGCTGCAACCCCTGTGATCACCTTTTTGATCACTTCCAACATTTTTTTGATCTGTCTTCTTTTTTATTTTTGTTATTTTCATGCTATACCGATGTCTTATTTCGGGATTAATCATCGCACAATGCTTGGCCGATTTTTACTGTGGATCTAAGATTGCTTCTCCTCTTGGAGGTTTTTTCGAAAAAAAATTTTATAATACCTTACGCCATAATATGTTCGTATGAGGCGGTCATTTGCCAAGTAGTTAAAGCAATCGACTACTGATGCTAAAGGCAGTGGTTCGATTCCAGCAGAAGACAATCTTCTTTCGGACTTTCTTTCTCCGTGCTTTGGAGGACCCTGATTTGACCTGATCTAATAAATCAAACAGGGTAATAAAAATCACCTCGCCCCCCATGGACTACGCAATGCTTGGCTTTGTTGGGGCTTCGAACTGGATGGCCTGGTCCAAGGGCCACCCTAGCACTGGTGGGGTGCAAATCACGAGACTTCTCAGAAATCGGTCATCGAGCGGGACGTCCCTGGTTTGTAGTGTCGGCCTTTGTTGGGGAGCTCTGGTCAGATGATGAGGCTTAGAGACGGCCTAACGCCTGCGGTCATACCTAGCAGTGTCGGCATTGTTGGTCAGGCCAAGGGTGAGCAACAAAGTGGAAGTAGTACAATGGGCCCTGTAGAGTGGCTTAAGTGCGTGAAAGTATATACTTACCCCTCTCCCGAAATCACACAATATGTTCATATTACCTTATGATTATACCCTCCATAATATCTCTGAATTATAGTTGATTTTTAGTAATGACTGGAATTTGGAAGCTGACTGTTGTAACAGCTTTGGGTGCAGACTTTCGTGCGGAATAAGTACTAAAATTATACTACTGCAAAATATGTTTTGAAAAAAAAATCTCTTATTTATCGAGGGTGAACCGATAAATTGCCGTGACCAGGATTCGAACCTGGGTTACCACGGCCACAACGTGGGGTCCTAACCACTAGACGATCACGACTATCAGAGATCATATTTATCGTACTTTTAAAATTAATTCGGTAATAAGTAATTTAAGTCATGCTCTACTTCTTGAAGTAGTCGTAAGAATAAATTGAAAGTTGTTTTAATTCCGTTTGAATCTAACTCGAAGTATATATGCAACCAATATTGTATTGACAATCTGGAATTTGAAAAACAATCAAATATATTAAAATTAAGTTTTGGAATGAATTTGTCTGAAATTTTTCCGAAACTTCTGACTCCTCGAAAAAGAAGTGTTGGAGAAGATAAGGAAAAATGTGCAGTCGGGCCCGCGCGAAGCGGACAACAAATTTGAGTTTTGTATTTCTAAGTTAAAAGTAAAATTGAATTGGAAAGATAATGATTGCCTTATTGAAAATAGTGAGATAAATTAAAAGTGTTTTGAAGTTTTCTTGGTGAACTTCTTCACGACAACTTTAAATGGGCGCCCAAAGTGGGGCTATTTTTTCGTAACCACAATAAGGAAAATTTGACAATTTTTACAGTATTCTTTACCAATAATTGCGTGGGTGCGATTAAAATTTGGACTTATTTTAGTCCTGAGATTAGAGTTTTTTTGGTAAGATGGGTGATAAAGATAAACCTTTAGGGGAAAGCACCCCGGAAAAAATGAATGTGGATGTATCGGAAGAGGAAGATTCCTTCAATGCTGCTAATGTTTTTCACAGGGAGACCTACCAACAGTGGCCAGGCGCCAACAGTGGTCACTTCTAAATAACTGCCTCTAGAAAAAACATACTACGCTATTATTTTCATGTAAACCCCCCAATACGATGTATAACCTTAGGGTCCAGTGGAATATTCATTCAGTGCTTCAGTGTCCGAGATAAGCGCAACATCGTGTTTTGCAGCCTGTTTTACTACGAATTACGGTAGGTTTCCAGTCATTTTACTATTCAGTGCTTTAAATTATCCATTTGAAAGTATGAACATGACCTTCTAGTGTACCTAAACATTGTTTCTAAGATATTTGATTTAAAAAATATTTTGATTTAGACTATTTTATGTAAAATTAAAAAAAAAACGTGTTTTCCCCAACAGTGGCCACCCGTCAGGTTTCCAACAGTGGCCACTGCTTTTGTAGTTTTTGCAATCACGTTATTGCAATCAATGTTTCTTTTTAGTATTATGGATACTCCCAGACAAAAGAGAAATGAGATTGGCAAAACGACTGAAGGGGTGATGAAAAGTGCACTTCATCATGTTTTTGAAGGAGGATGGAGTGTCAAGAGGGCTGCACTGAAGTTCAAAATACCGAGAACCACATTTCGGCGATATGTCGCAAAATTTAGAAAAGAAGCTCAAAACATAGATTTTTCTACCGTACATTTAGAGGGTGCTCCAAGACTAACACCAAATTATAAGGTAAATCAAGTTTTTACTGATGCCGAAGAGATGAAACTTGCTGAACATCTAAAAATTATGGCGAATTTACATTACGGTCTTACACCAAAGCAGGTGCGATTGTTCGCTTATGATTTGGCTGTAGCATATCGTATAACAAAAAAATGCCCAAGTATTGGACGCAGAACAAATGTGCTGGAAAAAAATGGTTTTCTAAATTTGTAGCGCGCAATGGGACGATTTCTATTCGTACAGCGGAGGCGACGTCCTTGGCAAGGGCAATGGGTTTTAATAAACCCGTGGTGGACCACTTCTTTTCCAATCTTTCAAAACTTTATGAAAAGTATAATTATACCCCTGCCCAAATTTATAACGTAGACGAGACTGGACTTACTACTGTTCAAGGTTCAACTAAAATCATAGCAACAAAGGGACATAAACAAGTAGGTCAAATTACCTCAAGTGAAAGGGGGACTCTTGTAACAATGGTTGGGGCCATTAATGCAGTAGGAAACTCAATTCCACCTATATTAATATTTCCACGCAAATTTTACAAACCATTTATGGTCAAAGGTGGACCTCCAGGGGTTGAAGACCACCATCTGGATGGATTAATAAAGAACTATTTTTAACTTGGTTTACCCATTTCTTTAAACATCTTAGACCTACAAAAGATTTCCCTCTTCTGGTAATCATGGATAATCATGAAAGCCATATATCGCTTGATTTAATTAATATAGCCAAAGAAAATAATGTACAATTACTTACTTTACCTCCACATACAAGCCATAAACTCCAACCCTTGGAAAAATGTGTTTATGGACCATTAAAAAAACACTACAATAATGAATGTAGTAACTGGCTAACCAATCATCCTGGTCAAAGAATAACAATTTATGATATTAGCGAAATTTTGGGAAATGCCTACCCGCATGCATTTAGTGCTAATAACATTATATCCTCATTTAAGAATACAGGAATATGCCCATTCAACAAAGATATCTATGATGACAGTGAGTTTTTGCCTGCATCTGTTACAGACCAGCCTTTGCCAGGACCAATCTTAGCTTCACTTCAGGCAGAACATGACAATATTCAACAGAATGCCGATGAGGTAAAACAAGAACATCTGTATTTTCGCCAGAGACTATCTTGCCATATCCGAAAGCTACAAAACTAAATAAAACAAAAGGTGGCAGAAAGAAAAAATCAACTGAAATTTTGACAAGCACACCATATTTAGAAAAGTATCTAGAAGTTGCCGAAAATAAAAATGCCAATAAGGTGAAAAGAACAATTTTGCAAAACGACGAAGATCAACATGACAGAAAAATTAAACCATCTAAAAAAGCAAAAAAGGTGAACAAGGAAGTTTTCACTTCAAGTTCTGAAGATGATGAAGAAGATAACTTGCTTCTTCAACATTAACAGAAAATTTTGAGGATGAACCAATGGAGTATAATCAGTTGGACAACATAGATATAAACAGTTTTCTTTTGATTAAATTTTCAACTAAGAAAACCATAAAATATTATATCGGCCAAGTGACGGAACTTCATCCCCGCGAAAATGAATTTACTGTACATTACCTTCGGAATAAAAATGACTGCTAGAATATGAAGTGACCACTGTTGGAGGAGGTGACTAACAGTGGCCACTTTTACAAAAAAAAAAATAAAAAATCCATAAAAAATATATAAGTTTTTTTTTGCTAAACTGACTCAAGCCGTTTGGTAGGCAATAAAATGAAGTTTCAGAAAAACAATAAACTGAGGACTGAGAAATTCAAATACTCTTATAGCATTAACTTTACTAAAAAGGTGGCCACTGTCGGTAGGTTTCCCCTACTATAAATCCTGAAATTGGATTGCAAGAAATGATGAAATTATAAACAAAAATAATACAAGAGAGCGCAAACTAAACAAACAAAAAAATAGCCCCAACAATTAAAGAAATAGACACAATAAATAAAAAAATAGACATCAAATCAAGAAATAAAAAAAGATATAAATACAGCTCTCCGAGATATACAAGAAGAAGCTGTCACGGAAGCAACACTAAACGTAGGTGTGCAAGAAATAAAAACAAATTTTGGTAAGAAAATTAAAGATTTAAAGGACAGCGTAGATGAAAATATGAAAAAAATACAGATAAAATGGTAGCATTAATAAAGACACACTTGGACAGAACACATGAAAACTATAGATAAAATGTCAGAGGGTGAAATCTTACGAGAATATTTTATCATAATGATGGAAGAATTTAGAGAAAACGAAGAGGCATTCAATAATAATAATATCGACAAACAAAGTCAAGGTGATGAAATAAAAAATGAACCATGGAAGGGAAAGAAAATTATTTGGAAGAAAACTTAAATGTATCAGAAAAAGATTTGGATGCACATGGTATAAAGCAAAATAATATCGGAAATTTGATATTGGGTGAAATGAAATTGAGAAAAAATACTCTGAATTTAAAAACACGTAATGGGTTGGAAGTGATAGTTCACCAAAATGGGAAGAACGATTATGGGCCGACTAAGAACAAAAGAAAGTTTAAAGCAACAAAATTTCATTTTTTTATGCATTAAGGTTTGGAACAGTGAGAGGGATGGACTAACTATTTTCCACATTGATAAAATTTGAATACACTGATGAGAAGAAAAGATAAAAAAGTAGAAATTATATCAGAACGGAAGAAGAACGAAATATTTACAAAACATGATGAAAAGGATAAAACCCAAACAATATCATTCAACATGGCGACGAAGTTATTGTTAAAAGCCTTACGGTAGGCAAAAGAGATCGGCAAATTTGCATGCGAAATTACAGCTTCCATATGAGCGACCATATAAAATTAACCATAAGGTTGGTGAAAACACTTAAGAGTTTTTCAACGAAGCTGCAGGGGCAATCAGAGGCAGATTTCATCTGAGTTCCATTTATGCCTAAAATAATGAAAATTAAAATTTGAATGATTGTGAGTTAAAAAAAGAAAATTTTTCTTTTGAAACAAATTTAGTTTAGGGTTGATATTTCACTTCAGGGGAAAAATTCAATTTTAGTTTATTGAAATCAAAAGGGATATTATTTTAATTTAATTTCAGTTATAATTTCAAAATTTTAAGTTCATGTAAATTTATTTTTGACTCATACCGGTGAAAAACCATTTATTTGCCATCAAAAGCATTGTTTTAATAATTTTTGTCTTTCGTAAAGATTCTTTTAACAAATCTTTTCTCAATCCAAAGGGGGAAGTCGAACTGTTATTTTCCTCCCTCAAATATTTTCAAATTCTAAAACTTCAGTGTTTTGAAAATCAAAAGCATGTCCAGTAGCCTGATGGTGACATGACATGATGGTGACCTTCTAATAATTTCAGTTGCTATCATTTCTCAGTTACACTTCGTACTTTTAATTATTTCCAACTAGTGAACCGCTTTATGGACAAGCTTCGAGGAAGGGGTAAACCAACTAGACCCCCGCCATTCGAGGACCGGGAAATAGCGGCAGTACTGTACCCAAAACATGGAAAGTTAGTAGAGCCGCGAATGGACCTCCTCCCCGGCGAGCGCAGATGGTTCCTAGCTTGCAAACTCGGAGAAGCGGAAAAACTATTGGCCGCCGAAAATTCGCCAGGCCCCGACGGAATACAGGGTAAAGCCATTAAAGAGGCAGCCACCGCTCTCAAGGAGACAGGAACCTTCTTCATACAGCCCATCTACCTATTAGATCTCACCAGGAAACTGCTGGAGAGGGTAATCCTCAACCGTTTCCAACTGGACCGCGCAAGAAGCGGCGACCTCTCTAAAAGCCAATTCGGGTTTAGAACAGAGAGATCCACGGTCGATGTCCTCAGGGCCATCACTGAGGCGGTGCAAGAGGCCCGAAACGACACACGAAGAACCATGAAATTCTGCGTACTGGTCACCCTCGACATTAGGAACGCTTCCAACTGTTCTGGTTGGAAGCATATCCTCACGACGCTTAGGAAGCGGAAGATTGTGCCAGACACCTTCAATCTCATCACCAGTTACCTGTAAATTGACGCCTGAGGCTCGATATGGAGAGAAAGGAAGTCGAGGTAACAAACGGAGTCCCTGAGGGTTCGGTGCTTGAATCGACCCTGTGGAACATTATGTACGACGAGTACTACAGCTCCCGCTACCCGATGAAGTGCAAGTCATCGGGTTCATTGTGATGGAGAAAAACCCTTTGGAATTGGAATCCAAAGCCAACGCAGCAATTCGTGAGGTATCCTAATAGGTAAGCAGTCGAGGACTTACCGTCGTCACTGAAAAATCGGAAGCAGTAGTTGTTAGTGGGCAAAAGAAACTCCCTAGCATTTTCCTCCACCTCAATAAGTCCTCCATCGCTCTAAGGGACTCGGTCACAATCCTTGGCGTATCTATGCAAGAATTTAAACTGCGCCAAGCACATCAGGATTGTGTCCACCAGGTAGCGACCACATCAATCGCTCGCCTCATGACTTTTTGACCTGCTACCCAGGATAAGCTACATATGGTATTAAGATAAGATTTATAAGAACAAAGATGATATTGAAATGGTCAAGGAATAGAGAGGTTATCTTTGCCTGAAATTAGGTACGACACTTGAAGAAAAAGGAAGAAGTTATTGGACTTTGGCAAATGAGATGGTACAATAATCACAAGGGTAGGTGGACACATGTACTGATCCCCAACATAAGAAAGTGGATGGAGAGGAAATACTGAAAGGTGAACTTCCACATTGTGCGGTTCCTTATAGGACACGGTTGTTTGAATAATTACCTGTACGAAATGAAGCTACGAAACTCATCAATGTGCCAATATTTTGAATTCAAGGACACCTTGAATCATAACGTCTTTCGAGTGCCTGAAGTTGTACCAACCGAGATGTGATCTCCATGAAAAGTATGGAGCAGCCATTATGAAGACAAACATCTTCATCATCGTGGTACATCATCGTCGAATACATTCGGAAAATATGAAGAAAGTCGTAAGGAAGAGAACAGATGAGAAAATCCCTGAAGGACAGACACCGGAGGAACGAAGAAGAAGAAATATGGAGGGGAGAGAAGAAAATAAACGACGAAAACAGGACGATTGAATAAAACGCCGAAGAGGATTAAGCGTAAATATCCTCATAACAAAAAGAAAGTTTGAGAGAAGGGAAAAGGCGAATGAGGAAACCATCGATATATATGCGTAAAATCCGAATGAGTAGTGGCGAGATGTCGAGACAGATTCCAAGCACCTCCAGTTCACATGAAGGGAGGGGGATTTTAATTGGTTAGCATCCATCACTACTATAGCCGATGTCATTGGAGTGGTCTCCTTTGAAGATTTCACCCTCCCCAAGCACAAAAAAGGTATGGAAGCTCTGGCGCTGTTTATATAAGCATCTCCGGAGGTTTTCTTCATTTTTAAAAACAACATTCATCGTCAAGTCAGTCGTTTAGCTAACACGCGCCGTCAAACTCCTAAACTCAGATCTCGAAAATCCTCGATTTTGTTATTTTTTGACTTTGTGCCAATAATTTTTTTCGGCCATTTAAAATGGAATTAAAAATTAAAACAAAATCACACAACATTTGAGAACCTCAAAAAATACTCTCTTGATGCAACCAATTATTGCACTCTTATGTTTGTTGATTTTGTAGCTTTGTAAACAAGAACATTTTTGCCTTTTTGGAGTATTTTTTCACCGTTTGAGGTTTTAAACTTGATTTGACCAGCATCTTATTATATACACCTTACTAGGGATCAAATTTTAAACAAAAAAATATGTAAAAACATTATAAATAAAAAATAAATAAAAATTCGTCTTTTTCTCCAAAGTCCATCTGATATACTGACCGACTCTTGTTAATTTAATGTTTGACAATTTGACAACTCTTGCGTTTGTCCTCTATTATCGACCGATGATGAGAATATTGTAATTCGCGTCTCGAAATTCAATTATAAAAGGGATTTTGGAGAAAAAGACGAATTTTTATTTATAATTTATTACATAACTCTAAAATATTGGGAAAATAAAATGATTTCTGATTAAAAAAAATGTTTTATGTTTTTTTTCATACGGCAAACGTAAAATTTTTATTGGTACACGAAACCAAGCGTTTTTGAAAAATTCCACGATCGTCGTAAAAAAATACATGAAATATGGGTCTGTAATTTTTAAAATCTTGTCCCCAATAATAAGATTCCACAGTTAAAGCAATTTTAAAACCTATATTTACAGGAATTGACTACGATTTATTAGCAAAAATACTAAAAACATTAATTTATAAACGCATTTAAGGTTGAGTAAATCACATCTTTATAATTGATTGTAAATTTTTCTTTCTAAAAAATGTTACTTGCTAACACTTCCGCCCTAATCCAAAATTTTCTTTTTCTCCAAAAAGCTTTCAAGATCCCATTTTTCGACTGCATTGATTTTTGTCTTTGCAAGTCTTTCAAAAGGAGATCATTCAAAACAAAATTTCTGGGTTAAAACCTCTAAGCTTTAGACGGAATACTTAGAAAGAAACAAATCAATGTAGCCGGAGTTTATGATCTTGAAAATTTCTGTATGTTGTTGAGCAATGCCTTAGCGACATTTGACAATCTTCATCAATAATTTTTTTGGCTCAAAATCGAAACGTTTTGGACGGAGAACTTAAAAATATAGAAATCATGGAAGCCAGAGTTTGGCGGTCTTGGGAGAGTTGCCATGTTGTTCGGAAATGCCTCAGGAGTATTTGAGCCAATTTTCAGATTTACAATATTTTTTGCTGGGTCAGAACTTAAAAATTTTAAGCAGACGACTTAAAAAGACAAAAAACAATGAAGTTGCGTGTTGCCGAAATTTTATCTGAAATATCTGTTATTATTATCAATATTTGATGCAGTAAAAATGTGATCATGTTGGATTAGACGTCACAACTCAGAGGTCGGTCATCAAAAATTGAGGAAAAAAACAACTCAATTCTGCAACGATTCAAGTCGACAATTTTCATTTTACACTCTATCAAAATGTTGAAAAATAAGAAGTCGGCAATGAAAGCTAAAAAGATCAATTTTATAAGATGCAAAATGGCAAAAAAAATTAATACACTTCATAACGTTACTGCACGTTTCTATCCAAAAATTAAGTCAATGTCCAAATTTTAAATTTATCACATCAAAAATAGACAAACGAACAAAAAATATAATGCATAAAATAATCTTTAATTTTTCATTTAGGATTAAAAATAAAACGTATTGATTACGTATACTTTTGTATATTCACTACAAACAATTTATCTTTTTTTGGAACTTTTTTTGCTGCACTCAGAAGCACACGACGTGATAGTGCGTTTACAATTTTTAACTGTTATTTCTTTCAACCAATCACAATCGCTGACTACCTTTATGGAAGCACGGTATTCTATGACTGGTTCAAGAAGTTGCCTAAAAAAATTCTCAATAAGAAATTTAAAAAAATGGAGCTGTTTGTTATTACCCTAACAGTTTTATCAATGACGGCGTATTGACCTTCCTCGTAAAAGCCCCACGAGCGCATGGACTTTTGTTTAATTGTGCTTTTAACATCTTCCGAATATTACCATCGTCAAAAGGCATGGAAGCTGAGAGCATAATAAATAAAATACATCCCATAGCCCACATATCGTACATTTTGGGATCATAGGCTATTCCCTAAAAAATTACAATTTGAGAACATTGTACCGGTGTGGCGCCCAACGTGAGGCCAAACTTCGATACCTGTAAAATTTCAGGTGCTGCATAAGCAGCAGAGCCACAAAAAGTATCTGACAAAACTATGTTGCCGGTATCTTCATTAAGACAGCTTCGAGAAAATCCGAAGTCTCCTAATTTTATAGAATTTTTGTTATTCAGAAAGATGTTTTCGCATTTCAAATCACGGTGCGCCAAGTTATGGCTATGTAGATAATCAACAGCACATACCAACTGTCTGCAAATAATAAAAATAAATTTGTTTTCTATGTTTATCAGAGAATCTTTTGATTTTTGATACCTGAACCATAATTTTGCAGTAGTTTCTGGTAGAGGTCCATTAGATCGTATATATTCTAACAAGTCACCATTTTTACAGTAATCCATAAACATATAAATAACCTCATTCATTTCAAATATATGAAAGACAGAAATAATATATGGATGAGAAATTCGAGTTATAATGCTGAAAAAAAAAACAATTTACCAAGACGAAATCTTTAAATTTCTTGTCAACCTTATTTCGCGGGGTAAAAATCGTTTTATAAATTCTCCACCAGCATTTCTTTTATTAACAATTTTACAAGCAATTTTTTGCTGTTGACCTTTCGATGTTAGCGTAGCCATACACACTTTACTGTAAGTTCCTTCACCAATTTTTTTCCCAATGTAATATCCCATAGATTTCAATTCTTCTAAGTTGGCTAGCTGAAAGGAAAATTAAATATATTATTCTTTTGTACAATTTTAAGCAAAAATTTAATACTTCGTAGGGAAGAAGATATTTTTGCTTCCGTTGATGAGTCGACATTATTGGAACAAATCATAAATTTTTATAAATCTTTAAAACGGAGGATACCGTTCGAATGAATAGATATCGTTGTCTAAATATTTTACCACATTAAAATTTAACTAAAAAAAATTATGATGTACGATTGACATATTCACAAATTATAAAATTTCCATAGACATACCAGTTATTTTGATATTGCTAGGCAATATTATTGCGTATATAAATTGAGAAATTCGACTTCTGGATTTAGAATGTTAATACTGATACTCTGGAAATGAAATCGCCGAAATAATTCAACCTCCTTTTTACAATAGGAAAAAATGCAGAAAGCTGCAAAAGCTTCATAGTAGATCTCTTACTTGGATGCTGTCTTCTAAAGAGAGCAGAGTCCAGTTGAACACTTCAAGAAAATCTCAAAAAGAAGAAGAGACTGGTGTATTTTTTAAGACAAACCCCTCTAGAGCAACTCCGAACTACCATGTTATGATTATGGAACAGACTTGAATTTGAGATTGAGAAAGCGCTAACTCTGGATAGTGATCACCTCTGGAATGGGTTTTCTTGAACTATGCACGCAGACTGGAAGTTTTAGCTAAACGTCCTTTTTAATCATAATTCCAAAACTGAAAATAAAATCCAGAACGAACTAAAAATTTGTAACGGTTCAAAATTTGAGGATTAGCTGGTGGGGGGAATTTGGTTTGTTTTGTTCTTGCTGGTAAACACGAACTATAAATGGGCGCATGAGCCAACTTTAGCATTCAAATTCTTTTAGGATGGAAAATTTTGTTGGAGACTTTGCGCTGATAAGGGCGATAGTGAACACATTTTTCGTTGTACAAATTGACATTGAGTTGATTTTACACTAGAAAATCGTTTTCCTCTAGGAAGTTTTTTCTTCAATATTGTTGTAAATTTGCTAGCAAATTTTCTGCCAAATGTTGTACAAAATTTACACAAGTGCCAAACACGTAAATTTTCTAACAGATTTTATTGTAAATAGACCACACCTTCGAATATTCTTGTGCGTAATTTTACACGCAGATTTAGCAAGAAAAATATTCCTAAAAAAATTTGCTAGAAAATTTACACCGCCTTTATGTTTGGTCTAGTGATGATTTGGATAACAGAAATTTTGGAAACTGACTGTTGTAACAGCTTTCGGTGCAGTCTCACGTTGGATTTTATCAGGAAGTACTAAAATTTTGCTGCAAAATATTTTTTGAAAAAAAATCTCTTGTTTATCGAAATTGATCGGATAAATTGCCGTGACCAGGATTCGAACCTGGGTTACCACGGCCACAACGTGGGGTCCTAACCACTAGACGATCACGGCTACCAGAGACCATGTTTATCTTACTTTTAAAATTAATCCGGTAATAAATAAATTAAGTCATGCTCTGTTTCATTAATTTAGAAGTCGTAAGAAATTGAAAGTTGTTTCAATTCATTTTGAATCTAACTCGAAGTATAGGCAACCAATATTGCATAGACAATCTGAAATTTGAAAAAAAATTATAAAAATTGGGAAGACTCATCTATGAGAAGACTGGTAAAATTTCAAATTATTTTCTTTTAAATTACGAAAAAGATTATTATATCTTGAACTGCTTGACCGGATATTCCGTAAGAAATTCAAGAAAACTTTTTTTCTTGTTTTCGGGGTTTTTTCAACACGATAAAATCGTCTTGATAACAATCACCAAATTTTTTGAAAAATTTTTTTGGGAGTTATTTTTATAAAACCGGTTAAAAAGGAACTTCATAGTAAAAAAAATTATGTGTATATGTAATTCGTTTTCAATGATATCCATTATCTTTAGCCATTATTAGGACAATTTTTGATTACTGTTGAGAGTATCGTTTAAATAGGTATATTTCGCCCCCCCTTCACCGATCGCGAATTTTTTAATGAAGTTAGTTCTTTTTGCTTTTTTTTATTGAATCCACGCAATAATAATTGCAATCCGTCAAAAATAACAATAATTAACACTTTAAGAAAAAAAGAATGGGTATATAAAGAGATTGTCCAATGGTTTTTCAATTGTCCTGTCCAATTGTCCAACTCTTATCAAGTACAAAATTCCCCTTCAGCAGATTTCATTATGTTTTCTAGTCAAAGTCACTATCTTTCACTTCATATTAGGTCCAATGGATCGCGTCATTTGATTCGTCTCAATATGGGAGGGTTTAGTAAATCCGCTGCATAATATGGATTTGGGTGGTCTATGAACCGGTATTGGTATTTTTCACATCGTTTCCTTATTTCTTCCTGGATTGCTGGCATTTTTAACTGATCATGAATTACATTGTTGGGATAGTATGTAGAAACCCCTGCAATGATCTTCAGTAATTTGTTTTGGAATGTTTGAATTTTATTCACATTATAACTTTGTTAGCTTTAAGTTTAGTTGTTTTCTTTTAGTACCTCGATCTGTGCTGTGCCCAAATAAGTCTTCGGTCTAATAAGTGAATTCCTAGATATTTTATCTCCTCGGTCTGGGGAATTGGTCGATTACCAAATGTGACAGGTGGGCAAGTTTATTCTTTTAATCTCTTATTTTCCACAAAATAAACCAATTGTAAATTTTGTTTACATGGTTCTGAAGGACCTGTGAAGCCACAATGGATTCTGAATTTGATGCCATCATAGCGGTATCATCCGCAAATGTTGCTAGTGTGGTGTCGTCATCCGTTGGTATATCGACCGTGTAGACAAGATATAGTATCGGCCCCAGAACACTACCCTGCGGTACACCAATCTTGATCAGATGCAATTCGGAAGTGAAATCTTGCTGTTTTATAAAGTAGTACCAGTCTGTCAGATATGGTTGAATTATCAGAAAGTAGGGATTTGGTAAACATTTCTCGATCTTATACAAGAGTCCGTCATGCCAAACTCTGTCAAACGCCTGCAAGATATCCAAGAAGACGACAGAATAATAGTTTTTTAATTCCAGATCAGTTGTTATCTTTGTAGTAAACCGGGGCTGAGGTTTACAAATTTTTACACTACACAGAAAGGGATTGGTTTCTGACACCAATCCGAGATAGCGTAAAGCTGCCACCAACAAGTTAATTACAGGAAACTTGTATCATCGATCCTCGTAGCGTCTTTTATTTGAAGGCGTAGGAATAAACCTCTCAGATAGCAAAAAATACAAAATAAAAGTGAAGAATAATTTCTTTACTTGAAAAAGGCACAAATACACAAAAAAGATTACAAAGATAGAAAACACAAACAAAATCTTAACAATAATATTCCTTACTTGGTATGGTCTTGTAGTTTGGAATGAGATGATTGGTGCTTAGGACTTCAATATCTCAGTTCGTTCACGTTATTTGATAAAGATTGTTTATAAACGAATTTCGGTCACTTAACAATTGACACACACACACACACACACCTATACACATCCATACAAGAGATCACAAAAACGGCACCGACTCGAAAAGCCGACTACATAACGATTGATCCGACTGAGATGTTAAAAGGCCCTTTTATGCACCATCCTTATCTGAACTTAATGGTACTTTGGGTTGAATATCATTATCTCGTAATTCAAAATCCAAGGGTTGAATTTACTTCCCTTAGTTTTTACCATGGACTTACCAAATAACAAGAGGTTCTAAAACTTCATGAAATCCATAATAAAAATATAAGTAACAGCTTATTCAATATTTAGAATGTTTGAGGACCTCTCGTTTGGAGAGATTCAATTGTTTATCCTTAATCATTTCGATAATATTATTTAACATTAGAAAGTTCAGATAACATATTTATAATTGAATTTACTAATTAACTACATTCTTTAGCTAATCTGACCCTGTATAATTCTTTAACAAATCATATAATTATATCGCGAGTTCTTACTTGTAATCTAGGTAAAAACTTTAACTTAAAATTTGAATTAAAATAAATTATCCCTGTTTAAAGATTCGATAGGAAACAAGGAGCAAATAAGATAATTATATGATATTGATTAACTTATCGATACCTTACTTTGAAAACCTCGTAACTTCATTTTAGACAAAATTGAGATTTATTGTGCATTGCAATAAGGGTCATGTACTGCATGTTCTATGAAAACTTCGTAAATTAATTTTCACAATTGTACCATCTGTAGGCATATTTGAACACCTCGTATGATTTTCTATAAAATTCACTAACTGAAAACCTCTTAAAGTTCTGTTTTACCATTACGTTTGGAACAACTTATACGAGGTTTTCATTTATCAATTTTTGAAAATGTTTTGAAACTTACGAGGTTTTCATTATAATATTTAAGGGTATTATTTTAATTTCAGACATGAGTAGTAGAACAAAAAAAATTATGGAGCTGTTACAAGATGAAAATCAGAATTCCTCTAAGGAAAATAACAAAATAGTTAATTTGCTAGTTAAAAATTCGACCGAAAAACTCGTAACTTGTACAATATTCCTACTATTAATTAGAAAAACTCGTAATTCTTTGAAAAATCTAAGTGGGTTGATGTTTATTACATTTTAGCTTAAAAAACTATTATATTGAATATTAATATTGCATTAGAACCTAATTGAACCAAGAAATATTACTCGTAGTTAAAAAAAACAGTTTTTTGTTGCTCCTGTAAAAACAGCTTTTAGGTATAGTGTATTTCACATTAATTGGAATTAAAAAAAGTCTAGCATCAAATTACGTTGTTATAAAAACATACAAACTTACTGTACACCTGGTACACGCGTCCACGTGGAGTCGCAAAGAGAATTTTCGTAATAGAAATATTATCCAATAATAAGTCCTTATTATAAATATTAACCAATTAGAACTACACTACTCCACGTGGAGTATGAAATGCGGGCTTTCGTTGGCGCGATAATCTTATCTCTTATATTGTTTTTCCTTGCATAGTTTGTATGTTTTTATAACAACGTAATTTGATGCTAGACTTTTTTTAATTCCAATTAATTTGAAATACACTATACTTACGAGGTTTTCAAAGTAAGGTATCGTTATACGATATTACTTTGGTGATTAAGTTTAAAATTATACAGGTCCGTATTAAGAAAAAAGACATGCTTACTTAATAAAAAAGAGAAATTATAATGACAGTAAGAGAAAAATGTTTGATAATTTATAATAAAATATATAAAATAAAATAAAAATAATTAGAAAAAAAGGGGGGGGTCGGATTACGACATCTTGTTCGCTATTCTGTGCACTTATTCGATAGTCGAGTGTCTTTGGCTGAAGCCGAATTGAAGATTTGGCAGAATTCCTTTTTCTTTTAGTATTGGGTGAATTTCTTGATTTTTTAATAAAATAAATACTAATCGACAGAGAACCACTTGAGCTCCAATGAGCTTTCATAAAAATCGGTAAAAAAGTTAGAGCGTTTCAAAGATTGATTCTGATTGACAATTATTAATGTTAAAAAGTAAAATCTACTTTAATTGTTATCAGCAACACTAAAATTTTGCGCGCTACTTGCTCGGAGCGATGTTGGGTAAAATTTGAAATTTCACAATCTTTGAAACGCTCTAACTTTTTCACCTTTGGGGTACAAACGATTTTTATGGAAACTCATTGAAGCTCAAACGATTCTCTATCCATTAGTATTTATTTTATTATAAAAATCACATCTTTACAAAACATTTCTACAGCTTCACCCAAAATTGTTCTAAAGAATTGAATTTTTATTAAAAGCTTTTGGGGTACAAACGATTTTTATGGAAGCTGATTGGAGCTCTAACGATTTTCTTTCGATGGGCACCAATGCTATACAAAAATTTGCGATGGGGATGGGGGCTTGCCGTTTCTACAGTCCCTCTCCCCCCCCAAATTTTTCGCGAATAACTTCGCGATACGGATGGTACAAACGATTTTTATGAAAACCCGTTGGAGCTTTAAACGTTTGACAGTAATTTCATTTAAAATATCGCAATGGGGGGGGGGGGGGGGATGCACTTCGTTTAACCGTTAGCTGCACGGATGAAATTCTAACGCATTGTGCACGACGAGTCACCCGGGTGCCTTACTCGAGTTATGTGGAAAACGTAACTCAAATATCATCATATTAGGATATTAGTATTTTTATACGTTTTGATTACATTTATGAAGAAGTAGTTCTGCTGATTAGGCGATCCAGTGTGCAATGAACATTGTCAAACAATAACAAATTGTAATAATTGTTGTTAAAAAAATTGTTAATAAAAGGGGTGGATTACCTAACTCTGGTCACTCCAAATAAATTGAAAATTTCCTATTGCAAAGAGGAAGGTTTATATAGTATACTGACATAATTTTCACAAGCGAAGATATAATCAAAATTTTGAGTAAATCGATTTTGAAGTTTTGCAAATTTACATGTAAAATTAACGAGATTCCCGCGCGTCGCTCATTAACACTTTGAGTATTTTTGCCTTCATCCCGGTTTCCGATTTGAATTTTTCTTTGAAATTCGGATAGATTGGGGGTGTGATTAGTGGATATTAGTAATAAATATAATCTGGCACGGCCAGAATTGGGCGCAACAAAAAACCTATCCTACGGCCCTCCGGGCGGTTTTTCATTCGCGTACGCCGCTCCGCGGCAGAGCTAAACATACGAGAAGGCGCCACCCATCAAGCAAACCGGGATGAAGGCAAAAATACTCTAAGTGTTAATGAGCGACGCGCGGGAATCTCGTTAATTTAACATGTAAATTTGCAAACTTCAAAATCGATTTACTCAAAATTTTGATTATATCTTCGCTTGTGAAAATTATGTCAGTATACTATATAAACCTTCCTCTTTGCAATAGGAAATTTTCAATTTATTTGGAGTGACCAGGGTTAGGTAATCCCCACCCAAAAGGGGAATTATAAAACACTATTCCACTATTAAGTTACCCGGGTGACTACGTTGTGCAGAGTAAGTATAAAAATTTTTATCGATCAATAATTTTTTTTCTTTTAATAAAAAATATAGTATATCTACGCACAACGCTTTATAATACATAAATATAAGATGTCCTAAACGTGTAGACACTTACGGTAAGTTTGATATGTAAAAATATTGCTATGAATATGAAATAGTCACCCGGGTGACTCGTTGTGAAGCTAAGGGTTAAATCGGTGTGCGAAAATTATCACAGATGTCAAAAATATTTTTTGGATCTAGCCTATTATCATCCTATTCTACCTGCCATCCTATACTACCATACGAGTACCAACTCGTACCATATTGGTACTAGTTGTTGTCGTGGTTTGCATTTGTGTTTCAGAAGCAAGGTAGATGTCATATTATTTTACGTTGTTTTTAACCATATTAGGTTTTGTTTTCTTGTATAAAATATTTTGCAAATATTGTTTTTATTTGAATTTAAAGTTAAATTTGTAATCATATTTGGTGCAGTGATGCATATATGAATCATACTCAAAGTTGTATAAAATAAATAGAGAAAACGAGAGTGGATTTTTAAAATTATTTTTCCTTAATTTCTAGTCATGTTTTTGAGTGATTTTAAGTTTCTTACTTGAAAACAAAAAATTGCGCATTGTAGGGTTAAATTTCAATTTCTGGGTAGGTTGGAAAGGTTATTCCCATTTCTTACTGGCGAAGAAATGACGACAGAGTGATTGCCAGTATAATCAATCCCCCTTATTGTGTGGCCAACAGCTTCGGATGGATGAGCCAACATGTATAGGGAACTCTCTTCCCATTGGATTGAAAAACAATCCTCAAGACGAATGAATCAAACAGTATGGTCAATGGTATAGAATGCAGAAGGCAACCGAAAACCATTGCATTAAAAATCTAAATGGATATTCCTAGTTTAATCATCATGGCTTTATTTAATTCCAAATTTTACGGAGTATCAAGCCCTCAATTTGATTCTAGGGGGGCGGCTTTGAATGATGCTATGAGAACGAAACGGAGTGGACGCGACCTCAATTCCCAGAAGACCCTCAAAGATCGGAACCTGTTAAAGATTAACGAATTACTCATTAAGATAGTACATACATGGAACGTTCGTAGAAGGTACAGATCAGGAAAAACCGAAGAGCTCATAATACTATTCAAGAAATGGGTAACCATCGGTGACTGCGAAGATTCTAGGGCTAATGGAGAAAAGAAGATGAATTAAAAAAGGAAATTTTACGAAATATGACAACATCCAAAAACAAATTTGGAAAGATAGGCATAAATGGTTAGGAGAGAGATGTAAAGAGATTGAAAATTCATACATAAAGTTTGTTTAGGGGCGTTCTGGTTGATTAAAACGGCCTCCCACCCCCAGTGCAGTCTATACTGATCGGCTCAGTAGAAAAGATTTGTGACTTTGGAAAAATTGATCTGCTTGAGTTATAATTGTTCCATGAGCTGAGGCCACTTGCCAATTTCCTTCAAGACGAGCGGTGGGATCGTATATAGTTCGCTTTGGTCGGTGTGTGGAGGCTGGAGGAGGGCAGGAATCATCAATGCAGCTCTACTTGGTGCATGAGCATTGGTGCATCCTGTCTTCGCATTTTCGTCCTCATCATCCGTTTGAGCCAAGTTGGCTCGTTTGGAGAGTGTCTTCTGGTGAGGGGGACAGGAAAGGCATTGGATATCGAATTGCGCGCCCTCATCTTCTGTATGTGCCTATTTTTCCCGACAGGTGGAGTAAAGTCGTCATTTTTGGTTGGTTGGAGGCCCAATTATTGTTGTTCCAGGAAGGCGGTGTTGTCAGCTTGAGAAAATTCGTCACTGCAATGAGTTGGTTCCGCAATTGAACTGATTTCACCATTTCCTTAGTCAACTTGTCCCGGAAGTGCTGGACTTTTTCCAATTGTTTGTCTAGATCGGCCTACAACTTGTCTAGAAACTGGTTTCGACGACGTTTTTCCTTTTGCATGTCCGTGGTGATAGTGGGTGAAGAATTGGTATATAAATTGCCTCATTTATCGTTTAGGGGTGTCGCCATAATCTTTTTAATTTTACTCTGTTGTGATATTTCGTATTTAGCAGAGCATAAAAAACATGTCTGTCATTGACGACTACCAACTCACGAATTCTCTATTTTATAAGTTCATACTGAAATACTGAAATGGCAGTGTGTTCAAAGTGTAGATTTTTAAAATCTGCACAATTATAAATAAGCATCGGTGGTTCAGTGGTAGAATGCTCGCCTGCCACGCGGGCGGCCCGGGTTCGATTCCCGGCCGATGCAATATTTTTTAAATATTTCAAACTGGGAAGTTCTATCAAACCCTTTTTTACTGTTCAGTTTGACTATCTAGTTGAAAACGCTTTAACTCTGCCCATATCTAGCGTTTCAAGCTTTTAAAATTGGAGCAAAAGTTATCAACCTACTGGCCGAATGTCCAAAATTACTGGCATTTGATTCAAAGCGAAAAACTGAACGCAGCCTAAATTATAGAAGCGTTGGTGATGCAGTGGTAAACTGATAGCTTATCACACAATGCCACATTAAGGCCTTGGTACTACAAGCATTTTACCCACAGACTTCTGCCCCTATAATATTACTCACTTCTTATTTTAATTTTATTTATTTTATGACCGATCTTTCCAGATTGATATCTGTCAGATAAAGCTTTTGGTTTCTTTATTTATTGTAAAAAATAGTTAAAGTTTTCTTGAATGTAGCCTTACGGATTGGGACAGATAAATGATCGGGTAGAGCAAATGAAGAAGTTGTCTAGAGAAAGCAAGCTTGTGAACCTAAATACATTTTTCAAATTTCCACCATGCAGACTCTCACTCGAGATGTACTAGAGGGTGTAGTTAGAAATCAAATAAATTATGGTGTTGATGTTTCTCGAATCATAACCCGTTAGTAGGCTCCTTGAAGTTAAAGCAAAGGTTAAAGCTTAAAATGAAGGCAAACGGGAAGGGGCGGGAGGTACTATCAAGGAACAAGTAAAAACATCAATAAATGAGAAGCTTAATAAGGACAATGAAATAACTGAATAAATAAAAGAACAACTACCGTGATACAATAAGTCATAAATAGAATTGGTGAAAAACATTTTAGCCAAGGGTCTCGGTTTTGAGGCGCCGGGGACTCGCCTTCGCTCTTTGGAATAGGATTTGTTGGGTTCATTACATACTTGGCGTTCTGTATTCAACGTTGATTGGGATTTGTAGAGTGTATATATTGGCCTCTATACACTCCCCCAGTGTTGCTCTCCAACCTTTTATCCTCCTAAAACTAAACTATACATGACTGAGGAGATTCATGGGTTAATGGACTAAAAAGAAGACGAGTTAAAAAAAAGTAAATTAATGAAATATGACAACGTTCAAAAACAAATTCGGAAAGACGTTCGTGGAACAAAGCAGAAATGGTTGGGAAAGAGATGTGAAGAGATTGAAATTCTGGAAGAAAAACATGACGTGCTTAACGTGCATAAAAAAATTAAAGATGCTGGTGGACTGCACAGACGTTACACATTGGAACGATTGATTGATAACAGTAACAGCGGAACAATCATAGTTGATAAAAAATAGAGAAATAAGATATGGAAAAATTATATAAAAGATCTCTTTGACCCCGATAGGGGTCCATTTATAACCAGGGATGAAGTCTGGAATGCAATTTCAAACATGAGTTCCTGGCCCCGATGATTTCTACTCGGAGTTTCTGGAGCTTTTTGATGAGGATGGCTTAGAATAGCTGTCGAGAATCTTGAATGAAATTTACGAATCTGGGCAAATGCTACGACTATGGTTGGCATCGACTTTTGTGACCCTTTCTAAGAAATTTGGTGCTAAACAATGCTCTGATTACCTCACTATGAGTCTTATGAGCCATTTGCTGAAAGTATTTTTGAAAATTATTCGCCAACGAATAAGGGGGGTTTGTGAAGAACATTTGGAAGGAACTCAGTTTGGTTTCAAGAATGCATTATGAACAAGAGAAGCAATGTTTTGCGTGCAGGTTTTGTTCCAACAATACAAGGACATGAACTGCAATATATATGCTTACTTCATGGATTACCAAATTAGAATTTGATAGAGTTCAACGTGAAAAACTCGAGAAAATTTTCAGGAGGGTGGGAATAGACGATAAAGATCGAATTATATCTGTACTGGAATCACACTGCGAATGTTAGAGTTGATGGAGATACCACAGAGCAAACTCTCATCTGGCGCGGAATAAGGCAAGGCTGCATCCTCTCACCTTTATTATTTTAGTTAAAGTATAAGGACTTTAACTTGTTGAAATATGTACACTAGGTGTTGTATAGGGCGCAAATCTGAACCCTGAATATTATATTATGGTATAGACCCCTTATTTAGCCAGCCAACACCTAGAGTTTGGACAACCCAGAATACAACAGAGAAAGGTCTCCAGAAGCGGAGCTCAGCGCATACCTAACGGACACGAAAATGCACTATGTGCTTGCTTCTACGGAATATTCAACTCACTTATAGTTGGTTAAATTTATAGTTACTAATTTAAAAAAGTTATAGTGTGGTCTTTTGGCCGCACAAACATGCCAATCGCATATTATCATCTGTATTACACTAAAAGTAAGTATTCCATTTAATAAACTCAACAATAACATGAAACACCAATTTTGTGTATACAGCGCTGATTGGTGAATTTGTTTGTTAACGACATAAAACAGTAGTTAAAGAAATGAATTCTTTTTCATTGGTTGAGTAAGCGATCTAAAAAATCTACAATAGTAGACACAAAAATTCTGCAAGTAACCGTTATCCAAGACCTAAATATATGACAGTCTGTCATATATTTAGGTCTTGGATTTTATTGATTATTTGCTTGTTATTTGATTTATAACTATGCCGGATACGGTCCTGAAACAATAATTACTGGTTCATAACGGTTACTTGCAGAATTTTTGTGTCTACTATTGTAGATTTTTTAGATCGCTTACTCAACCAATGAAAAAGAATTCATTTCTTTAACTATTGAATAATTTTCGGTCAACAAATTAATAAAATTTGAATTTTCGCAAATTCAAAATTTAAACCACGTAGTTAGACATAAAACAGCTTCAGTACGGCCTTTAGGCCGCACAATTATGGTAATCAAACACTAAAAGGGTCATGGTGGTCGTTAGATTTACGTAAGCTATGGTTTACTATATGATTAGCCTTCTAAAATCAAATTTCCACTAATTGGTGGTGCCACTGGTGTCCTGTTATAGTAATTATATCGGGTAGATATCGGAATACAGGATGATCTGATAGTTAAACGAGGAGGGGTGGAATAAGGAGAGGCAGGAGCTATCTGTAAGAATGGCGCACTTGGAAAACGCAATTGAGAAACTAGGAGAAAGCTAGAAAAAAAAATTTAGTAATCAAAGGAGTAAAATGGGACAATAATGAGAACTTAAAAGAAAAATAATACGGGTCCTTGTCAAGGATGAAATAGGTGTAGATGTTAAAAAACAGAAGCCTTTAAAATAGGAAAAACTGAAGAACGCAAGGCATTTGTGGCAAAGGTACAGACCTGGGAAGAGAAATTACAGATAATGAAAAGCAAGAGTAGGTTAAGGGGAGGAAAGATTTACATAGACATTGACATGACTGTAAATGAAATGAGGGTGAAGAACAAGATAAGAGAGAGAGAGAGAGCGAAGGAAGAGACTGCGAAAGGAAACCGAGTGAGAATAGGGTATATGAAACTGACGATTACTAGTAAACAGAAAAACCTGAAATATCTAAATGGGACTGATGAGAAAAACCAAAAAACTAACAAAAATAAATCAGGATTGCCCCAATCCGATCCAAGCAATGAAAATGGAAAATGAGATGAAGAATGAAACGGAGGAGAGCACAAATCTGGTAAGAAAAAATACAAAGAGGAAAACAACTAAACGAATATCAACATGGGACATTAGAACCTTGTTGATACCTACAAGAATGAATGAAATGCCCAATGAAATTAAAAGATATAAAATCGGTATAACAGCTTTGCAAGAAATAAGATGGAAAGATAGCGGAGAGATCCAAACGAAAGATTTTACACTGCTGTGCTCAGGAGAAAAGGAACAGGGTAGAAATGGAGTAGCATTCGTGCTAGAAAAGAGTATGGAGAAAATATAATGGAATTTAACCCAATAAATTGAAAATTGGCGTACATAAGAATGAAAGGCGAAATGGAAAATCTGTCTATTATAAACATATATGCACCAACAGAAGAAGCTCCCGAAGAAAAGAAGATGGAATTATACGAAGAACTAGAAAAGTTATATAGAGTGTTATCAAAGAGAGACGACATAATATTAATGAAAAATTTAATGCTCAAATAGGAACAGAAGAATACATGAGTGGAGTGACCGGCAAATTCACCTTGCATGAATGAACAAACGATAATGGAGAGAGAACAGGCAACCTGAAAGTAATATTTAACATGAAAATTAGTAGTACAGAATTCAAACATAAAAGAATTCACAAAGAAACATGGATAAAACCAAGTGGAAACACAAGTAATCAGATTGGCCATGTGCTGATATCGAAAAGAGATCGTTTAGTGTGTGTGATGTTAAGTCATATAGAGGTACAAATGTGGACACAGATCAGAACATAGTCGTGATGAAGATGAACAAAGGAACAAATATAAAAAAATGGAAGCAAGAATTACAAATAAAAAATGGGCAAGAGAAAAGTTAAAAATGAAAAGGTGCAACAGAAATATGTGAAAGCTATAAGCAAAGAAATAAAACGGAAACAACAGAAAGAGAGCATAGAGGAGGAATGGATTATTGGAGGGTATAATGAGAAGAACAGATTGTAAAGGCATGATCATGGACAAAGAAGTGCAACTGGTTGCATATGCGGATGATGTGGTAGTGATTGCAAGATCGAGAAGAGCTTTGGTAGAGACCTTCAATAAAATGGAAAAAGAAGCTAAAAAAATGGGACTAACGGTAAATGAAACATAAAACAAAATATATGAATTTTAATAGAAATAAAAGTGAGACATTGGGTGAAATACGAATGGGAAACTACAGATTTGAAGAAGTAAAAACCTTTAAATACCTAAGATTACAACTTAACAATACCAATGAGAAAGAAGACATCATGAAGGTAAGATTGATAGCAGGAAATAAAAGTATTCGAGAAAAGAATAATGAGGAGAATACTGGGAAGTGTGAAGAACAGGGATGAACAATATAGGAGAAGAACTAACCTAGAAATAGAGAAAGAGTTGGAGGGAGCGAATATTGTAAGGCACATTAAAGCGATGAGAGTGAATTGGCTCGGATATATCATAAGAACCCAGAAAGTGAGAGCAACAAGAAGGGTAATATAGTGGAAGCCGGACGTGGATAGGCCAAGAACGAGATGGTTGGATGAGGTGATCAAGGATCTGATAAACATGAAAGTGAAAGGTAGGAGGAGAAAGACCCTCAATAGAATAGAATAGAATAAAGACAGATAGTGGAAGAGACAAAGAAGCGCAAAAGCTTGTAAGAGCTAAATGAGAAGAGGGAAAAATAAATAAGAGAAATATGGGGATTAATCCACCACAGAAAATGGATTTGCAAACATCGAAAACGATGCGATAATATACCGTCAGGAATGGAGTGCCGAAGATGAAGATATCAGGAACATTAACCGGAAATGCTTCCTTGCGGAATGGTCAATGGTTTACGCTATGGTGCGATGCTGAGAGACTTTAATTTTTCTAAAAACAGCCGATGAAAATATATAAAAGAAGAAGAACGCCCGGAAGGGCCAGAAGTTCGATAATACTTTGGGTGTAGGTTATTTTCGGTGCTATACACTTTGTGCCGTATTGGTATCAAGTTTCTCGGCATGAAACTTTTTATAGGTTCAGGCTTATTCAATTCAAAGTTTTTATACTGCTATGTTTTCTATAAATTAACGCCGAGTGATACGGAAAAATCATGGCCGACCGACAAAAATCACGGCCGAGCGACAAAAATCACATAGTGAAAGTAAAAATAAAATATCTGACATAAATAAAATACCAGATTCTATTCTGTTTTTCCTCGAAAAAGAGATCTAGCACCAAATCTGCTCCGTACTGAATAATCCTTGCACCATAATCCTCACACCGAATAAACATCACGCAAAATGAGATTGGCGCTGAATAACTTTTGCTGTCAATGTGAACACCCAATAACCAAGGTTCTATATATGTATAGAATAAACCAAGTCCAAAAGGTTCTGCGGCAAAACGGTTTTGCGCCGAATTGGGTTTGGCCCAAACCGAGCTGGGGCGGAAAAGCCTGCATCGTCAAGGTTATGCAAGTTCCATACATGGATAACTTCTTCTTCTACAGTCGTGATGCTTCTTGACAGAAGCGTCGTGACCCATCTCTTTCTATGCATGTGATGTGCGTTCGATTTATTTTCACATACATAGAGGACCTACTTGTTTAACGTGGGCTCCGAACCACGGGAAGTGTAATACACTTCATTGCGAGATGGGCGCTCATGGCAAATTACCTCGGTGGTTTGCCATTGCCTTCCGAGGAGAAACGGTCAGAATAAAGTTTTACTCTGCCCGGATTTGAACCGAGCATTTCGCATTAGCAGTAGGCGCACTTAACCACTAAGCTATGACCGCTCTTGACATGGATAACTACCCGCCATGAATTTTCAAACTTGAAATTTGACTGGATCTATCATTGCCTGATTCCGCAAACGACCAAGGGAATGAGTTTTAGTGGATAAAAATCCCACACTACCAACCGGTATAAGCTGGGGGTATCACTTTGAAGATTAAATAAAAGAAGACTTCTAAGACTAGGACGGTCATAAAGTTGGCGGTTAAGTATATTGACTGCTAATGCCGAGTAACCGGTTCGACTCCGGTTGAAGTAAGAACTTCATTCTAACTGTCCCCCCTTGAAAGAAAATTACAAACAACTGACTGGCAATCTGCGTAGTAAATCTTCTTAAAATGAAATGTAGTAAACTGCCGTGCTAAGTAAAAAGGTCGTATCTGATATTTTTACGAAAATTGAGTTATCGTAGCTGCATGCAATACATGACCTTTCTCATATTTTCCTCTGAATGATAAGATCCGATCTACAAATTTGGAGAGGTTAAACAGTTGTATTTGTTCTAACTACAAAATAATCTGTGTTACTAATAAAATTAGTCGTAAAACACATTTACTAATAACAAAAACGTATCTGCAAAGTTTTCTGTCAGATACGGATTTTTTCATTTTTTTTTTCGGGAACATAGTACCGCTTTTCAGGACTTTCCTTGAGGAGCAAAATATAAAACATCCTATTACTCTCAAAAAATATGTAGTTACGATCTTCTTGCTTAGCAGTGCAAACACTTCCTGTGGTCCGGAGTCCATGTTAAAATGTAAATATGTGATTACACTTCGCATAGAAGATGGAGTCCTTAAATTAAGTGAAAAACGAAGTAGTACTACTTATTTTAATTAGACAAGGAGGATGTAAGTAGTCGTTCTCAGCTTATTCACACTTGCAGTTCCCAATTTTTTTTAAATGTTTAACGACCTTGCGGTGATGTTGATGATGGATATAACAGTGATAATGGTTTGAGCAAAAATTATTGGGGCGAATACCGGACTTCGCATAATTTCTGAAGCGGAATTTTAATGGTAGCAAAGTAGGTATGTTTTTGACAAGAAGTCAAGGTCAAAAACAAAAATAATAAATAAAAGAGGTGCAATATTTCAACTGTTACTTTTATACTATTCTACAAAGTAAATTTATTTTGCAAATGTCCTTCGTATTTTCATAATTTATTGCACAATTCATACATTATCTTGATATAGTTTCATCAATCTTAACTTTCAAACCCAAAAAACGATTAAATAAAAGAAATTTGTAGTGCTTGCAAAGCAAAGCTTAATTAATTTTGTTCCAGTTGACGTTGTTAAATTGCACCATGCACTCTATCAAATGAACCAAATTCTTGGACATTTGATTAAAATATCTTATAACTCATCCGAAAGCTTTTGAAGTGCGTATCATTGAACAAACAAACTTCCTAAATTTTTAGATGTGCAAAATTGTGCTTTCCTACGATTTCAGCGATCATATTTCAGGAGTCGAGCACTTTGATAAATTTTCAATCTGAAAATGATTCGCTCGTCACTTTGACTTCTTTATTTGAACAAGAGACTTGCCTATGTGCGACAGCAATTTCGACGATAAATAAAATAAATGAAAAAATTATACCGCCCAAAAGTACATACGCTGCCAAATAGCAATCGATAATACTAACACTGATAAAGCTGGTGCTTCTGTTTGCACACACTGGTTTTTTAGTATACATCAAAGAACCTTCCCGTACTTGCAAACCACTCTCTTGTATTTTACGTAAGCTAAAATTAAATATTAAATTATTCCTTCAAACGACTCAATCGGCTTTTACCCAATTTTTAAAACTTCTTTATACGATGTATTTTTTTGAACAGCTAACCACGGATCGCTTACTTGCAAAAATTGGATTTCTTGTAAGTTGCACTTTTCGTGTTCTTCGAAAGTGTCTTCTACAAATAAATCTTTGATTTAAAAATATTTACGAGATTTAGTGATTGTTCACAATTGACGTAAGCGTAAGAAAAATCTTATGTTCATTGTGAACAAGCACTTACGAACGATTCGGTAACCGACACCTGTCTCCATATGGAAAGCGAAGTAACCAGTTCTCATTTTTCTTACCCCATCTGCAAGTGGAAGAAATTTGGCTGGTTGTCCTGGTGGTGTAACCTTTTGTAAATACAGGGCTCTTCTAACAGGCTCGACTGCAGTCTATTAATTATAATGAAAAGTAAGACAGAATTAATTTGCTTAGGTGCATATTTACCGAAAAATAGAAATGATTGAAGACGGTATCATCGACGCCAACATCCAATCGCGAATGCAGCAGATCGTTCAAGGTCCGAATCGTATTGGATGATGACTGCAAGAGCGCCACAATATTTGCAGAATAAGATGTATAAAGAAACATCAAAGACATGAAGAGTAAAATTGTAACAAATCGGCCTGATAAGCTATTAGGAACGGAAGAAGATCCCTGTTGGCATATAGCACCAAGGGACAAGAACAGCACATCTATCCAAGAGTTGCTCAGATTTGACGATGTAGGATTGGTCTAAAAGTTGCAACTTGTAACGACTTAATTACAATTAATTATAAATTAAATACCTGGATAATCTTCCATTCACATTTTATGGTTCCGTATAGTACAAGACCGGTAATAATAATCAAAAACAAACTCGAAATCCAAACGGACCAATGAAAAGGTAGCACGTAAACGTTGCTAACAAACGACAATTTTGGCTTTCGAAAAACAAATTTTGATTTTGTTGGGGTTGGCATTGTTACGAAATCAATCACTGGGATTCGATTCGACGTCATGAACAGTGCTGTGCCTAGAAAATGGTAACAAATTAATAATAAATATTTGAATTGTTAATCAAATTAATTTGAATTTTAATTACCTCCGATATCAACTTCGCCACGCTGAAGTTCTCCAATCATACCGCTCCATTGTGATTGATTGCTATTGTAGTAGCCCCAAGTGCTTTTATATGAAAAGGATAAATTTGCGTTTATATATTCAGCCAAGTGTTGTACCAAAATATAGTTAACTTTAGTTAACGTATCGACAAGTTTGTTGCTGAAAATTTATAATAAAAATTAAATAACTCCCGCCCCCCTCCCTAATTTAATCTTTCTTACCGTCGATCGGTTAAATGCTTAAGGGTGTCGTTATTGGTAATTACGAAACAAGCTTTTAAGTTGGTTCCATTCAAATCTTTCCTAATTTGACCACCCCATTTCGTATTTTCATGTAGGTAAAAACGATCCCGTTTAGTCCATCTTCCGAAATCGTAAAAAATAAGGGGCGAATTAATTTTACGTTTGAACATTTTTGAAATGTTGTACATCTCCGGTGATACCAAATTAGAGATCATGACATCACTGTCTAACAAAACCTGAATTTTTTCGAAACGCCCCATGTTTTCTATTACTTCACTCCTTTCTTGTGCACTTAAAAATAACCATTTATAGGGGGCGGAAAACAATTTCAACTTGTTTGCCTGCAATAAATTAACCTAGCAATCCGAAAAAAATTAAAATTTTACTGACCTTCATTATTAGGTCAAAGCCATCGTCGCATGATAAATCCAATACAAAAAAGGCGTGATTTGGTGGAAAAGGATATGGTAAAGGACCCATTGTTGTTTTATGAACACTCGCACTTATTCCATTGTTTGATAACAATTTTATTAATTTTATCGATTCTAAAAATAAACATTGAATTAAAATTTTTTTACGAAAACTTTTTATGCTCACCAAAAGGGTTACAAAAAAATGCTGAAACGGAAAATGGTTGCCGAAACGATTTAACCACATCCACTACCATGTGAATCAAATTTTCGTTATGGGATGTTTCCGCTTCCGTTGTAAAAAATAAATGAAAAACAAAAATAATCCAAAATAATTTCTTGGGCATTTTCGGAAAATTATCAACCTTTTCTTATCGAAAGCAGATTTCGACTTCCAAAAATATCGAGGTTTGTCGAGTAAACTTCTTATTGACCATAATCATAAATTATTTGACTTCCTGTTTGAAGAAGATGCAATTTCTTTAATTTGCTAATTGCAATGCAAACAGTATTTCTTGAAATTGTTTATCAATAATGGATTATATCGATAAAGCCTTATACAGTTCTGAGAAATGATAGCACTAAATTTGTAATAAGTACATAAAAGTAAACCTGTATATTACATGGTACCTACATTGTTTCTACTGAATAATAATTTTAATTTTTTTTAAATTGAAAATTACAAAACTTTATTTAATGTTTAGTTAATTGCACTTCTATTAGAGTCCATTAGTTTACACTTGATTACATTTTAATTTGTGATACTTTGTTTTATCCCAATTTTTTTTCGAAATTTTAAAACCGTCAAGATCGATCTCGCCTGAAAACCATAGAAATTATAAATAATTGTTGGATAATTAAAACTTTTTGAAACTTACCAAGTGCATTTTCCACATTGCCAGTCCGCCCTAGTCTGGAAAGAAAAAGGCGATGGTGTATTAAATCAACATGATGATTTCGGAAAACTCATTGCGTTGTGAAAACTGGCCTACAAAAACAAGTGTGACCTTAAAAAATTTCTAAAAAAAACATTGTAGTACTATTGATTTTCAATTTGTCCTGCAGATTATTTTTTGTGTAGACGAATTGCTGGGTGGGTCTTTACTTTACAAATCTTTTTTTTTATTTCTCGAACTAGGTATAAAAATAAAAGACGAATAAAATATATTATGTATGGTTAATACAATCAATCATAAATATAGAAAGGAAAGTACCCGATACAACTTATTCTGCCTCCAAAATACGACAAATTCGAGTTATAATTAAAATTTTTTGTTTAGAAATAGAAATAAAAAATTAGTCATCGTTCATAACAATAACGGGCTAACGGGTCAAAAAACTATTGCGTCCAAAGATCTTCCGCTTTTCTAGATCATGGACGTCTGCAACTTCAATGCATTCTAAACAGTTTTATATAGGCATCGGTGGTTCAGTGGTAGAATGCTCGCCTGCCACGCGGGCGGCCCGGGTTCGATTCCCGGCCGATGCAGTTATTTTTGTTCCAAAAAATAATCCAGATTATTATGATCCCAACTGCATTATTAATTTATCCGTGGTACATGTTACCCCCCATTTTCTTTTAAAATCGAAGCAAGCTTGCTTGCCAATTTTTTAACCAAATTGGTTTGAGCTTAATCACGTTATATTCGTATGTAACAGCATAAGGGTTCCGACAATCTTTGAATATTGTCGGAACCCGCGTTGCTGTTTGGATGATAATTCCGTGAAGAAACGACACAACTTCGAATAAAAACGAATTTTTATATGAAATAAAAATAAAAAAATATAAATAAAGTACACAGAAAAAAAAAGTGGTGTGTATTTAACGAAATTTGTCGTTAATAGTACTACATTTTGATCCTATGAAACTTTTCGTAAATATTACGACAAGCATTTCGTTAATATTACTACGCTAGTAGTAGTAATATTGACGAATATATTCGTAATATTTACTACGTTTTTCGTTAATATTTATTTATTTATTTATTTATTTATTTATCAAATACGGGCTACAGCCCTTTTACAATTATTATCACAATTATTATTACAATCATTATCACAATCACTGCTATTATCATCATTATTATCGCAGAGTACTCAAACATTTACATTCTCAATAAAGCATACATGTTTACCGAATACACAAAATAAAAACAAAACAAAAATGCAAATACATTGGACCCATCCTATTGGCTACCATCCAAACGTAACCCTAAAAGCCTCTTATACCCGCGCAATGATGAACTAAACAGGTCGACGTCGACCCCGCTCAAGTGAATATTGCCTAATCTTTGGATTCTATTAATGGGAGCGTTGTAGCTATAGTTGGTCAAAGCCAAGTCGACGTAAAACAAGCCACCAATCCTAACACCACACCGAGGAACCCGAAAATTAATCAGCTGGAGGAGCTCCGAGCAATTATATTTGCTATTCACTATATTAAACAAGCAGGTCAAATCGGCCACAACCCTTCGATCGTGCAGGGTCGACAAACACAATAAATCTCGCACAAACCTTTTTACGCCTACAAGATCGCTCTCCAAATGGAGTCTATATGCAACCAAATATAAAAACTTGCTCTGAATTCTCTCAATAAGATCAGAGTCAACAGCATAGAAAGGAGACCAAATCGGAGAAGAATACTCCAAAAGGGATCTAACCAGGGTCATGTACAAGATCTTAAGGGTATTAATACCTTTAAAATTTCTAGTATTTCTATTTATGAAACCCAGCATTCTCATTGCTTTGGAAGATATATGTTCCATATGACACCTAAAGGTCAACCTAGCATCAAAAATTATCCCCAAATCACACACTGTGTCAACCGATCGAAGAGCCTCTCCCTCCAACGCGTACCTATAAAAGAAAGGCGACTTGTTCCTACAAAACCTCATGACGCAGCACTTACTAACATTCAGAAAAAGTTGATTATAATTGCACCATACCAAAAGCGCACATAAAGCATTCTGAATCCCAACTGAATCATCGCTTGATCCTACCGCGCAAAATATCTTTAGATCGTCCGCAAAAATTAAATAACGAACACCCAGTCCCAGAGCATTGCCAATGTCGTTAATAAAGAGAGTAAAAAGTAAGAGACCCAAGTGGGACCCCTGAGGCACACCAGAAGACACCTCTATCGGCTGGGACAAATGCATCTTGATCTTAACATACTGGATTCTACTAGATACGTAACTGATAAGCCAACACAACAAAGAACCATGTATACCCAGGGCCTCAAGTTTAGAAGACAGGATAGAAAGATTAATCCTGTCAAATGCTTTACTGAAATCCGTATAAATGGAATCGACCTGATAACCGTCCCCAAAGCACTTAAAGATGTAATCTTCATATATCATTAGATTTGTTAACGGGGATCTTCCCCGTAGAAATCCATGCTGCTCAGGAACAACCAGATCCGTAAGATCAGAAGAGATCGCATCAAGTACCAGGCCCTCAAATATTTTCGGTATAACCGATTGAATTGAAATAGGGCGATAATTCGAAACATCGGGCCTATCACCTCTCTTAAAAATTGGCACCACAAACGATTGCTTCCAGACCCTCGGCATAACACCAACTGACAGCGACTTGTTAAACAAAATAAACAATGGGAGACTAAGTGAATGCACACATGATCTTATCACAATTGGATGGACATCATCCGGACCAGGGCCCTTGTTAGTTTTAATATTTTTCACTTTTCTCAAAATATCCTCAACAGAAATATGGCAATGGCTCAAATTTGTTGTTTTTTCATATTTAAAATCTCTTGAAAAAACTGTCCCATCCCCATAAACACCAGAGAAATAACTCGCAAAGAGTTTCAATACTTGATCAGGCGAGTCAGCACTCGAGTCACCCAGAAACATAGAACACGGAATACCTCCAGAAGACCTGTTTGCCCTGATGTAATCCCAGAACCCCCCCACATCATCGGGTATAGAAGCTTCCACCGACGCAATATATGACTCATAGCATCTACGAGCCAGTAACTTGCATTCAGTCCTCAAATCAGAAAACTTCAAATAATCACTGTACAAATTGAATTCTTTAAATAACCTATGAGCCCTTCTTTTTTCCCGAATAAGATTTTTTAATTCAGTGCTATAATATTTTGGAAAACAATTACCTTCAGAAATCACCATTACAGGAATAAACAATTGCATAGCATAATATAAATTATCATAAAAATACCGGACGCCATCTTCTATGTCCAAATCCTGCAACACACACCAATTAAGACCATCCAAATACTCCGCCATTGCAACATAATCTCCTCTCTTAAAGTTGAACAATCTTGTCCCTGCCGCACCGATGCCTTCCCCACTCCATAAAGACAATGAAACCATCAAGACAGGATGATGAACATCAACAGGCAAAACGTTCTCATCACACAGCATTACAGTTGCACCAACAACATCAGTAAGAACAAGATCAAGCACTCTTCCACTGCCATTCCTAACTTCATTCATTTGTTCAAGATTCAAAAACTCCAACAAGTCCACAACACATCTCGACGAATCATCCAGAACGCCCACACCGCAATACCCAGAATTCCAATGTAAGTTCGGCAGATTATAATCTCCACATATCAGAAACTTTGCTGTAGGAAAGAGCAAGCGAATGCGCTCCACCTCGCGACAATGCAATGCATAAATGTCAGAACTCGATGCTGGAGGAACATACACACAACCAAGCACCAACTCAACCTCATCAATCTTCAACAATACAAATTGCTGCTCGACACGATTACAAGTCTCGATAGCACGAGATGAATACCTAGAGTTCACACCAATTAACACACCACCACCCGAAAGTTTATTGCTACTTAAAACAGACCGATCAGCACGGTAAACATTATAACGATCCATGCCCAGTTCAGCATCACAAAAGTCAGAAGACAAAGACGTTTCACTAAAGCACACCACATCAAAATCAACCAGCGACATTTCAGTTCTCAATACATCAAGCTTACTTCTAAGTCTATTAACATTTTGATAATACACTACAAATTCACTATGTCTTTTATATCGTTTTTTGCCTTCCCCGATTTAACTATCTTAGGCCGCCCGAAATTGTATTTTATGGTTAAATCACTCTCTCCACCCTCAATTCTTGATTTTAACTGTCCTCTCAACTGGGTTAAGTACTCTCTCTCAGCCATTGTTCGATCGGATCCAACCGACACAGCACCACCCCGAGGCAACTTATGAGAGGAAGCGAGAATACGCCTTGCATCGGTCGCACTATCCAAAATTACCTTCAATGGTCGTGGACGGTCCCCAGAAACCCTCCCAAGACGGTACACTTTAATGTTGGAAGTAGAAACATCTCCTCCAGCAATATCAGCACAAACCTTCGATGCACACGTTTTATCATGATTAATTCTATCTCGAGAAGAATTCGAATCAAGCTCACCAATCCCATACATAATTACATTGGAGGACCTAATATCTCTTTCCCTTATCTCCTCAATTATATCTTCAACACAACAAGGTCTTGCGTTGTCATCCGGATTCATTAAATTTCTCAAATCAGCAATTTCATTCTTGAGTTCATTGAACTGCACCTTAATAGCATTCAAAATCTCACCAACCGATCCAACACCTTCATTCACAGACAAACAAGCCTTACAAACAAAACGAAGGTGTGAGTCTTTTTCCAAGACGGCCGCGACAACTGTCCTTGACAAACCGGTACAATGCCCATGCAAATATTTTCTGCATTTATCACACTTAATGCTATCACCGGAAGATATTACCTTATCACAGGACAAACAAGTGCTAATATCCACCACAGACATAATATCCTTCGATTTATGAATAATGTAATGAAAATTTAAACAGAAATCTCGACAACACGTACTCTGCGTAACATAACCTTAAACCTTATGTTTTACTATTACTGCGGTAGTAGTAGTTATATTGACGAATATATTAGTAATATTTACTAGGTTTTTCGTTAATATTACTGCGGTAGTAGTAGTAATATTGACGAATATATTAGTAATATTTACTACGTTCTTCGTTAATATTACTGCGGTAGTAGTAGTAATATTGACGAAAACATTAGTAATATTTACTACGTTCTTCGTTAATATTATTACGGAAGTAGTAGTAATATCGACGAATATATTTGTAATATTTACTACGTTCTTTGTTAATATTACTGCGGTAGTAGTAGTAATATTGACAAAAATATTTGTAATATTTACTACGTTCTTCGTTAATATTACTGCGGTAGTGTATTGTTGTTAGGTAGAACAACCTATGAATATGCGCCTGCTGATAGCGATCCCTTATTAACCCAACCTCTCTGATGGATACCTGTAACATTAAATTATTTATTATTTAAATCTGTAAATATTAAATTCATTATTAAATTCATTAAATAAATTTTTACTTACCGTCCCCGTCCGGACTGGGGTTTGAACCCGGGACCCTTGAAAGACGACGCATCCACCCTCCTCATTGACCTAATGCGGCTGCATATCGAATGTGTATCACAACTCAAAATATAATTTATGTAAATAATAAAAGGTTTAATAAAGTGTATCGTGGTTATAATATAATAATTCTAGTTAAATTGGTTGCAACAAGTTAAAGTAGAATTATAAAGAAATTTTAATTTTAAAACATTCACACAGCAAGGTGGATAAGTATCGCATAAGAAATATTGCTATCTCTAAATATAAAGTGGCGAATGATATTGATATTTGATCAAAAAAACGAGTAATTTAATAAATTGAAAAGAATTAAATTGATGCTGTATATTAAAACGTGCATTATGGTTCGTTTACGCATAATGTTAGAATGATAGAATTTACCAGATTCACCAAAGCGTCTCCATGATTAAATTTTAAATTTCCATTTTGTTTCAGTTTCATGTTTATATGTTATTTCAAAAATTTATTTCCAAGGAAACTCTCCCATTTTACGATTTTACGAAAAATTAGTAATAGTTACGAAATTTTCGTTAAATTTGTGTAGTAATATTTACGAATAGTTAGTAAAATATTAACGAACTACAATTTTACGATTTTACGAAAAATTAGTAATAGTTACGAAATTTTCGTTACATTTGTGTAGTAATATTTACGAATAGCGTGTAGTAATATTAACGAACTACAATTTTACGATTTTACGAAAAATTAGTAATAGTTACGAAATTTTCGTTAACATAACGAATTTGCGTTTAACGAACGCATTTCGTAAATATAACGACGGACTTTTCTTTCTGTGTAGTGTTTCTATGGTTATTATGACTATTATATTATTATAAATGAAGTAGTGTTTCTATGGTTTTTATGTAGCAGATTTGACAATTTAAAGCATTATCTTGTATGTCAGCTGTGTGGCTTAACGGTCATAGTACATGGTTTGCAATGTGAACATCCGAGGTTCGAATCTTGCCGTCGGCGAAGTTTTATTTCATATAAAAAATGTATAACATAATATGAAGAAACGTACACAATTATTATCAAAACAATTTAAAATATTTGAAATATATCCCTAGGATTATATTCGAATATAAATTCGTAGGATTTCAATATAACTGGATATTTCACTAGGTGCACGAATTGTATTCGTTTATCTACAATGTAAATTAACGCACGCTGATTTGTCGAAACGACCATCATGTGACACTGAATGCAATTATCGTATGTAACAGCATAAGGGTTCCGACTATATTCAAAGATTCAGCGAGTACAGGTTTTAGCAAGGAGATTGCACGAACGTAGCGCAGCGGAGTGAGTGTCAATCTCCGCAGCTAAAACCTGTACGAGATGAATCTTTGAATATTGACGGAACCCGCGTTGCTGTTTGGATGATAATTTCGTGAAGAAACGACACAACTTCGAATAAAAACGAATTTTTATATGAAATAAAAATCAAAAAATTTATATAAAGTAGTGTTTCTATGGTTATTATGACTATTTGACGCATTAGAATTTGGAGGTTAAATATAAATGAACTAGTGTTTCTATGGTTATTAGGTAGCAGATTTGACAATTTAAAGCAATATCTTGTATGTCAGTGTGTGGCGTAATTGTCATCGTACATGGTTTGCAATGTGAACATCCGAGGTTCGAATCTTGCCGACGGCAAATTTTTATTTCATATAAAAAATGTATAATTATTGTCATATATAATACCACAAGAGACTATCAAATTGTCGGCAATAATTTTTGAAACTGGAACTGAGTGTTTGTCGCCCTTAAAATCATCATGAGTGCTTTAGCACGAATGGTGATTTTAAGGGCGACAAGCACGAAGATTCCATGGTTTAAAAATTAACCGACAATTTTATAGTATCGTGTGGAATTCGTTTGACAATTTCGTAAATAAAATTTCAATTTTTTCTGACAACAAATAATTTATAGTATGCGTTTACGTAGTTTCCATCGTTACTTGACAATACAGACCACGGTGGTCGTATTGCCGCGACAATACACCACCGTGGTCTGTATTGTCAAAGGAAGTAGATTATGATTGGTTCAAATTGATGAGATTGTAACATCCTATTGGTTGAATTATTATGAACGAAATTGTCAAAACAATTTAAAATATTTAAATTGACCAAAGGTTATTTGAAATATATTCGTAGGATTATATTTGAATATAAATTCCTAGGGTTCAATATAACTGGATATTGCACTAGGTGCACGATATGTATTCGTTTATCTACAATGTAAATTAACGCACGCTGATTGGTCGAAACGACCATGATGTGACACTGAATGCAATTATCGCGTATATAACGTTTTTAATAGATTTAATTGTTTAGAATAATTCTGGGGGGGGGGGGGTCTGTAACTCGATAGAAATTATAGTTTTTTAATAAAATTAAACTTATCGTTCGAAAATCGTTTAAGTTTCAATGAAAGTTCTTTAAAAAATAAAATTAACAGATGCCAACCTGCAAATTGGCAGGTAATCCGTTTGCTCCAATGTTTTTTATTAATTCGCCCTTTGCGAATTTGGGTTCCAATTTGGTGTCAATCGTTTGTGTTCGTTTATGTGTTCATTATTTTCGTTCCACCGTTTGCGAAATATATTCATCAACATAACCGAGGTTTATTTCCTCGGCCCCACCCATTTTGAATTTTGGCTCGAATTTGGTGTCAATTGTTTGTGTTCGTTTGTGTGCAAGCCATGGTTCAAATCGTAATTTATCTAGACCACGCTTATGCGGTCTAGACCTCTAGACAACGTTTATTAACAACAAGCGATAACCCACGAAGTAACCTGAACTTACGACATTCCGGTACGCATCCTTACGGAGTCGGTTACTGAAGGTGGAGGAAATAAATGCTTATTTCTCCTTAAATCAAAACATGATTTTATTGTTTTAAGTTTAAAGCTATCCATATTCATAATCTTACAACTAAAATAACGCCAATTTTCGTAAATAACTTTTAATTGCTATAATTTTGAAATAAGGTGGTTGTTGCTCGGAGTTTAACAAAAATTCATTTTTTCCCAGTTAGTTGAAAATCGATATTTAGACGACAGACGATATAAATTTTAGACGATATAAATTCGAGTCAAAATTCAAAATGGACGTGGTCGAGGAAATAAACCTCGGTTATGACGTTGAATATATTTTGTGAACGGTGCTAACACAAACAAAAATACTGAACTTACAAACGAACACAAACGATTGACACAAAATTCGATCCGAAATTCGCAATGGGAGGGGCTCGCATTTCTACAACCCCGCTCACTTAAATTGGAAATATTTCGCGAATGGTGCTAACACAAACGAAAATAATCAACACACAAACGAGTGACACCAAATTCTACCCGAAATTCGCAATGGCCTGAACTGGGGAAATGGATCTCAAAATACAGATTTTCCACCAAAATGGTGATTTTGAAGGCCTTCTATTGTCGGTTCTCTATTTTAACCTTCGTCTTTTGTTGGTCTTGTTTTCCCGATTTTTTTCTATGGTTTCCTCCTCGTATGGAGGGACGTTTTTATTGTCTGTGTTTTTTGGGCCCGTTTTCCTCATTTTGCAATTCGCCTGCTAAAATAATCTGCATTATTGTTAACCTCTCCTGTTCATTCTTGTGTTTCACTAGGTAATTTGCCGAATGAGTCTACTTCTAGGGGGTCTACCCCGTTATCGATCCGTACTGCTATCGTCTTGGTTTCGAAGAACCGGCGCATTAGCTTAGGTGGCTCTTCATTGTACAGTTTGTTCAGACGTGCGATACCTTGGACGGTAGACACACTCGGGCATCCGAATTTGGGGGCCTCAGAATCGTCAAATGTTACGTTTGAAATTTTTTTTTTTAATTTTAGGAGGCCTTCAGATCAGATTGCGCTTGGGACTCCACAAAGTCATGATCCGCCGCTGGATAAATAACTCTGTCTTTTCTTCCCTGTACAATTTGCATTCCTGTATTGCGTGTACCGGTTCATCCAGTACTTCATATTCCGGACACAGTCCGTCTTCCTATTTCCCTAATTTCTTGAGGTGTCGGCCAACCTCGCCATGCCCAGTGAGGATTTGGGCTAATTGGAATGTCGTTTTTCTCCCATGTTGGTGTCTAAACGGGGTGTGAATTGGTGGATGATTCTACCCTTCCCCTGCGTCCCATTTGTGTTGCCATTCGCTTATAACCAGTTCGTGAATTCTCCTTTTCATTTCCACCCTCTATTTGAAATTCCCTGGGATTATCTTGGTCCCCATCAGGAATGTTGTATTTCTGCCGATTTTTGGCTTCACGCCACGATAGAATTCTCTGTATTTCCACGTCCAGTGGATGGTTACCTACCAAAATACCGACACCCAATGCCCACACGTGATATTACACGACCGGGGGGGTCTGGGGGGTATGGAATACCCCCAGGTACACTTGCCATTATTCAGAACCATCAAAATTTATTATTTTTCGTTGAATCTTTTGCAATTTTCGTTTGTAATCCGGTAGGGGGGGGGCAGCAGGTAATATTTTTCATAACTATCTCAGTACCGTTCTTCTTATACCAAAGAACGTAAAAGTGAAAGTTTTTCTTTCGCAATAAATTAAGTGTACCTGGGGGGTATTCCATACCCCCCAGACCTCCCGGTCCCGGCAGCCTAAATGAGTTCCTGATAAGCATCCACTTGTTTTCATTACTCTAAGCGAGCGCCGCAGCAAGGGTGAGACGATCGAGGATTTGCCTCAGGCGCCATCGCAATGGGGACGCTAAACCTTGACAAAACCCAATAAATAATAGTTGAAAATTTTAAAATGGTGGGAATCTTTTGGGAGGGGGGGGCGCATAGATTCAAATTTGCCTCTGGCGCCAGAAGCGCTCGCTAAGGCGCTGACTATACCACATGATCTTGATCTTCGTTTCCGAAAGAGTCAATTTCATGCGCCCGCACCATCCATTGAGGTTGTCTACGCATTGTTGGAGCTTCCTCGGGAATCCTTAATTGATTTTCCCGTGATAACGGTCGCTATGTCGGCCAACGTGCCTTCTTATTTGGGTTGCTTCAGGTAATGATCCGAAAGGGAGTTCCACAAGATTGGTCCCAAAACGTACCCCTGTGAACATCCCTTTGTGGATTTCTTGCCAACCGTGATGACTCCAGAGGTGAGAGACACCTCTCTTTTGACAACCACGTAGACCTTCTTGAGAAAAGATCTTTGTAGTGTGTCATTAAAGCCCGGAGCTTTTCTGGCTTGCGTGTCGCTTACTAGCTTATCTTCCACCAGTTTACGTGCTCTATGTCGGAAATTTTCCGGAGATTGTCGAAGTCCGATCTCATCGTTTGGTGATTCGAAGATGCATCGGTACTTCTATCATCATCTGGAAGAAGCCTGTTCATGAGATAGGTAAAGGTTTGTGCCGGTGTTTTAATGTCTAGTCCATCCTCACCTATGAAGGTGATGAGGATGTTTTTCGGTTTAAATTTTCGTGGTCGCGGTCGACGCGGTCCTAAACGAAACTTTTTTCTCCTACTTTCTTGAGTGATTCCTGTAAATGGTTTTTGGCTTCCATAATTTCATTATATGTACAATGAATTTCTATGAACCAAATCGTTGCTATTCTATTTTTGGAGGGCGACGAGGCGCCGCCTTGTGCATCCGTAGATAAACAGCAAGCTCGCCCCCCCCCCTTAGGAAAACCTGAAGTTACGCTTTTGATATCAAACTTATTAAAATTCGAATATTTGTGTATGTCCTGGACCTAGATCTGGTTCTTTAGGAAAAGTTGAGTAAAGAGAATTTTTTTCAGAATTGCTTAGTAGGTGACTTAGTACCTAAATATTTTTAACTTAAATGGACATCTGGCAAGTGGTAGATTTTCCTTTCTGACGTCATCAAATATAACGGACGCTCCATCACAGACTTCGTTAATATTTGACCGATTTTTATGAAACTTGTTGCAAGCACTTTATAGTTTAACGTCTTTTTTTTAAATTCAATAAAAAAAATTATTAAATTTCTGATTAAAAATTGAGAATCGAAGATTTTTAACTTTAAAATGAGTTATATTTCTTAAATACATATTTTTATTTAACGATTTTTTAATGGTAGAATTTTGTTCTCGCACAATGATGAAGGACACGACTTGAAAGTATGTTACCAAAAAGTACCCTTATTAATTTGTCTATTACGTTAAAAAAATATTACCGAACCATGTTTAGGTTATTGCACCAGTAATTCCAATACCACTTCATTACAAAACTAAGAAAGCAAATATTTATGCGGATTTAAGACTGAATTTCATTTTTCTTAACAAAATCATGCTTCGGATAATTTTTATGATTCCTCCCCAAGCTTAATCGTAAATTCTAGGCATGTTTAAGTTAATCTATCAATAGTTCTGGCTTTGTTTCAGTGGGAGGGCACAAAATATTCATAGAAAGGAAAAATATAAATTTACTTATTTACTTCCAAAATATTTTAATTACAAGGAAGCTTAACCGATAACCCTTAATAAGAATAGACGTAATAAGAACTTAATAGTAAGAATAACGGTAACGAAATGCAGTATTCCAAATGCTGACCATAGATGATCAAAAACCTTGAAAAATCAGCCAACTTCTTGGATTACCTGGAAAAAATTGTTACTCTTCATTTTCATGGCCATCCTGATCGGGCGGAGGTAAATGTGCCACCAAATGTACCTGACCAGAAAAGGGTACCGGTAAATGTGCCACCGACCAAAAGGGTTCTTTAAATAAACACAGGTATTTGTGCCACTAACAGTGAAAAATTTAAATTTTTTTTGCCTTCGAATTTTGGGGTGTGCATTCGATAAGGAGGGTAATCCATCGTCAAAACCTACCCTTACGGGGCGCCGCTGCGCTCCGCTCCGCGTTGCACCCCTCCAGGGCGGTTTTGACTCTGGTTACTAGGCTAAACATACGAGAAGGCGCCACCCATCAAGAAAACCGGGATAAATGAAACCGGGATGTGAGAGACCCTCGAAATAGCATTAAAAAGTATAGTTGCGGTATGGGGCAGTAAACTATTACGTTTCACCCCCAAAAAATAGTGTAAAATCAAAAAATAATCGATGTTACATGTAGGAGATGCATCAGGTAGATGCCGTTTTCTCCGGTGGCACAAATACCTGTGTACTTTTAATATCCTAAATTCGTAGCAGGTAGAATAACATTACCGGTGGCACATTTACCTCCGCCCTCCTGATCACCATAAACTTGAGGGGGGGGGTGCCCAGGTCCAGATCAATGCAGTCACCAAATTTTTAAAACTTTATATATTACTAGATTACTACAAGGTTTTGGTTGTGCACAGAAACTTTTTGGATTGATAACTAAAAAAATTAACTAATGACAGGTATAAATTATTATTTTTATAATCACGTAATCCATTTCGAGGAACTGGGAACTACATCTAAATGCTGTGCAGAAACTTCAGGCAATATTTGATCATCATGTTACCTATTAGCGATGGTCTTCTTTATACATAGAAGATATGGAAGACGAGGCTACCCAAGACAGCCCCAGAGATACATGAAACATTCATGAAGGGGAAACATGTTATCAAACGGCTTGACCATAAATGCTCAGTAGTTACTGTAGATATGGCATTGGAGTAAACTATTAATCGTACTCAAAAGAGCTCATCTGGTATCCTCGGGCGTACTGAACAAAATGAGTTAAAAACATTATGAGCGTCTAATGGTCGGAAAATAACAGACTCTATTGCTTTTGGCGAAGGTATTAATATCCACTCTGAGTTTTTCAAAAAGCAAACCCAACCCTTGAATGAAAATGTCAAATCAACGTTTTTGTTTTCCAGTTCTACTGGGAAGTCTTGCAAAAAGAAGTTGTGGATGTCGTGAATTATATAAGGAAAGCTAAGAAAACTAAGCACCCAAAGAAGAAGATAAAGCTGATTTTAGATTGCTTATTCATTCAATGCATGCAACCCAATGTGGGCTTGCTAAAATCGTTCTGGTTAATGCTGACACTGACGTAATGCTTTTAGCGTTGTTTCATCGACTTGATGTAAAATGTGGGTACGCATTGGAGTTGGTGAAAAAATGGGTAAAAACTTATGCTCTTTGCTTGCAGTCATCCATGCACTCTCTGGAGCAGATTAAACTAGTAAGTTTGGTACCAAGAAAGCAGTTCTTAACAGTGCATCTACAGCATATTTAAAAAGTTTTGGAGTATTGTCCGATTGGGATGAGTTTGAAAAAAGCCTTTAGCTGATATTGTCGATTTCCCTACAGAACCAGGTCCAGGTACGAGGAGCAGCCCTTGTAATTTTCAGGATGCAAACCGCTGCAATTTGCGCACTGTGCTGGTACGTCGCGTAACTTGAAGGATGACGATGTCACCTGCGCACTTTGCGTGTGCACGACAGTTAGCCTTTATACCCAACATCGAGAGCGTGGGTAACCCATAAAATCTTAGATGACTGTTTTGCAATTAACAAAAGAAAAAAATCTGATTTTCTGTACAGCATCAGATGTAGCAAAGAGATCAGCAAAAGATCAGGTAAAAAATTTGGTTGGACGCATTTTCATTTCTCAATCTGGACTAACACAAAAAACATAAACTGAGGAACCAAACTGACGGTTGGATCCTAGGATAAATCCAGTTTTTATGTGTTAACAATACGTAATAATACCTACAGGTTTACGTGGTATCCAAACCGCGACGAAAATAATTACTCCTGTCCATCTACTATGTACAAATCAATTTCAACGTTATGAACAAGGAAGGAAGTTGAACAAACATTTTGGAATATGTTAGGGAAGTAGGAAGGAAGTTAAGTTATAAAGAGATATGTAATATAGCAAATGCAACCTTCAGGCTTAAAACCGCTTTATCTTCTGGCTAAGTCAATATTCCTTACCTACACAGTAACTCAATTATGGTAAGGAAAATAAAAATAATAATTGATGCGACGTGGTTCTATTAAAAAGTCGGTCCTCCTTGAAATAAATTCAACCAAGAAAGTCATAATAAATATTTTTTATTGTAAGATATGTATGTACAATAATAATTATTACATTTTAGCTATTAATAGATGTGTTAAATTTTGATTATCTAAAAATATGTGATTGGTAAAACACGATTAACAACTATTAATACTCGAATTTTGTCTTTTTTGGAAATAACATCAACAACAGCAATATGTATGCATTTATAATTTAAACAAATCGGGTCTAATCTTATCGATCATTTCCTTTCATGAGTATTTTTAATCACTTACTTACTTTATCTAAGTATAAAAACTTGAGCTAATAATATAATTGTTTGCTAAATTTTCACAAATTTGGACACGAGTGTGCATTTTATATGAAAAGAAAAATTTTATGTGCACAAACAGTTAACTCAGATATGCCATAGGATACCTGGATGAACAAAATGTTTCTGATCAAAATGAGTAAGTCACAAAATTTTAAGCGAGAGAAGCGTTCAAATTTTAAAATTAATTATATTAATATCCTACATAATATTTTATCACAATAAATGGAAGTATCAAAGATTAGGTTTATAAATTTACTAATTAACTAAACTTTATTGATAACAAATCGTAATATTCAGTCGTAAAAGTGAACTTATGATACCACAAGATAAGGTAAAAAAAACTTGCGATAGGTACTTAACATTTTTCGAATTAATACGCGTCCCAAATTCGGTTTAGGGGAATCCGCGTAATAACTTAGAAGACGCACAAATCGAAAAATGGTAAGGTCTACAAAAGCGTGAGTCGCAAAAAGTTGCCTAGTTCTTACTTCTAAATTGAGCTGTCAACAAAAAAAGTCGGTACAGAGTGTTCTGCAAAAAGACATTAAAAGAGAGCAACCGGCTGTTACGAACACCCTGTATAAGTATAAATTTTGAATATCATCAGTTCTCTTTTTCTTTCTCTTAAAAACCCTAAAACAAAGGCAAATTACACACAATGAGCAAATCACAACAAATATTTACATGGATTTCGGTGTTTAAAGTTCAAAAAATGTAAATAAATAATCGAACGAAAAAACCATACAAACTAACAAAAATGTTATCAATCACAATCTTCACAAATTCCATATTAAAAGGAAACATCCGCAAGACGACTTAAAATCGAAAGCTTAAAAATTACCAACAGCACAGCCTCCTTAACCACCTCTTCTTTTTCCTTTCCAGCGCCAAAATGATGGCCTCATCAAACGCTTCTTTCAGTTGATTGCACGTTTTAGCAGACGTCTGAATATACGTGGCATTCAAACGCAACGCCAAATTTTCGGCTTGTTCCGTCGAAACGGGCGTTTTACCGCATTTTCTTAGCTGTTGCAAAACTTCCGGATTATTCAAAAGATCTCCTTGAGTACCCACTAAAACAACGGCCGCTCCTAAACGATTCAATTCGTCTGCCCATCTCGTGCAGGCCGTTTCGAACGACGACGGTCTCACCAAGGAAAAACACAGCATAAACACGTCAGTTCCAGGATAACATAAACTTCTCAGTGGATTTAATTCGTCCTAAAAAAAACAAAAAAGCATTAAAAACATTTTTTTTCCGGATAGGTAAAAGGTTAATTGAGAAACATTTTCAATTTTCCACGACGTTAACTCGTGGAATTATCGAACGAGACGTCAAGAGCACAAACATGTCAAATTATTTCGTCAACTTTATTTGGTAAAAAGTTTTAAATTTTTTGCCAACTGATGTGATTCATGTGAGATAATGAGAGTAGGTAAGCGCCGTGCTTATCAATGATTGATAAGAAATAATCATGCAAAATTCGATTCGTCAAGGTGTCAAGTGGTAAGTGAGATAAAGCGTCTTAATTTTGTAAGAAAAATATACAAGGATAAGGAATAAGTTTGCATCTTTGTCACCGAAACTGCTTACTGGAAGTTCAGGGAATAAAATTAGTGTCATATTTAACCACATGATTACTCAAGTGAAAATGCATAAACAAATTATTACGGTTGACGCAATTTCTAGAAAATTATTACAATTTAGAAAAATACAGAAATATTACGTTTTCTAGTGCATACGATGGGCAATCAAATAATATATTGACCAACTACGCCCAAAAGAGTAGCCTGGCTATGCCCGGGCCAGTTTGGCTACATTTCAAGGGCCCTGTATATCATATTCTATAATTTTGTTTTAATACCAAGCGTCATCTATGAGACACTTTTCAAAGGTCAAGTTGTGGCGGGACGATAATAGCAAATCCTGGAAATTGCATTTTAATGAATTTTATTTTTGTAGCATGATTGCAGGTATGTAATTGGTAAATTTTTAGTTTATATTCTAGTAATTGATTTTATCAAATATTTTTGAATGTCGCAACTTTAATTTTAGCCACCCGCGTCTTGAATTATTGTCAATTGATGCCGACCGACGCCGGCGTCTCTACGGCCCGGTCGGTTATTGTATGCTGTTTTTTTATATTTTGATTGTGACATTCGTTCTTTGGGTGTCATATTATACTTGAGAAGGTTTTACTAAGCAGATTGCACCTCGACAAGCGGTTTGCCATTACGTTCTGAGGTGGCAGAGTTACATTGGGCCCGTATTCGTTTCGTTCAGATTCCTTTAGACGGATGAAAACAAACACGTAGATTCTTATGGCCGTGGCTACATTCAACCCGAACGGCACGAAACGGCGTGGATCCGGATCCATTGTAATCACAGCCTGAGAGCAGAGAGTCAGAATAAAAGTCTTACGTTCCCTGGAACCGACCTAATCCAGGCCACAGTATGATTAATTGTTTATTTTATTCTCACTTCAGGAACCGTATTTGAGATTTCCTTCGGAATTCAATTTTAGTTATAAAACACTAAAGCCACAAAGAAAATTGTTGTGAAAATAGTATCAAAGCTCAAGAACCCTAATCTACGCGAAGAGGAGCCAAGAGGGCGAAATACATACATATACGAATTTGAGCCTGATGATCCAACTCCATAACCGTCTGTTTTTTGAATATCAGAGGGGTTATAGCCCTGAGTATTTTTGTTATCCGTGACTTATGTTCGTAACAGGTTCAGTACGAAACTCCGAAAAGCACAATTACACTTTCTCAGAATCCCAACAAAATCAAAATTCCGCCAGAACAAAATCCCGAAAGTACAACATTCCCAATAATCTCAAACCCCGACGTGGAAAAATCCTGTTCAGTCAAATTCCCTAAACTCACAATCCTGGCGGAATGAAAAATTGAACTGCTTATTTTGACTTGTTATTTTGTTTACACATTTATGATTAAAAACAGACTTTTGCACGACAAACAAACAAATGAATGTACAGAACACTTCATAGTAAACAAACCAACAAACTCCGCACCTAATACAATCCAAGGCTTTAATTATATAGTATCAGATAGAGAAATCCTATGGGAGTTTTTGAAACACTTGGTGGAGTTCAAAAGGTCATCAAAAGATCGCTGGGCCGCACTCACGGACCATTTAAAGATCCGAATTATAATAATAAAGCGATTTCCTGCTACAGCGCGATATGGTGGTGCCCCCCCACCAAAGAGGCCGGTTGCCAATTCGCGAAGCGGTAGGTGACGCGCTGACGCACGCCTTTATAAAGTCTAAGACAGTCTGTCTAAATCCAGCTCTCTTTTTGTTTTGATTTTGTTAACTCGGAATGTTTTTGTTAAGTTCATAAATGTATAAAACTTACAAAAGTATATCGCACACCTCATTGGTTCATGTTTTATTTATCAATATAAAATATCTACGGTGCGGCCTTTAGGCCGCACAACTGTGGCAATCACGCACGGCGAAAAGTTGTAGCTTCAATAATAAAACAGCAGTTCTGCATATTAACTATGTACCTATCTGTCAGTTAATAACGCACCTCTGATTACGTTTATGTAGTTACCGATCTAAAATAGTATCGGTGCGGCCTCAGACCGCACATCTATGACAATCACACGCTACACTAGGATGTCATGGCGGGTGACCACCTCCTGGTTAAACGGATTCAAAGTAATTTAATTTCAACATATCGTCGGAGAGCAGTCGAGTATTAGTTAGACTAATTGGGAAACGTTTATATTAGAATGAGTTCTTATATATTTTTAACCCCTCAAAGCGTCTTTTTGAAGTTTTCGATATATTACATACGCCTAAATTTTTATAATATAATAATATGATTTTATATAATATCTTAAATTGTAAATTTTAATTTTCCAGTTTTCATAAGTTTCAAATTTCAATTTTAAGATTTTTAACTTTAAACGTTGCGGCTTCAAATTCATATGGTTCTATGGCAACCATCTGCTATATTTTTGTACGTCGGTCACAGCGATAAGCCATAATTAACCTCAACCTTTGGCCTCTAGGTGTAATTAAAATCAGATAAGAAGGGAAACTACGGAATTTCACTTCTGAGGGTAATAATTTTATTGACCATAAATATGGGAGCTCCCATTAATTACGTTAGTGTTTGAGGGGGGTTCTTTGTATGGAAAATCAAAAAATGCTCACGCGGGGGGGTCCAAAGTGTTTGCTGCGTAAGTGGTTTTATTCGAAACTACATTTGCACATAAAAAATTACTATAATGAGAAGGGGGGTCTGGTCGAAAATCCCCCCCCCCCCAAAAGGGGGTTAAAATGACAAAAACTCGTACGAACCTTACAAAAACTGTCATAAATAATATTATGAAATCCGGCGCACCCGAAATGCACCACGAAACGATTAATCCACAAATCTCCTATCCGAACTGCGCCACCACCTCCATGGTAACCTTCCAGGTGAGGTTTTATTTTTAAAAGTTCAAGCACAGTAGTTTAAATACATAAATAATTCTTAATCAATGAGTTATCTATTGGTCAACAGGTACCACCGGTGCTAAACACCAACATTGTGCTTGAATTGGAAATCGGATGGGGTTGAACTTTGCATAATTAAAAAAGGATTTTCTAAATTTAAAATATTTTGCAAGTATCTCTGCGTCTTCATGAATTTGCACAGTCAAATTATAAAATAATCAAAGCACTTATCAAGTTCTATACACAAAATCGTCTGTAAACTGCAAAAATTTAAATATTTTACCCTAACTCTGCCCAATTTTATTCATTTACTTCGCTCATTTATTTAATAATCAATAATTTTTGGATTACATTTACCTGGGTACAAAAAATTACACTTGATAAACCGTGGTGCAGTTCGGGTAGCTGCATGAAATCAATAAACTTCAGCCAATAAACAAATTCACTGTATGTATGAAATTATTAACGTATCAATGAAGCAGTTCATTGGATTTAAGAATTTGTTCATTGTATTTTCGAAAGTTTTATATAATCAGTTAATTTCAACCGATAAATCCCAGTTCAATGATATTATGAATATTATTTTATTCAGTGTATAGGGTAGTTTACCCCCGAAATTTCATTTCCGGACTGGGACTCAAGAAAAAATTTATTAATGCTCAATACCAACCACAGCAAATTTTGTGACCTTACCTAATTTAAAACTAACCTAAACCTAACCCATTACAAATGTAATCTAAACCACAAAGCAATTAAATGTCGCCACGAATAAATAAAAAATTTGAATTAAAGACATAAGCGCTACAAGAGAGGGGGGCTGAGATCCCCTAAAATCAAGAAGATTCTTGATTTGCGAACTAATATAAAAGTCTCGCCAAAAATGATTATAGCAATTTTCTAGGGGGAGTTAACAAATGTGACGCCCGCATAAAAATCCTATTTTTGGGATTTCTAAGAAAATTGTGTTTGAATATTTTTAAAAGTTTATCTGCATTCTTGCTTGCTTAATTCCATTTTTTATTACAGCCATAAAAATTTTAAAAAATTAAAAATTAATGAATAGGTATTTTAGTTTAAAAGGTCAAGTTTGATTATAGACAAATGTGGGGGTCATTGATTTGTGACCATACGACGTTCTTGTGGGGGGGGGGTCCAAAGATGTGACTAGCTGTGACCAGGGAGGAGGGGAATTGAAATGGCGGCAAAAATTGCGGACGTCCTTTATGGACGACCCATTAAGAGGGCAACTGCTAGAGTAGGAATAAAATGCCGAGTGAAAATGGTAGTTGATCTATTAAAAAGTAGAGGGCGCAAAGATATGAAGTATTTTAAAATAATACAGAAGCTAGTAAACTGTAGAGAGCATTTTAGTATTCAGCTGGAATCTTTGTTCAATTGCATCAAAAATTGTTAGATGCAGATGCGCAAAGCCATCTCTTCTATAGTAGCCATACTTTTACGTCATGAATTTTGGATGAAAATTTACCGAAATATTGTCGCTATAATCCTGAAATTGTGTTGTATGTTAAGAAACGCATAAAATGAGTTTGTTCGATTAAAATCGGTTAATTTTTTTTATCGTAAATGTTGTATATTCAAAAATATTCAAAATTGACAGCTCAAACTAATTCGATCTATAAATTAATTATCGCTTATTTATATGATTTACATGAATTTTATCTTGGTAAAAATATTTTCTTCCACAAAGATTACTTGTTTTTCTATCTTGGCGTCACCTGTTGAGATAAATTGCAGCGGTCCCCCTCTTCAATAAAATACATAGTAATTTTTATTGCGCTGATCGTTTATAAAGAATTGCCTCTTGAGATTCGTTATAATCGGGCACGACTTTATATTTCTTCGGAATTAACCCTAAATTAACTCGAATAAGCACCCACAGTTTTCAACATTAGGTTCGGAGCGGAACAGGTTCAAATTTGTCGAAGAGGGTCCCAAAAGTAACAACATCGCAAATTGACCATTTCTTATAACATATCCTATGCTTACCAAAATTAAACTATTAGATATAATTCTGTTTTTCCTGAATGAAAGGAAAACCCAACCCATTACAAATAATGTAAAATCCCGAATTCTCTTTTTTTCCTGGAATTTCTATCAAATAACGTTGCATTCTTCAGATTTCCAAGTTATAGTAGACTTTTTATCCTGTTTATGCGACACAAAAGTGAAAAGTGTACGACGCAAATGAGTGCAGTTAGTAGCTGTAACTTTCTGGAAATTCCTGTATGGAATAACGTGCTATCCTAATTAGGGATGCGACCTGCTTGTGAGCTTTCGAAGTTGATTGTGTTTAAATCTTTCTTGTCACTTGGTATTTTTGGGGTAGAGTGACCTATCTCTCACTACTCGAAACAAAATTTCTTCTGCTACACACTAAAGAACACAGTTATATAACAAATTCTCAAAATATGAAGGGTGAATTTATTATCAAAATTTTGAAATAATCGAATTTGAACTTAGCTAATTTTCATGATATTTTAGGTGGATTAACGAGATTCAGGGGCGCATCAGCCATTTTGTTGACGGTACGTGTGCTATGAACTAGTCTTAGACTTAGAATATTTGGCAGCGGCAGATGCAGCTCGACTGTCGTACATGCAACATCGATTATTTTTTGTTTTTAGGCGATTTTTTGGGGTTTAATATCCCGGTTGCCTTCATCCCGGTTTGCTTGATTCGTGGCGCCTTCTCGTATGTTTAGCTCCTGCCGCGTAGCGGCTCCGCGAATGAAAAGCCGCCCGGAGCTGCGGAGCAGCGTAGGGTAGGTTTTTTGTTGCGCTCAATTCTGGCCAAGCCAAAAATTAGAAGGCAAAAAAATTTTTAATTTTTTCACTTTTTCGGCAATACACGGGTTATTTTCCATTTTTTTGATTTTATTTATTACTAATATCCACTAATCACACCCCCATCTATCCGAATTTCAAAGAAAAATTCAAATCGGAGCGAAAAAATTTTACGCATTTTCGACGGAGTACGGGCGACTGATGCACAAATAGACCATTTCATTTTAGCAAAACTCATTGGCGCATGCGTCAAATCAGCTGACGATTTTCGAACCAAGTGTGCATATGTCCATATAACGTAGTGCTAATTATTTAATCATTTATTGTTAAAATGGAGCATAAATTGAATAAAAAACGTGTTGGTGCCATTAAACATTGTGTTTAGTGTTAAAAAAAAACATTATTTGCTGCAATATTTGGATTTTTTAATGTTGCTCCAGTCACTTAATTTGACTTGTCTATGGGGTATATCACTAGGGGCACTCATCTTGGGCAAAATGGTGGTAAAAAATATTGTTTAAAACCTAATAACACAAAACTATAACAAAATATCTAAGACGATATTAGCATGCGTTTTAACGTAAAAGTTTTGACATGGTTCGAAAAACAAACATCAGCTGTTGGCTTCGCGCAAGCGCTCTCGTTGCGTGAAATGGTCTATTGATGCTATTTTACCGTACTTTTCAAAAGTCGATATTGGGGTTGTTTTTACTCCGTTCACCCTTTTTTTTGTTTTATTAGACAAATATAAGCCTGTTCTTTAGTGTGTAGCTGAAGAAATTTTTTTCAGCTAGTGAGAGATAGATAACTCTCCCCTATTTTTGCAATAACTCATTTTCGATGCATCTGAGGTGTAAAATGAATACAACTACAGTGTAAAAAATTAAAATTCTATGTAGAAATTAAAAAATTAAATGCTGTAACACGAATAGAATTGGAGATACGATTTTCTAAAAGCACTAATTTTCAATCAATTTTTGCTGCACGATATAAAATTCAGTTTTTTGGAAATTTGTTTTTCTTAGGAATCCCTTTCTTAAAAAAATGTTTTCTTTAGAGTCTTACGGAGGCTTTCATTTTCTTTAAATCGTAACCAACCGAATTTTACCACGCGATGCACCAAAAACTTTGAAAAACATCTTTCAAAAAAAAAAATCAAAAATGATATCTTTAAAATCTCATAGCTAGGGCTATGAAATTGCTCTTCCACTTGTGCTTCTGGCGAATAGCAATAAAATTCTACATCAAAAACAAAAACGTACGTTTTTTGGAGGAAAAATAGAAAAAAATTTAGCTTTCCAAAATAATAGGGCTTAGTTACGCATATGAAGATTTATTATGCATTTGTACTACCTAAAAGTCATTTTTGAAAATATTTTTATTTCCAAAAACGCAAAGGTACTAAAACGTCGTTTTCAAAATTTTTTTTATTTTGACGTCAGAATTTCTTCTATTGTCGGGATTTTGGGTTTTAGGATATTGTGGTTTTCGGGATTTTTAACATTAAATTGTTAAAATAATTGTCTTCCGCACTGTTTATAAATAAATATAACTGCGTAGATGTTTTTTGTTTTTTTTTAAATCGTTAGTCATACCAGGTTGTGTATGAAATCCATCGGATCTTGATAGAATTGCCTGCGGCGCTACATTTTTTCCTGCCGATTATATTTGTATCATTTTTATAAACAGCTAGGAAGGCGTTTCCTTAGGGGCCGCTTAAAATTTTTAACCACCAAACTGTTATTGCCAGTCCGCCTCTGGCTACATATTACGCCATTGAAATTTTTGACATGACTTCGCAAATTCGTTCTGAATTCAGGAATATTAACCGAGTTAATTTTGGTTATAGAACAAATTTTTCTTTTAGCAATTGTGGAGTCCTATTGGGTCCCGAGAGGAGCAGTAAATCGAGATCTCCAAAACGGTGCAGCCCGGTATAACAAGACCTGTCAATCCTTTGTTTTACATCTGGTTTAGACTCTAACTGAAGCAATTTTGCTTTTAATCTTGATGCGAAACAATTTTGAATACATTTTACCTTCACGTAACGTACCTATTATTTCATGTCTAAATTTCCCTACTTTCCGACAAAGTGAAGAAGTTCCGGTAAGGCTGAATGTAATCCCTTAACTGTATTCCTTTAATATAAAGTTGTAATAGTATGCTGTCAAATTATAATAACGAACAAGCAGGAAGAATAAAATCGATAGCGTGAGAGTATTTACCTTCCCATCTTATTAATCCAATCTCAAATTTCAATAGAAAATCAAATAGAAAGAGTTTGCTCGAGATTTTCTTTATTGCTCGTTCAAGTGTGTGTATGTATCACTTGAGTCATCTAATCGCGAAGTCTCAGATTGAACCTTTACTAAAATTTTCACTCCATGACGTCTTGTGAAAATTACACGAAAATAATGAAGGTAAATTATGACAAGGTCAAGTTTATATAATTAGTCCAATAACAATGCTTACGCCACGCCGTAAAGGTAAACAACAATCGATGTAATTGATTTAAGTAAACTGAACGACGTTTATTTAAAAAAATTCCTAACAAATTACTCAATAACCTTATTAACAATAAATTATGCAAAACTTATCGCCGAGATAACCGAAAGATCAACGACCACTTGAGTTAATACTGAAATAAATTGTGTTCCTCATCGTCTTTTGTTCCAAATTATTCATAGTAAGAAAAGAACCATCAACCTATCTCGTGTCAAATTAACCATACAGGCAAACATAAAATTCGTCATATTTTAAATTGAGCTTTGCAGTACCGTAACAATGTGGGATTAAACCAAGACGTCGCGAACCTTGAAAGTAATACCATTGGTAATACCCATAAATATAACAAAATATGTTGAAACAAACATTTAGCACCAGATTTCTAGCGCAACACTTGGCATAACAGCCCTGAAGGGTTAATTAAATTGTTTTTATAATCGTTGTGATAATATTACGCCGTGTTAATAATTAATAAATAAAACAATTAATTGTTTTATTTATTCTGTCCACAAACCCGATATCCCATATATTATTAATTAATAATTATCGCTGTAATTGGGAAATTTTTCAGCCAAACGTTTTTTTTTCATTTTTCAGAAAGATAAACAAAAATGCGGATATTTTGATAAAACTTGGTTCAGGTAAACTTAATTGGATTTGCACGTTTTTTAATGGTATGATATTGGTTATATTCAGAATAAATTTTAAAAAAATTATGAAGCTTTCAGAGGGTTATCTGATAACTTAATTCCATTGGTTCCATGATTTCAGTTTTAGAACAGAAACGATGTAAAATTGACGATCAAGAAGGTTTTCCATAAACAAAACAGGTTTCTTGACCGGGGGGTCTGGGGGGTATGGAATACCCTCCAGTAAAGAGCTAAAAAGGGGATAAAATTAAAGATGTGTAAATGAGTATTTTTCGGAGCCACGGATACCCCCTCCCCCGGCGACCTCATAAGTTGAGTCGTCCTGATGGAAGCAGGATTTGGTTAAAAACTACGGCCTTTCCGAGAACCAATTTGGATTCTGGAGAGGAAAGTCCACGGTGGATGCCCTCGGGATGATAACGAGGGCAGTAGTGACAGAGGCAAGACGCGAAAGATGAAGCAGTTCTGCGTCTTGGTCATCCTGAACATCAGGAACACCTTCAATTGCGCTGATTGGATGCACATCCTTAGGGCGCTCAGGAAGTGGCGGATTTACCCTTCCATCTTCAACCTGATTGCGAGTTATTTGAAAGATCGGCGTCTGAGGATAGGTGACCGGGACGAGCAAATGAACTCTAGGACTAAGTGCTGGATCAATCCGTGCAACATCTTGTATGAAGGAGTGCTTAGAATTCCGTTGCCCAGCGGAACACACCCATTTCCATTACAGAAACTGCAGAAAACAACGTTTTCGAAAACAAACAAGCGGCTGTTTAGAAATCGAGTTACCGTCGACACTATGGTCCCCAAGTCCCATCGTGCTCACCAACTAATAAGGTTGGAACACCGTTCCAAGCTTCGTGACGGAGATCATGAAGGTCAAGGAAGAATAGAAGTGGGCCGAGCAAGCCCCCGCAAACGACCAACATTAACACAGACGCAAGTAGAGTACAACAACCCAGAATGGACAGTGACTTTGCGCACGAAATCCCGGTACTCGGTGGAAGGGGGGGGGGGTGAGTTTAGTGGGTGAAGTCTTACACTACTAACGCAGTTAATTTAAAAAAAAATCAATTGGACTTGATAGATCAGGACAGTTCCTGACTTCTTCCAAAAGGTGTGCAAAAAATTTAAATATGTTCTTGTGTTACTTTGAAAACATTAATACTTTTCATTGTCAAATTAAATAATTCGTAGGGGAAGAGGAAGGGGTTTATGGAATACCCCCAGTATATCAATATGGTCATTCTGATCACCATCTACTGGGGGTAGACCCCAAATCCCCCGGGTCTCTGCAGCCACCAATTTTTTATAACTTCATTGGCAATATCGATTAGTGACATTTTCCAATAATTAGGACACAATCAACGTCAAGAAAAAGGTGAAATATAGGTTTATTTTATTTTTGTTTGCTTATTTATTTAAAACTATTATTTTTTGATAGTTGTTGTTTCCGATTTTGGATAGGTGTCTTGTGCACTTTAGGGTAAGCCGCCACTGCATCAACACGTCCCATTTATTTCCTTACATGCATGGCATACCCACGTTCCGTCATTGAGAGGGGGGGGGGTGAATAAAATAAATCGTATTTGTGTGCTAGTGATAAAATTGCTCGGCAAGGCTTTAAATCCCTGCCTAAATCGATATGTCTGTCTGTAATTGGACGTAGTTATGCAGAAATGACCCATCCCACAAAAAGTAAAAAAATGAGTTAACCACGCTATTGCCATACACCACGTCAAAATTTGTATTATGGTAAAACAATCTTAATATTATTGCCGATAATAACGATATAACAATAATATTTCCGATATTATTTACCCACGCGCTTATGCAAACTCAAATGTTTGAAGCTAAATTACTCAAAACTTTACTTATGTGGTTTGGATCATTTCTGCATAACTACGTCCAATTTTAAATTGAGCTGATGATCCGGTCTCTCAGTGCGGTCTTTAGGCCGCACAACCATAACAATCCAAAAACCATAACAAAAAGTAATGAATAAATAAATGAGAAAATAAATAAGTCCTATTAAAACAATTAATTCTGAATCCAAAATAGAAGTTTTTTAATATTGCCTTGATTGTGCGGCCAAAAGGCCGCACTGGATAGGAGTTTAAAGGATCAATTTAGCCTTATACGCACACAGATAGATAGATAAATTAATTAATTAATGGATTGACTTAAATAAATGGACGCTATTTTAATAATTAACTTGTGAAATGATTATTAAAATAAAATTTAAAAAGTGACACTCTTGGTGCTAACGACATTTATTTCTTCTGAATTCAGTGGGGGAGGGCTTAACTCAATTTAATTTTGTTGCTTAACCAAACTGCTCATTAACGGTTACTCGTGGTTTGCTATAAGGCGGGGGGGGGGGGGATATTTCAAATTTCATTAATAACTTTTAATCATGTGTTTTAAATTCGTGTAACCGTTTACCCTTTACTGTTCAGCCCTGTCGCCCTCCTAGTACCATCCGCCACCCAGTTATATCAAACTAATTTAAGGGGTCAACCATCCAATTACTCTTCCCAATTTGCAAAACCCATGAATCGCTTTGGCTTGAGTTTCTATTCATGGGATTCATTTTGCTTCATAAAATTACCACGAACAATTATTATTTTTGTTTTCTCAAATATCTCGAAAACTAGTTAAGATAGGGTATCAAACATCAATACGTACCCTTTTTGTAGAGCGTAAAATTATATACAAAAATGATTGGAATAATATTTTTCCTCAAATCAGTAGTTTAGCTTACACGCACCGTCGAACTCCGAACCCACATTCGAAAATCCTCAAAAATCAGTTGCATCAGTAATTCGTATACCATTTAGATTAGAAGTAGAAATTAAAAGAAAAATCAAACATCATCCAAAAACTGGATACAATACTTTTCATTGTGCAACCAATTTTTTGAACTTTCTTTATCAGTTATGAAGCTGTGTAAACAAAAAAATTTAACTTTTTAGAGTAGTTTTCGTTTTTTGCTGTTTTTGCGTCTTGGAATTCGTTTTGGACCAAGACGACCAAGGCGAATTAAGTATATGAACCTTATAGGAACACAATTTACATTTTTTTGTCCGACAAACGTAGAATTTTTTAATGACGCTCAAAGTTATCAGTTATCTGACTTGTGCACAATATTCGATAAGTTTATGTATAAATTAAAAATTTTACGTTTGTCGTACGAAAAAAACCAACGGGTGCCTTTTTGTTTACATCGCATCGCTACAAAAAATATAGTACAAATGCCGAAAAATTGTTTGCATCATGAAAAGTATTCTTTGAAATTTTTAGATCATGTGTGGTTCTTTTAATTTTTAATTCCATTCTAAATGGCCGAAAAATCGGTATTTTTCACATTCAAGAAATGGGGAAATCGAGGATTTTCTGGGTTCGAGGGCGCGTGCAAGCTAAACTACCGACTTGACGATAAAAGTTATTTCAGTCATTATTGTAGATAATTTTACACTCCACAAAAAAAAATTATGTATAGTTTGTTGCCCTATCTTGCGTAGTTTTCGAGATATTCGAGAAAAACCGAACCGCTTCCGGGTCGTTCCATATGAAATCAACCAATTTTTTGAATTTTCATGCGATTTTGATCAAACTTGGTATACTTCTAAGTTATGTCAAATAAATGGACCCGTATTTTATTGTTTGGCCCTAAAGTGGCCTGTTTACATTGTACAGCCCTCCAAAATAATTCAAATTTGGGTTTCTCGAGCTTTGATAAATTATTTCTACTGGCCGAACCGTACCACTTGTTTTTTGGCAGAAAACACGATTTTTTTTTGTAAAATGAAGATATTGATTAGGCCTTTTGAGTGAGTTTTTTTGTATTAATAATTAGGATCACAAAATGTGGGCCCCGATCAAATTTTAACTTTGGGTGCTCCTCTCTTCAAAAAAGGGGTAATTCAAAATTCTCAAAAAAAAACAATTCTTTTGGCTACTTGTAAACCAAATTTTAGATTGTTCACGTTTTTGTATTTTTTTGGTACTTTTGGTTAAGTGTTTCGATTTACGACTACGACCATTCATTTTGATGTCCCTTCTAAACTAAAAGCGTGCCCATCCTAAAATTTGGTATCCAAGTAGCCAAAAGTATAATAAAGATAATATTTTTTTTTGAGAATTTTAAATTACCCCATTTTTCAAAGTCAAAATTTAATTAGGACCCCATTTTGTGACCTTAATAATTTACACAAAAAACTCAATGAAAAGGCCTATTTAATATCTTTATTTTGCAAAAAATACGGTTTATTAATTTGCCATAACTTTGATTTATATGAAATTTGAGCAAAATCGAAAAGGGGCATGAAAATACGTTGGTTCTTCCTTTTCAAAAAAATCAAAGTGATTCATGGTATTTGCAACCCGGGAAGACTAATTTTCGATGTATAATACGACTGTCGTATAAGGGTAGTCAACTTTAAATTTTACCTCGCGGAAGAAGTTACCAATGTTTCTCCAATTTTATACTCCTAAAAGTTCAATTTAAAAATGTAGACGTGATGTCGCAACATTTGTAAGTCCGGTATTGACTTTTGTAGTCAAATTATCGTTAGATCTATGCAATACGTGTAAACAATTATCTCAATTGTTTACAGAATTTTTTTTTGATAATCGCGATTTGTTGATATACTCGCGATATTTTTGGAAAGTACTACTTGAATTTTGAGTTTAACCTAACACAGTAGCAGCATGTTGTAGTCTGATTTTGTTTACACAATATTTTCATTCAAGATTTAAAATTACGAATAAATATTTATTTCTAATAGTGCCAGAAAACTGCCCAGTAAAAAAAGGAAAAAAAATTATTGATGATTTATCGCACAACTTTGTAGGTAGGTACAAGAATAAACAAATAGGGCAACCAATTTAAACTGTGGATGTCGGCAAAAAAAAACTACCATTCAGGTATTTCACTTAATCTCTACAAGAAAACTTATGAAGCTGAACGTCGAGGTAAAATTTATGATTATTATGGTCAAACCATGGCGAGTAGGCTACGTTTTTATTCATAAATCCATTCCTGATAAAATTTAATGATTTTAAGTAAACTTAACTTGACCCACGTAACATTAAGTGAATCACTGATTTACTTACTATTTATCTACCTGGTGACTAATAATGTTATATTTAAGTGGACTTGAACGTACAACTGAAAAGCATTTATAGAAACGCAACCGAGAGTGGGAGGTCTTGGGGTCTTTATTTTTTGATAATCGTCGTGAAATTTGAAGATTTATTGAGCAAAGATAATCGAAATTTATTAAAGCACCGCAGTGTGCCAAACAGGTGGAATTTTAATTAGCTGTATGTATGGAGGTTGCGTGTATCGTATGAAGTCCCGAAACGCAAAATTTTACCTGAAATGTTTACGACACAATAAAAGTTTCACTTACAAGAAAACGTGCACAATAGAGTTACCTTGTTAACGGTACAAATTGTTTATTTTTACCTTTCAAACCAGACGCTTTTATCTCTTCAAAATTTTGTTCGCTGATGAAACTTGCTCACCCACACGTGTCGATCCTCGATTCATTCAAATATAAACAAGAATGAAATCGCAAAACGAACAAAATATTGATTTGTTTTTTTAATTTTGCCCCATTATAATAAAAATAACGGTAAAAAAGTCGTCATGAAAGTTGAAATTTTAGTGACGAATGCGTTCAAATATCGTCCACTTGACTTCTGCTCCAATTTACTACCATAACAAACTTTTTTCTTTATATGGTAGTAATTGTGGTAGTCCGGGAGGTCTTCAATTTTTTATAAATTATCTGAATCTACTGAATCCATCGCGTGGTCACTGTTTTAATCTTCCATCCCTTATAATTTATGATGAGCCCATATCGTCATCATCTTGCATTAATTGGTCACCATCTCATTAAATTGATAGTTCTTTTTCCCTTCAACTCATTATGAATGTTCCATTCACTTGATTCTCATCGCATATAGCTGGGTTTTGCAATGCCCTCCCATTTCATGTTTTGGAATCATGTGGGTCATTTTCTGTCGGTACTCCTCTTTATTGACCTTTTAATCGTACCAGGTGTTCTTCTGTTACAGTAATACATCACCCCTCTTACCATTGATAATTGTTTTTTGCAATTGTTATAGTAGTGATTCCATCTCTTGTAACGTTTTTCACCGATTTGTGTTGTTTAGTTAAGTTCCAATACACTTTAATGATTTTACTTATAGTTTCTAAATCATAGATTCTGTCTGAGGGAGTTTTAATTTGATTAAAATGTCAATTCAACAATCCGTTGGAACCGTTGGGAAAGTTTAATTAAAAGATCAATTAAAAAAAAATCTGAACAATAATAAAATACCGCGAAGAATAATATCGAATTCGAACTTCTTCAGAAAAGTGGTTGGGATCCGGTATAGCCCCTCTACCGTGTTCCTCAACTTAGGTGTCGATTGATGTGATTATTAAGAATCGAAATTGCAAAGGGGCATATTTTAACATAAACCAATTGAAATTTAAACAACTAAGAAAAGAAGGCGAAAATCTTTTATACAAAATAATGCTATTTAGTTTGAAATGAAAATGAAATTGCTGAATCCAGTAGCAGAGATTCGAATGCAGGTCAGAAGCGTCAAAACCCTTGTTAATTTGTCATTGTTATGCCATTTTAAAATTGAAATCCCGGCAAGAATAAAATTCCGACGGTGAAAACCTCGACAAAACGAAAATGGAATAATATCACTCAACGTCTAGATCAGTGGTTCTCAAAATAGATTCCGCGAGTAAAACCAAGGGTTTCGCAAAAAACTTAAAAAACTAAAGAAAAAAATAATACGACATTGTCCAACCTATCCATTAATATTTCTCATCCTTAATTGACAAAATTCATAGCTGGGTTTTATGTGTATAAAATCCAAATTCTGCCATTCCTAACGCACATCTGATTGGTTAATTTTTTAGTTACAAATCTAAACACGTCCCAGTGCGGCCTTTAGGCCGCCCAACCTAGGTGATCACTATTACGACGATAATTTCATTAAAAAATATTGAATTTACTAGTGTAAAAAATGTAATATAATAAAAAAATGAATCTAAATTTTGAACTCCACGGGTTCTGCCAAGTTTTATATAATATTGTAAAAGGATTCCGCATCCAAACAAGTTTGGGAAACGCTGGTTTATGTTGACTAAATGTTGACACCAGCCGATCGGAAAATTTTGTTATAGTTATTATGTTAATTATTATAACACTTGGTTGAAATTTTGTAAAATGTAGTTATGTGAGGTTATGTTCCTTGACATAACCCGATTCCGCAAACCCAAGATATAAATTCCATTAACCCATGTTTCAAATATTCCACCAATCAAAAGTTACCTGAAAAAACTAAAGCCCAGAATCCTGTGTTGTCGGGACTAAGTTTAAAATTTAACTTGTCACGTGATGTCGACTTGTCGTATGTGATTGGTCATTTTTTTAGTAATCCCGAAAAAACAATGCATTTAAACTTTCGAAAGTGGGGTCGTTCATAAATTACCTTACGCACGAGGGGGGGGGGGGAGTCATAACTGCGTGACGATTTTAGACCATGGAAGAAAGGGAAGATTCTAAATTGTTAATTTATAGAATTATTATATTGTTACCTTTCCTCATTCTAAACTTGTAGAATATACAATCAAGGGTGCTACAAGAATATGACACAATGACATAAGACACAATGCGATAATAGCAGGTAGGGGGGGGGGTCAAAATAGTGTTTAAATTACGCGATGTAATTTATAAGACTCAAATCGGTAAAGAAAATTTTTATCGGCATCAAAAACCTAACTAAACCTGATGTAACCTAACTTAAAGTAGATATATTTGGAGGAGAAATATGCGAATATCGCAATTTACATTATGTAAACGCCCCCAAGCGGGAGAATTTCAAATTAGTGAGTGACGTATTGAATGAAAATAAAAATGCGTTAATCAGGCTCAATGACATAACGAAGTGAATTAATTACAAACACAATCATGTTTTTGTTGCTGGTGGCGCCATCAAAGGTAATTGAATCTCGAATAATTTGTGAAGCATTTTAGGTTATATTTTATTTGGAGGAAAAACAAAACAATTTGTAACAAATCGACAGAAAACCCAAAATCGTCGCGTCGGGTTTTAACTTGGTCAGGATTTTGTTATTATCTGACAAAATAATATTCAGATAATATTATCAATTATTATTGTTTTTTTAGGTTTTTACCGTATCTATCAGTCTCTATAGTGATAGGGTGGCTAGGGTCTCCAAAATTTTGGGGCCGCCAAACTCCAGAATTTGTTTAGAAAAATTAAAAAATAAAAATTTACAATATTAATCCCTTCAGTATTAAAAGAACGGATTTTTACAACGATGTAAAAGAACATTGCGACAAATTAATAGGTAATAAACATATTATGTGTACCTGGGGGTTATTCCATACCCCGCAGACCCCCCGGTCTCGAAAATTATAGTTTACAGGTAGGGATGTTTGTATATACTTTATTTTTAAACAATTAGGACTTTTTTCATTCTGTACATAAAGCGAGATGTGCAAGGCAGACGACTGAATTTAAAAAGTGCAATTTCGAACCGGGGGGTCTGGGGGGCACATACCCCCCAGGTACACATGTATTTATTTTTCGTTTACTTTGTAATAATTTTTGTTTTGAGTAGTTTTAAAAATTTCTTTTTTTTAATACTGAGGGGCTGAATGTTGTGAATTTTACCTTTATAATTTAGGTGTATCTAGGGGATTCCCATACCCCCTGGACTTTGTAAAAATACATATTCAATTTTCACGCTCTAGAAACTCTGAATTTAACCGTCATATTGAAAGAATCGCGCGAAAATAGGCGCTTTTATGAATATTCGTGAATATCTCGGTTTCGGTTCACTTTAGAGCAAAATGTCAAGTACTTGAAATTAAATAAAACTAAATTGTCTACAGAAAAGATGTTATAATTTTTTCTTGTTAATGGATCGGTTGCAGAGTTAAAGCCTTCACAGGGTAATGAATTTGCAATTCTTAATTTATTAATTTTGTTATTTCCACAATAAAATTTTTGTCGACTGGCCTATAAATGGAATAAACCAATAAATTGAAACTTTTATAGATTTTTCTAAGGTGGGCGGCTATAGGGTGGCGGAACAATTTTTGAGGAAGGTGGCCACCCCTATAGGGGTAGTAATCGCGTTGAAAATGTAACTCTTGGATGAACTCTAAAAGTTACATAGAAAGTTTGCGAAGAATTCATTCCGGGATGGATCCTCGGGGGATTATGGAATCCCCCCTCGTATATGGTTATCGTGCGATAAAAAAAAGTTTTATGATACTGCTTTAGTGTCCTTGGCTATGATGAAGTACTGGTGGGTATCCCCTAATTCCATACCCCCAAACCCACCGGATTCTATTTTGCTTCTTTTGATTCTATCAATGACAATCGCAAGCAACCCTTAATTTCGCAAATGTCCGCGTCTTGTGCCCTTAGATTCTGAAGTCTGAAGCGGCCAGTGCTTCAGGTCAATTATGAATCAAGACTCGAATCTCTTGCCATACTTTCAATTGAAAACGAAGAAACTGATTAGATTGATTCAGTTGTAGTAAAGTAAGTAAGTTAAGAGACGGTCATCAGCTTAAGCGGTTTTTCTCGCCTTGATTGGAATTTTGCCTCTCACACATCGAGGGAGATTAGGCCATACCCTTATCATGCTGGTAAAATGCAGGTTGGTAGAGGAACACGAGTCATGTTCTCAGAGCCGGTTTATTCTCATTTTTATAAATTGGCCACTTCCTGGTGGCTTACCATTTTCTTGAGCTCTTTAAATGTTGTTTCTTGTACCGTTCTTCCTCTCCTTTCTTTTTCTAAATTTCCATTTACTAACACCTAGAAGCATTTTTTCCATTTATTTTCTTAATCCCTTCCCCTTGATATTTTATTTATTTATGGTAAAATAATTCAAGGTAAAAAGTAGTCAAGTAAGTAGCAATTTTAATGACGAATGCTTCCGTTGGATTGCAAAAATAGGGTCAACTTGACTGAAGCGCCAATTTGCCATAAAAACAAAAAAAAAACTCGTTTTAGATCAATTGGTAGTCCGGTGGTCTGCCGGGCAAATTTCTTGTATGATTTACCTTCCTTTGATGAGTCGGTGGTTTTTAGGCAGTTGATTTTCGACTTCAGACCACAAAACCATTACGTTTAAATTCTGATGCTGCTAATCTTAGCATAAGTTGTTTCTGATGGTCTTCGACTTTCGTCAAACGCGAATTTTTCTTAAATTTAATATCTATTTTAGCTTAAAGAATTTCATTGAAAATAAGAAAAAAAAAGTTGAAATTTGTACGTTACAGCATCTCACGCGGTCATTTTTTCCAAATCCAGATTTTACTCGACGATATAACAACATTTACATAAAATAAAAATTAAAAATGTAAATTAATTTTCGTATTATAAAATTATTAGACGTAATAAACACGCGATAAAATTTATTTAATTTTTTTAATTAAAATTCCAACGAATGAAATTATTTTTGTTAATGTAACTTTTTTTTACATAACGCGCGCGTTTTTACTTAATTAAGGAAATTGAGGAGAAAGCGCGGTTTTTTGATGTAAGAGAAAATATTTTGGTAATAACAAATAATAATTCGACGCGTCTTCATTATTATTTATTATTCCGTATACGCGGTTCATTCCCTTCCTGTCTGCAACATCAATGCAATGCACCCACGATAAAGCTTTTGTTTAAATCGCTTCATACAAATTAAAATTTTTAATCACGATTGAATTTTAAATTATCAAATTGAATTTGTTAATCAATTCGAATTGTGTAAACACGAAGTTTCTGATTTGTTTGATCAATCAAGAGAAAATGTTAATGTTCGCTTCAATGCTAAAATAGCACAGTTAGCATCCCAAATATAATTGGAATGATTCACCACCCTTAATATTAGAGATGACTAAAAGTGGACAAAAGAGTTCAGAAGAGGGTGTGACGTGTAGGGTCCAGATAAAACGGTGAGACAGTTTAATAAAAAGGGTACCCGAATTTAAAAAAAATGTAATAGGTACGTATTTCGATTCTAAAGACTAATTTTGGATTATTGGATGGATGAAGGAAAAGTTATGGAGTTATTGAATTGTTTACCTTGAGGGAACCTAAAGAAAGTGTTCTTTAAAATATAAGAGCAAAATAGTAGTGAATGAACTTGATGTGACCTACCTCGCCAGCTGTATCACAAAGTTCGACCCTGATTGGCCGGCCATCCACCTGTACGACCACTGTAACAAACAAAAGATCTTCAGAACACCTTTCAGTATCAACCCCGCTTCTGTGTGTGTGTTTAACAACTTCACAAGATAATCGATTTAATAAAAAAAACTAGACAGATGTTTGATATTTACTTTATCAAACAAACCTTTGAATTTACCTGCAAGTTTGCGCAAGTTTCGACTGGTCCCAAATTTAAGTTTGTCAACAAGAAACGGTAGTTTCGACCATGACTAATAGCTACCAGCAAGAAAAAAAGAACCAAATAAGGTATTTTGGCCTTCACTTGCCCTTGTTGGTTTAATTCATAAGGTTTCCGATTATTTTCGTTAAACGTGTCAAGTTTCCGATAAAAATTTAATGTTTCCTTTTTCCGCATTTTTCAGAAAAATAAGAAACTTAATTATCCAATTAGGAATTACCATGGGCGTTCATAGTACGTTTTCCAAGGGCGGAATACTGAAATCTTAATTTTAATAATTTTTCAAAGATGAAATTTTAATTTCGACAAGGTGGGACAACGTCACCGTTGGCCCCCCTTGAGGACGCCCATGAGAATTATTTTCATTCACACGTAAAATGTAAATAACATAAAACTCTTGCGTTAGGTAACAGCAGGTGAAATCATTAATTACTAGAAAAAAAAAACAGGACCGGTAATGTTCTAAGAATTATCGATGAATTATGAAAGGTTTAAGATTAAAAGTTATGAGAATTACGTAAAATCTTACATTTTACGAGGGTCTTCATAAAACTAGTTTTCGTTTTAAAATTATCTTTTAACGCAATTTAAAACAAAAATTCATCCCGGAGGGATACAAATTCGTTTCAATTTTTAAATGAAAAATTTTGCAACAAATAAACGTCCGGATAGCGAATTTTTAATTTCGTAATTAAAATTTTTAAATTATAATTTTTTTTTAACTATTTTAAATTAGCGAATTCGTTCAGGTTGAAGCTTGATGACTTTCAACATGAATGCTTCAATTTAATATAAATAATATCTTGAAGTTAATTTAAATTGGATTTTAAAGTTTTTCGACGAAAAGCAGTTCCATAAAAATAACCGACCTTAATTTGTTATCTTGTTGCACGCCAATCAGTGTATTATAGATAATAGTGCTGATTGTAAGCGCATTTTTCTTATCGTTTAAAAAATGTTGCCAAGCCTATCCCATTAGATAGCCGTAGATATTGAAATTGTTAAATGTAGGTTAGCTGCCGAGGTAGGTTAGAGTGTACGCTAGGTAACAACAGAGCGATTCGTCTCCATCTGCACCCAACACCTCCTTGTGTAAAAATAAATTTAAGGGTAATTTCATTCCAATCCGAACTGAATAAGAACATTCAACATCGCTCAGAGGGCCAGGAAGAAAGCAACTTGAAGGTCAATATTTATTGAGGATTGGGCATATGGAAGAAGTATATAACCATAAATTGGTGATGCTATTATGGAAGTTGTTATGGAGAAAAGCTGGAGTGAATGGAAGATGATCTGATAATTCCTGAAAGGGGAAAAATAAAATTTTAACCTGATTCTGAAGTTATAAAAATGAAGAATCAAATCAGTCAAAAATTTTTTCCCTGGAAAAAATGATGAGGAACTGAGTTTTAGAACAGACGATGAAACTTCAACAGAAGACTTGACAAAATTGTTCAGCGACCACCACATAAAGCAAATAGATATAAAAATATAAAAGTAACATTTTTTATGATATTTATTGATCCACTAGCGCTGCGAAACTCTCCGGATTTTTGGCGCTAGGCCTTCCGGCGGCAATCTATTCAATGTATTGAATACACGCAATTTTTATTGAAGTCACATTTTACTAGGAGCCCCCTAGCAAAGTAGCCCCACAAAGTAAGTAAGAGAATTACTTTTAGAAAATCATTACTTTTATACCTTGAGCATTTAATTATGGAGAATAGTGGATTAAAATTTTGGTATATGGAAAAATCAATTTCTTTTAATTATAATATTTTTATATGTTTCCCAACAGGATTCCCCCTTTTGCAGGTTTCTCTGATCAAAACTGAAAATTTTCCTTGGCTTTGCGAAGCTTGTGAAATTCCAAAAAATCAAATACAATACAAATAAAAAAAAAGAATTATTATGATTTTCAAAAATGAAAAAGGTGCTTTTATAATTTTCTCAAGTTTCAAAAAATTTCTCTGATCCCAGTTTTAATTTCCCTGATTTCTACTAAAAATTAAAAATTTCCTGACTTTCCACAATCAAATATACATTTCTAAATTGAATGATTTTTCCAGGTATTTCAGGTTTTCCAAAAGATTAAATTATTTTAGTCATCAAATTTCCGATCAATTTTCCTCTATTTTGCTTTCATTTTATTAAACATAACTGAAGATCGATAATAATCGTGAACTGACGTCATATTACGATATCAAGACCGTGCTTTTCATTAATCTTTTCACATTTTCCGTATCGCCCCACTTTCTAATTTTTATTATTTTTCAAATCTTTCGAACCCTACTCTGTCACAAAATGGTACCTAATTGGAAAACTAGTGTTAACTTGTTGTTAAAATTCTGCACGGACGTAGGTTCGATAATCCTTGGGATGAGAAAATTTGTAAAACTATAAATTTTACTCTATAATCTAGCCAGTATAAATAGTACTATCTTTGATTCTCAACAGATGGCGTTACTAAATTGGAAGGCAGATTAAATGGCCTGACCACCAATCACGGATATCCTAAAGATCCGTGGTACCAATATACATAAAGCATTACATTAACGACTTCAAATTAAGTATCGCCATCTATTTATTGACTTTTCAACTACTACTACAAACGGTGCTTTTTTAAAATTCTCATTAGGTTTGTCAATATGATACTGTGCAATCAAGGATATTGTGAAGGAAGGCAAGGATTCTTACAAAACACCATAATAAAAACTATAAATGGTCAGAACCGTATTTAGAATTATTAGTATATCGACTAAAATATAGTCCAGGGTGGAGGTGGAAGGAAATTTAAAAAAACACATCTGAAAATATAAACAGAACCATTTTTATTATCCCTTTGACACCGACGCGCATAAATGAATTAACGGAATTCTCACTTTAAATATAATTATGCAAGAGGGCGTCCATAAAGGACGTTCGCAATTTTTTCCGACTTTTCAACCCCCCCCCCCGAAATCGTCTTGTGGTCACAAATAAAAAACCTCTCCCCTCGATTGTTTAAAATCCGACCTGATCTTTTGAACTAAAAAACTTAGTCATTAATTTTTCATTTTTGAAAATTTTTTATGGCTGTAACAAATTGGAATTAGAAATTTGGAAAATTAGAATTAAACAAGCAAGAATTTAGATAAACTTTATTTGACTATTTTATGACAAAATTCCAAAATTGGGATTTTTATGCGGACGTCATATTTTGTAAACCCCCCTCCTCCCAGACATGGACGTCCGTTTTGGACGACCCCTAAGGACACGGACGAAAGCATAGTTGTAACATTTGCGCTGCATGCGCTGCCGAGGCGATTAGTTTATGTAGCGCGGAACTTCCATATTCGCTACTTATTAATTTTTGTTTTTTTAAATTTGATGGAAGTAATAATCTATAAAAATTGAAAAGTTTGAAATTGCAGTCTTTTGCCTCTCACGATAATATTTAATTTTAAAATGAACAATTAATTAAAAAAATTAAATAACTGCGAACGAGATTTTGTATAATATTATTGTCCAGAATAAATGCAATTACAGTAGAACTCCGATTTTTCAAGCTGATGTGGGGTGAAGGTCACTTGGGTGCACTGATCATAATCTAGAAAGTGCCTACCTGAAGAGCACAGTTACACCGGGGGGTCTGGGGGGTATGGAATACCCCCCAGTTACGCATCAATTGGAATAGAAAAATATATAACTTTATGCCCCCCTTAATCAAATGATTAAGAGAAGAAATCTTGAAAACAATAATGGTCTTCCATAAACGAAGTTCACGCCGGGGAGGGGGGGGGGGTTACAAAATGTGACCGAAGGTGATGTCCGCATAACAATTTCATTTTTGGGATTTCGAAGTAAAATGTCGTGCCAAGTTCGATTTTAGATAAATGAGGGGGGTCTTTGAATTCTGCCCATAGGAGGCTCCTGAGGGGGGGGCTAAGATGGTGACCAACTGTGACAGGGGTGAAGAACGTTGAAGAGTCTGAAAAAATTGCGGACGTCCTTTATGGACGACCCCAGAGCGAAAATTGCAACAAAATTAACAAAGCATGGTAAATCTTGAAATAGGACTTTCTAATATATATCAGAATGACCATTGCTACGGAGACGTGTCAATGTTAACGGGTACCAGACGGTCGCTATGGTAATGTGACAATTTTACCAAGTAGCAGACAGTTTTATGGTAACCTGACAATTTTTCCGGCTACTATACTAACGCTACATTATTTTAAGTGTAATGAGGAAGAAGATGGTTTCCCAGAATTTTAAAAAGTTACTGAAAATGACAATAGCGAAATCAGACAAAGTTCTTGAGGGCGGGGGGGGGGAAATTAATCGCATAATAACGGCAAAAGGTGCATTGTAAAAAATAATTCGAAATTTTTTTCGATGTTTGAAAATGCATGATGGTTATAGTTACCCCATTTAGCCCCCTTTGGTATCACTCCTTGGAAAATGATACAAACAAACTATTAATAATAGTACATGGCCTGAGCTACAAGAGTCGAAAACTTGAATTTGAAATTTAGACTGACTGAACGCCTTTTTTCCCTGTGCCCCCGCCTTTCATGTAAATAGGACTTGAGAAATTTTGAGAAACGAAAAATTTAGAACACTGTCATCAAAATTTATCCGTGTTTTGAATTTGTAGTTCCAGTTGTTCACTTAATCGGCAAAGCTTAAATGAAGTAGATTTTATATTGGGGCTTCCTATAACATGGAAGATTGTTTTAAGAGCTTCGGCGATCGGTTAACCAAGACTTGGATAATCGGGATTCTATTGTAAAATTCAGAATTCAAGCTCATTAAAAATTTTTGAATTTTGTATCTAATTTATTGTTGCTTTTGTAATATTATGTACAACTTCGACCGAACCAAAATTTTATTTATTTATTTGATATTTTTTAAATTAAAAATTTACTAAAAAATTTTATAAATGAATAATGTATATCTACATTTTTAACATAAAATATTTGTAATTTGGAATTTTAGAAATGATACATTAAACGTTATTAATTAACTAGTTTAATTTATTCTTAATTATATTGTCAATAGTTAAAAAATTAAAAATTTAAATGATTTTATAAATAAATTAAATTTTAATTTCAAAAACATATAAAAAGCCAGAAATCACGGTAAGATATCTGCCCCCCCCCCCTCTCTGACCCCCTGTATTGTAAAATTTGTATTTTTATTTTATTTTTATATTTTATACTTTGTATTTCAAATCCATAAATATAAAATACTTTGAAAATTTGAAAATACATTGAAAATTTGCATTTGAAATTCAAATTACAAAATTATAAATAAAATTTTTAATACATAAATACTTCGTTAATTTATTATGCCTGTTTAATTTATATAAAAATTAAATATATTTGGTATATAAAGTTGGAACCAAATAAATTGGCCCCTGCGTACCAAATTTCTGATTAAGAAAAGACATCCTGCATACAAAATAGGATGTCGTTTAGCTTTATTTAAAAGAGAACAAAAATGTCACGTATTGAAATTCAATTTAAAAAAATAATTTGGAGGTTACCAGTTGAATAAATGATCACTTCATTTATTTAAATTATTGCTTCATTGTTAACATTTTACAGTTTTATTTAATAATCAGTAAATTGTAATTTCAATAAAATGTGTTTATAATAAGACTCCCTTACAAATATTTTTATTACATACCCAACATTATGACATTGACAGATAATTTAAATTGTAGGAAAGAGAGAAAGTCATATTAAAATGAAAAGAAAAGATGCATTTTAAAATGTACTTATTTGACTTGTGATTTTAAGCTTAATTCATACTACTTTTACTAACAACGCAAGTGCCAATTTATTTGAGCCCAACTGTACATACATCTAAAATTAAAATACAAATGAATTAGTCCTGACAATATATAGTTTTTGTTATGGTGCTTCATAGAACCCCGTATCTACATTGAGAACAAACCTTTTGTGATAAAAGACAAAAGTTTTGATTCAAAACTCTATATTTTACTATGAGAGAATTCGACATTGTTTCAAATGTATTCGTTTTAAATGAAAATCTAAAATCTAAAATTCAAAATGTAATTTTATTTAAAAAGTCTAATACAATGTAAATATTTCTGACCACATCTTTAACATTTTAAATATTTGCATCATTTTAGTACCTATTTCCTCCCAAATACATTTAAGTTGCTTTCAATGGAATTTAAATAGTGTTTTCAGGTCTTGATATAAAATATTACCATCGAGTCTATGATTGTTAAGGCTGTGCGGCCTAAAGGCCGCATTAGCGGGGAGTTTATTACCATAAATGTATGCCGTAATTGTTTTACTTTCCTTGGCTCACCTTTGTGAATTACTAACAAATTTTAGTATAGATTCGCCTATTTTTCTGCGGTCAGAAGTAAAATGCCGCGGTTTCCCTTCTCATTCGATCTTAGCTACATAAAAACAATAGACATTTAAAATTGCAATTTTCTATGTAGTTGGGTTTGCAAGATTCGTGATGAATGAGTGGGCGTTACGGATCAGACGTTTATTAATATAAATTTTTCAAGCAAATTAGGTCAAATTAGAACATAATATAAAACACTCCATTGGTTGATGTTCTGTACGAAGTTCTTTGACTTTGTCTGTACAATCTATGGCCTGGTTTCTGCGTTAGAAAATCTATTATGTTATGTAATCTTAATATTTGAGGATCAGCTTGTGTCTTACCCTTCCGAGTTCTAGTTACGCCACTGCTTAATATTTTCACATTTTATTATTCAATTTATACGGTATTAAAATTATTTTATGGCGTATATTAAGTTTAATTTCCAATTATCGCTTTAAGCTAATAAAATGAAGCAAAACGAACACGATGAGTGGAAATTGACCATATTTTCAATAATTTATTCGAACAGGTATCACCTGTAATAAATTTAAATAATTATTTGAAAAAAAACAGTACATTTAAAATTTGAAAGGGTAGAAAAGTACCATTTTAATTAACAATTCTCGAGCGAATAAGCACCGTATAATGGGGTGGCCAGGGGATGAGCTGCAAAATGTTATGATTATAAGTTGGAATATAAACAACAAATATTCACCTGACTTGTTATAAACAAATATGGATAATTACATGTAAATTCCAAAATGTTGATTTTAGGCATAATCGAAAGCAAATACTCGTAGATGAACGTCACACCAAAAAGTGATCGAGTATCTACATAATTATTCGGTTTTATTATTAATTTCTAATCTCCATAATTTTAAGGCACCTGAAAAATCACGAGTGAAAGTAACCGATCAAAATAATAATTTCACTTGTTGAAGATATTTTTACTTTCGTGTGCCAGAAAATTTATGTTGTGTATAGGTAGGGCAATAGCAATGATGATAGAATATTTTACATTTTTACATCATCTGCATTAGATCTTCATTTTATGTATCACGAATTTATCTTGTACATGATGTAGCGAAAACCTTTGAATATTTAACTTTCATTTGTTACCCTCAATGTCAACAATTCTTGTTTGTAGAGGACTACATTAAAATGCAACAATTGCAATTTTGACGTGTTTTATCGTCGTTTAAAGTGAAATTACTTTTGCACAAAAGAGATACAATGAACCAAATTTAAAGACTTAACACGTTTCAAATTAAGGTCCTAAATCAACAAGCTTCGTAAAATTGATCCCAACAAAATAATTATGTACGTCGAGCCAGGCGAAAATTCGGCACCTACACACTCAAGCATCACGTTGGGTTATTTTTTGACTCCATTAGGGATTCAAAAAATATTTTTTATTATTGCCTAAGCTGCATTTTAGCTGCTGGTGACAGTAATATAAATTGGAAGAGTAAAGAACGTCAGCTTTACGTAGTTAGATCTGAAATAATCCCGACATGAAAAATTGTTTCAGAGACATTTTTGGTTTCATTAAAAATTTACGTTGAAATGCGCCCTTAAAATAAACAATTCTAAAATTTAAATAACCTCGCAGTAATTGCTTTCCCCGGAGGTTTCCTTTCCCGTTGGAAAAATGAAAAATACGATTTAAATATTACAAAAAACTAAAGAAAACGCGATTTCTAGAAAAAAATTTCCTTGTTTCGAGTTAACACAAAGTGGGAAAGAAAATCGTCCAATTTTAAACAAATGTCATAAAACGATGCATTTAAAAACAGAAACAAAAAGAGAATTTGCCATAAACTCGGCGCTTTTAGTAAAATTACAGTTTTCTAGTGCCATCTAAAAGGAATTGGCTTAAATCTGAATAAAATAAAGCTTTTATCCTTATGGAAATTTTTAATTTTCGGAAACGAGTTAACGAGGTGCAATAAAAAATTTCATAACTCATGAAGAAGATTAAAACATCAAAAATGTAACCGCGAAATAAACACAAAAAATGACTCGATTATTCAATAGTAACCAAAAGGAAGATAATTCCATGATAATACAACTAGGTCACTGTTGGTTTAAAATTAAAATTGAACAAAAATTTTAGTCTATAAAAACGTATAGGGTCGGTTCAAGTAAATAATTGTACTATTTATTTCTAATAAATTGCTGAAAATTTGGACGTGTTTTGGCCACTTTCGCCAATATACCAATATGTAATTTTCACGTTACGAATTTTTGTCGAAAGAAAATTAAATAAACTATCGTATCGGATATTGTAAATTTATATGCGAAAAATAATTTGTAGGGAAAGTTAAAAATGAAAAACGCCGCAAACGATCTTTCGAGAAGTTTGTTTTATTTTGCTTATATGGAAGATATTTTTTATTTTGCTTTTATTTACAATTACATTAAAAAAATTTAATGAATTTTTTTATAAAGCTCTGTAGGGCTAATAAAATGTTTGGCTCTTTCATAAAATCAGAAGTGGAATAATAAAAATTATATATTAAATTATAAAGCATTGGGTAGGATGTGAGCTTAAGAATGAAAAGTTAAGCTTCCACTAAAAGAAGATCCATTATTGATTTATACGGTGCTTTGAAAGCAGTGACGTACCTACATTTATACGAAGTGAATAAACCAGATACGGTTTTAATGCGAATAGATGGAGCTGCATGAAGAGTAAATAAAGCACAATATTTCACTGAACGACGATTACTTATAATAATCAGAATAGACGGTTAGTGATTTACGAGGCATTGTTTGAAGCCCATAACAATCACCAATTGGGTTGATCGTCTGGAATATAACCTGCTAGCAAGTGAACTATGCAGTAGAGAGAACAGTGATTTTTAATTTTAAAAGCCACAAAACAAAGAAACAATGGCATGCGATTACTATAAACTGACACTTCTGAGCATAGATGTAATTTAAAATAAAATAAACCAGAGACAAATACGTTGATTCCGGTCATTCCTGTATCTCTTAAAGATTTAGGCGGGGCTAAACAAAATTGGTTGATTTTCATTGGTTAATTTAGGCAAACTTCAAGTTTAAAAGCATTTGAGATTTAAGGAAAGACCAGAATCGACAGATTAAACTCTTAAACAGGAATTAACTGTTTACAGTGCCAATTATTGCTGGCAAATGGAGACTAACGAAAGCAATGATAAACAGCATTGTGAAACCAAAGAGAGAAAGAATAAAACGTTCGGTGGGGAAACTATAACGCATTATTTTCAATGGCTAGGGAAGATCCTATCATATCATATTAAAACAATGTGACGTAGTCTTCGTTGAGTCGAAATGCTCCCAAATTAAAGTGTACTCAAAAATTTCCAAAGCAAAGAATTTTAGGATATCTTCGATAAGTCCTAGAGAATTCTGGCACGATTTCCAAATTGATTAACCTTTCGATCTCTGGTTAAGTTTACACGTAGAATATAAGTAGTCTTGAACTTCTCAAAACAAGGATGCACGTGATTGGTGGTTGGTTCGTACAGCAAATGCCTTTAAAAGTAAAAGCTTAAAGGCTGCATGCCAAAAATAACTAATTTGAGATGCGTTACAGAAAACTGAATTATATATTAAAAGTATCCGTGTAGTACTTGATTATCTAGGTTGTGCGGCCTAAAGGCCGCACTGACACATATGTAAATTTAGGATATTGATAGTACGTGTGACTGTTTTTATTGTGCGGTCTAAAGGCTGCACTGAGATGACGGATTATTGGCTGAATGGATTCATTTTGCGCTTGAAATTTATTTAATGTTACAAACACAAATGTATACGTCGATTTTTATTTTATACTCCAAAGTTTACTAAACTAACCAATGAAAATCTGCAGTTCCATTTTAAATGCGGGGATAATAATAATGGCGAATCTTTATTGATCAGTTTCAATTACTTAAATCTTTAACAGTTGACGGAATGACCAGAATCAACTTACTTATTAGGCGGTTATTCTGTAACTCGTCCTATTTTTAAAGGATCCTTTAATGAAGGACGAGTTACAGAATAACCGCCTAAGTATACACCTTGTGAAGTTCAAAAGGTAATAAACAGATGGCGCTTCCAAATTGGAATTTAGCACCAATCGCGAACCTCTTAGAAATCCGTGCCACCGATACAACATAAAATTACAATAATAAAATATTTTTACGACTTCATATGAAGTAACGCTTTCTGTTAATTACATTTTAAACTAAAATAGGGGTTTCCAAAACTCCCATAAGATTTGCCTATCTGATACCATAGTATTAATAATAAGGTTATAACATTTATGAATTTCTAATTTTATTTAAGAATGTGTTGAAAACTACATAACATCAGAGAATTTCAACCAATGATATTATGAATATTATTTTTTCAATATATGCCGATAATTTATGTCTATTCTGTCGTGCTTAGTTAAAACGTCCTAACTAACAAGTTGGTTTTCAGGAGAAAACTGCCTTCATGCCATTTCATGCCTTCTGTAATGTATGATTATATCAAATTTCTGTCAAATGATAATATGAAAATGGCTTAATAACATCCCTATAAACTCATTTTTTCCCGCAAACCAATTTGTTAGTTAGGACGTTTTAATTATTGACGGCAGTATTGATTTGATTATAATATTATGTTGATGGCGGTTTTAATGTTTATTGAAATAAACAAGACTAGTCAACTAATAAAGCCATTCTTGGTCATTACTAGGATAGCAAGCAATTATCTCGAGATATGATGCCGTGGTTTGGATTCCACGTCAAGTTTCACTTCTGTAAAGTGTTTCATGAACCTTCTAGAGCGCGATTGCCAAGGCTGTGCGGCCTAAAAGACCAAACTGAAACTTTTCGTTGATAAAAATGAACTAACAGATGGAACTGCTGCTTTATTATTATAAATATATTTTATATTATGTAATAATATTCCAGTGCGGCCTTTAGGCCGCACAACCATGGCAGTGACGCATTATTGTTATATTATATTAACAAAATAATAAGGGGAAAACCCGAGTGATGGAATGCAGAAATATTGAACGGGATATGGCGGCATATCTGCATAATATGGAGAAACTATAAGAAAAGTAAACGAATTCCCATACGAAGGATGTCCAATAACGAAAAATAGAAGGAGTGGTAGATAAATAACCATCATGATAGCCGCAACGAAAAGAAAAGTGACTGGATAGCAGAAGATTGGAATTATTGTAGATGTGGTGCTACAGAAAAGCTCTAAAGATAATCTGGGTGGAAAATACGACATAACTATAAGGAAATGTAGAGACGAATGATGGATTAACGAGATTTTTAAAATATATAATAAGGGAGCGCTCATTAATTACGGGTTGGTTTTTAGGGAGAGGGGGATTACGGAAAATCTTACGAATCCTTACATGGGGGAGGGTGGTCAAAGTGTTCCTTACCTAAGTTCTTTTTAAATAAAATTTAAATTACTTTTTCATATAAAAAATTAATATTACATGAATTAAAAATTTTTATTTACTATAAATATGACGGGGCTGAGGGGTAGTAAAAATTTTCCAAAATAATCCTTAAGTAAGGTTGAGGGATAACAAAAATCTTACGTGTCCTTAAATAGAGGCCCAAAAATTTAAGAAATCGTCCTTGTGTACATTTAATGGACGATCCTTACATATAATATCAGAAAATCAGGGATTAAGGAACCTACTAAGTGTAGAGTAGAACAGCTATGGAAGATTATCACCGAGGGTAAAATAGAAGAAATAAATCGTACAGTATGATTCCACTTAAGGGAAACGAGTATAAAGCTAATCATGGATGGCACAGAAAAAAGTAATCTGACTGATGAGGATATTGAACGTTTTCTCACTTTTAAAAGTAAAAATGGATAAAAAAGAGCTTGGCTAATTAAGTTCATTACAAAATGTTATAGAGAAAAAAATAAATTAAAAACGCACAATAAAAGGGAAGGGATTAACTCAGGAAGTTAATCCGAAATATTGTTGAAAGAAGTCGAGATGGAAATATTTAAACAAGGAAATAAGGGGAACAAGATTGCAATTGTGCCCACTCCCCATGCAAGGAAAAACTCAATACAATCTGCATTTCAAGGAATTCGGTAGATAATCAATACTGTGATAAGAAAGCCGAAAGTGGTCCAAAATCTCCTGGAAGGTCGGACGAATAAAAAAATGGTCACGGTGAAATAGATAACGTCTACCCAAGAGATTGTGAGCTATGCTGGTGGTTTGACCTAATGGCAAAAATTTAAATCTCATTCAAATAAAGATGAAATAAAATTAATTATCCAATCGAAAAAATTATTATTCATTATTATTATTTGTAATCCTTAACATAAAAATGTGGAATTTAGGTTATTTGTAATTGTGTTTATTAAGAAGTATTCAAGTTATGTTATAACCACGAGAGCTCGAGTAAGACTCATTACAAAGAAGCTACGTTCTTATTCATATTTTGTAATAGTGAGCCATACTCGAGCTCTCGTGGTGGCCACAATATCCACTTCACTAATTTTAAATTACACTTTGAAGGCCTTGTGACGATGAAGAAAAGAAAACTTTTTCTTAGTAGTTAAGTAATCAAGTAAATTGATATTTCTATAAAGAAATCAGGTTGAATTTCCTGTTCAAGTTACGTACTATATTTTCACGACACGAAAAGGAAATCATGGTGAGTGAGAGCCTTTATATAATTTTCTGTAATCTTTTCCGTGAAAAGCGCCTAGCAGATGCAGAGGATGGATAGAAAACAAAATTATTATTTTCATTTGTGTGTTAATCAAAGAAGTCACTTAATCTACTATAAGGTTTTTATTGTCGCTTGGAAAAACAATTTTTATGCTTAATTCCTTGCAATTTACGAACAGCACGGCTTCTTCAGATTAAATTTGATACCTTCGCACTAAAATTTCTACACCAATTCCATTACTTATTTCATACTTTGTTCCAAATTTATTATGCAGAGTTTCTCGTCGTTAAATTGTAAATTTCCATTTATGATTACTAAAGTAACATTGATAAGATTACTTGATTAACTTTCAAAGTTTCAAGAATTAATAATTTTAGAATCACGCTAATTGAATTTTTTATTTAATTGCTTAATAAAATTTTCAAGTGAAAGATAATAAAATATTGTACAGCACATTTTGTACGTTACGAAGATCGAATTAATGTTTTCTTATAATATGCCGCCAATTTCCTAAATCAAAATTAAAGCATTACAAATATGAATTTCCCAGAATTATAGGTTTTGTCCGTTAATTTTTCAGATCCGAGCGAGAATACAGGTCTGTAATGAAATTTAACTACTATACAGTGAGTTCGTCAAGTTTGGAACAAATTCGATAAAAATTTCTAGAGGGATTTTCTCAGAAAATTTTCGTACTTTTTTTCTACCATTGAGCTGTGATGTCATCGTAAATTTTTTAAATGTCAACCCTTATTGTTCATTTCGAATTTGGAAGAGCACAATTTTCTAAGTAGTTATGAAAATATAAAAAAACTGACGTTGAAAAGAAAATTTTTCAAGGTAATCAGCTCTAAAGTTAATGAAAACAATAATTATTAAGGTTTTTGCGCAATTCTATTTACTGTCAAAACTGTCTGTCTGTCTTATTTTTTCCAGTGCCTTCTTGATAAACTAATAATCGGGCTTGGTTGTGCGGCCTAAAGGCCGCACTGAGTGAATTACAATAGCTATACCATATAGTATATTAAATTTTCAAACTCAGAACTAACTTAAATTTAGGTTTTCAAATTTTACTGAAACAAACAAACTGTCATCTTACTTTTCATGCCACGCTACTTAATTAAATATGGTAGAAAGGGATTAAGTTCCATATATCCATAATTGAACAAAAATCAACAAAATCTCTGTAAGAAATTAAATTTAGGAGTCGTCCATAAGAGGTCGTCCATAAATTACGTCACACTCCTAGGGGGGGGGGTTTCGACCCTTGTGACGATGTGTGACGATGGGGGGCGGGGCGGGGGGTTCAAAAATTGTGACATCACAAAATATATAGATTAAATATTTTATTATCAGTATTTAAATAAAAAGTATTTTTTGAGCTTTGAAAATTAAAATTTTTTTTTAAATTAATTTATTGTAGTTGGTATTCTGTACATGTATGTATGTTTATGTATAAATATACAGAAGCCAGTGGCGTAGCTAGGGGGGGCGGAGCGCGCCGGGTGCCACCTGACCGTTCATAGATGTTTCCTCTTGGGTGCTACCCCTAAAAAGAAAGGTCATCAGCCGAAGTGGGGATAACACCCATGAAATCCTTCCCGGGTTTCTTTTTATTGTATAAATTTGAAAAATTTGGAAGAAGTGTGACGATAGGGGGGGGGAGTTAAAAATTGCGTGACGTAATTTATGGACGTCCGCAATTTGGACAGTGACCCCTGTCACAGTTGGTCACAATCTTCGGACCCCCCCCCACAGGAATGTCCGATGGTCACAAATCAAAGAACGCACCCCCTTTTTTAATCGAACTTGACACGACGTGGTTTACACGACATTTGGAATCTAAGGAGTAAATAAATATTTTTACAAAATATTGGATAAAAATATTGGACGCTCCTCATAGTAGCCACGGCATAAACCTACAACTTAAAATTCGACTAGTTAGAAGCTATGTCTTCTCCATACTTCTCTATGGTGTGGAGACGTGGACTTTAAATAAGAACAGCATTAATAAAATGGAAGCCTTCGAGATGTGGGTATATCGAAGAATACTTGGGGTGTCGTGGACGGATAGGGTGACGAATGTGGAGATCCTCCGAAGAATGAAGAAAGAGCGGGAAATTCTAACTACCATCAAGAGACGGAAGCTTGAATACCTGGGCCACGTGATGAGAGGACAGAAATACCAACTACTGCAGGTGATCATGCAGGGAAAAATCCAGGGAAAGAGAAGTACTGGCGGGAGACGGACATCTTGGCTGCGAAATCTGAGAGAATGGTACAAGTGTACATTTACCCAATTGTTCAGAACAGCCGTTTCAAAGATAAAAATAGCAATGATGATTGCCAAACTCCGTAGCGGGGACGGCACTTGAAGAAGAAGACTTGGATAAAAAAATTCAAACACAATTTTCTTAGAAATCCCAAAAATCGGAGTTTTATGCGGACGTCACATTTGTCCAACCCCCCCCCCCTCCAGGCGTAGACGTTCTTTATGGATGACCCTTTATCAATTAATGTTTTATATAAAAAAAAATGTTATCATGTATTTTTGAAACTTTAGGACTGATTATCTCGAAATCGTATCTCTACAAGGTTAAATAAATTACATTTTCATACTCAAAAAATTGTGCTCTATCCAATCCGGAAAGTAAAATAAGGGTTGCAATTTTAAAAATATAGCTCAAAAACAAAACACCGTAAAAAATGATAATGACAGAAAAAATTTACACTTAAAATACTACAATTTTCTGAGAAAATCCTCCAAAAATATTTGATCAAATTTGTTCCCAACTTTACGAGCTGACTGTATAAAGAAAACTAGCTGGCATAGGCGGCCTATCGACCGCCATAGCTATGGTTTACGGCCCCAAGAGGATCGGGTGATCTTCGCCCTGCGAGACCGTAAGCCAAACAACCACATTTGACATGGCGGCCCATAGGCCGCCCGTGCCAGCTAGTTGTTGATAAAAGCAATTACAGTGTTCAAGATACAATAAAACAAATTAGTTTTTAATTAATTCTCAATGAAATAAATTGAGAAAAGCTCTGCGATAAATTGACAAAGATGGAAAAATTTCATTGAGTTTAATTTTCCCCCTGATGAAATCGCATGAGACAACGAAAGGGAAGTAATATGAAATTATTGTTTATATAGTTACAGGGTGTCCAAAAAGTCTGTAAATTGTGTTAGGAATTTTGTACCTTACGCTGGGATGAAGTAACACGTATCTTTCTTTATTAAGGGTTGCTAGATAATTTTCGTTTCATTAGTTCTGAAAAGTGTTGGTGAAATGAAATTCTTGAAAAAGTTCTAAGCCCCGTATTAATAAAATTTATGCTTCCGTAAAGCACACTTTCAACATCAGCTGTGAGTAACACAAATTAAATTTATTGCTACTTTATCAATGTTGAATAAGTTTAGCACAAGAGTTTTATCTAATAGAAGTACGTGATTATAATATTTTCAATAATTTATGGTGAATTATGTAAAAGGTGGTCTCGTAAAATCTCTGTATAGCTGTAGTAACAAGTAGTTTACTTTTTGTAAAATGTCGTTGAAACTACAGTTAGCTGGAAAACAATTAACTGCAAACTTGAGAATTAATTAAACGTTTCCATAAAGGCAAGAATTTTATATGGATAATTAAAACTATTAGCTTTTGTGACGTTGTTCGCACAAGGATGAGAGCTTTAATGAAAGTCTTTCTTCATAAATTTGTTTAAAACATTTTTAACCACGCGAACGCATATAATATTTCATGTTTTTCAGTCCTTGCTGAATGGAAAGGTTGTGGTGGGTTAAGTAATGCGAACCTAAGAGCAGCTGCCCAGCTGTCTACCTGTCTAACGCACTACCTGTCCGTTACCAACCAGGTAGCCTCAAGTAATTTAACAAAACTAGATCTCCCCGACGTAATTTGCTTCAATTCCCATTTCAAATAAATCGGTTTAAAGTTTAATTTAACCACTCAAAATTACGTCAAAGTTTACCAATCAGAAGTCACTCATCAGTTAACTCCGTCAGAATAAACTGAAAACTAATCAGCGTTGGAAATTTTATATTAAGTGAGGGGTAGTAGATTGATGGCGACATTTTAGTGCGGAATTATTTTAAATACGACTTTCTGACGACGTCCTTCAAGCTATTAATTTATGCAAAAAAATACGGTTTCTCCTAAATTACCTGTGTCGCGGTTTGGAATCCACGTCAAATAACATCAAAATTGCGTGGCATTTCCGCTCTCATATTTGACATTCGTCATCTACAAATAATGCGATTTAATCATGGAACATTACACGATCACCGAATGTATAGTTATTTTGCAGTTACAAAGTTATATAGAAGAAGTGCACTTTCTCGAAACGGAATTGTAAATTTAATTTAATCATTTGTCAATTGGGCATTGGAAAACAAAGCTGTAGAATTTTGCAATAAAGTCATCTTAAGTGATGAAGCTCATTTTCGGCTGAACGGATATGTCAATAAACAAAATTGCCGAATCTGAGGAGCTGAAAACCCACAGGTCAAAACAAACAGTCACTGTTTGGTGTACTTTCTGGACTGGAGGAATAATTATTGGAATATTGGATTATTAACAAGCAAGTTCTCATTATCGTGACATGTTAATAAATTTTTTGTGGGTAAAATATTGTGGTTTCAGCAAAACTAAACTTTATTGCATTCAAAATTCGAAGATCTTGCGATGTATTTTTAGGAAACATCTGTATGCTAACTCAGCAATTAGATTACTTAAAGAATTTCAAATATAGACAATAAATTATATAATATAAATATCGGAAAATATTGATTAGGGATCTAATTTACATAATATACATATTTACTTCTAAAATCAAATACGGAGACTTCCGTTTGTAATGATTCTGTTCAATGCAAAAAATTAATATAAATTTAATGATTTTCCACTTCAAGCATTTTTACTAAAAATCTAAATATCTATGACGCACATGAATGCCGTTCGCAAGCCCCCATCCTGTTTGTAATTTAAGAGCCCAGCCCAGGATCTGAATTTCTTTACGTGAAGCTAAAATTAATTATACGGTTTAATTACGATCATAATTATTATTACAGAATATCATAATTATTGTGGATTGGTATGATTTAGCTGTCAATGGTGCATTTGGCTACTAATGCCGAAGTACCCGGTTCGATCCTGGGCGACCAAAGAAATATAGTATATGACCACGAGTTAACTCACCAATTTTTTACCCCTTTTTTTTATTTATTTTTATTTTTGTGTTATTTCTCCCCCCCCCCCCTTCATAAACTTGGTTTATTAATTTAATTTAAATTAAAAAACATTTTTAATTTATCACATTTGTCGTTAAAATGTTGTGACCAGAGGTTCCTGAATGCCGGGACCATTCCGATTTCGATTTCCCGTTTACATTTTTGTTACAAACATCTATTGCATTGTCACGTGATTGTATCTACTTTTAATATACAGTCATAACCACGAGACCTCGAGTATGACTCCAGCTACTATTTCTTTAATAACTCGAAAACGGTGCAAGACATTGAAAAAATCCGAAGAGGTCAAAAGTACTCAGCGTAAAAAGACAAACAAACTCAAAAGGTTGAGTTATACTCGTAATCAAATTCTCGTGATTATTACTAATTGTAATGTTTACTTATTTATGAGACCGGAGAGCTGGGGGGTATTCCATACCCCCCAGACCCCCCGGATTCAATTTTGCACTTTCTATTGTACACTTGGGTATTCCATTAAAAAATACAATGAAGGGTACGGAAGGGTATTAATTTTTTCAAAGTAACGGAAGTAGTTGTCGCTAGACAATAAGCAGTTAGACCTTGCAGATTACAGAAACATTTTTAACTTCCACAGCATGGAGCCCGCATGCACGCCTAAATGTTTTAAATATTCGCGTTTATGTAGAGATGAGATTTTTAGGTCGTATAAATGTTATACCAGAGAGCGTTAAAGGGTTAATTGATACACGGCCCCGTTCGAAAGTTATGCTGTATGAAAAAGAAAGAAGAAACGGAGCCGTGTATCAATTAACCCTTTAACGCTCTCTGGTATAACATTTATACGACCTAAAAATCTCATCTCTACGTTATCAGCCAAATTCTTAGTAACAATGCTACACATCGGCTGCTCAAAAGCTTCATAGTTATCAGTTTATTCGGAATTAAATACCTTTGGAAGTAAACAAATAAATATTTTTGAAATATAGTTCTTGAAATTAAATTTCTTGTCCTTTGAAAAAACCAGCTTATACCAATATGAACTACGAAGTGTCATACTAAATATTATTCGAGTCAATCCAAGCAGTTTCTCTTGTTGTCTTTTGTTATCAACTACAAGCTTTTAAATATTTTGAAGTGATGATTATGCGAGGTAGGTACCCCGCAGAAACAATAATTAGCTCGGCCTTCGGCCTCGCAAGAAAATTTTAATTCCATTTTTGCCTTTGCTGACCCTCTAAGTCCATTACTGCAAGATGAGATAACGGTTAGACAAAGTCGCAATTTTACATATAGGGTTTTACCAATATGCGATACGCCAACTAGCGGTATATGTGTGAAGCTTTGTAAAATACATCACGTAAGCTGCCAATTGTTTTTTAATATGTAATTATATAATCATCAACATATAAATAAGCAGCAATAAGCAGACTAGCGAGCGGGAAACCGTGGTTCTATACCTAGTCGCGCCGGATATACTGCTGTGATCTTCAAGCCCAATATAAATCTGTGGGCTATGGGGAAGGCAACGGGAAACCACCCCATTAAATTTCTTTCCCTAGTTAAGTCATCTTGACTTCGGTCAAGTTGATAACCAACGTTCGCTGAGCGGATACGGTACTTTAAGAAGAATATAAATAATAACCTAGATCTGTCCGTAACGCTCAGGAACGCATCTCATTGGTTGAATTATTACGGTGCGATTTGTTTTTACCGTCAAAATTTTTTGATAACGTCTGTCACTCATTATATAATGATGGTCAACAGTGCCGTACGAACTTAATAATTTTTTGACGTCTGTCACTCATTATAAATGAACAGTGCCGTACGAACTTAATAATTCGGGGTGCTTTTTGAGTAAAATCCAAATATGAATAGTGAAGGCAAGGGAAGGTTTTTCGAAAAACCTTTTACTCTACATTTCACCTATAATTCGCCGCGGTCCGTTCGATTGAGAGATAAAAAATTGAAAAAATTAAAAAATCAAATATTAATAAAGATACATAGATAGCTGTCGCAATTCACTCAGTGTGGCCTTCAGGCCGCACAACCACGGCCGACTATATTAATATAGAAGATAGATAGCTGTCGCAATTCACTATGCCCCCTATGTGTGTGATGGTAATTAAACAAAATAAATTCTAACCATAGTTTACCTAATAAAATCTCAAAATTTTCTAGTTATGTTACTAAATATAAAATTAAAACCAAAATAACAAGATTACCGTGGTTATTGGACCTAAAGGCCGCACTCGAACTTTACCAATTTAATTTAAAAGGTTGCTAACTAAAAACTGAACTAATGAGAGGTGTTCGAAATCACGGAAGGCGGTTGCCAGCCGCTATGACCTAGTGTGTGATTGCCAAGGTTGTGCGGCCTAAAGGCCGCATTGCAACATTTTCAGCTTATCAGCTGAAAAATATACCAATGATATCATACGTATATGATTTTCCAGAGCTGATGCTTAATATTGGGGACGCCACATAGAAAAAAATAATCTAGTCAAATTTACTTCAACGTTATAGTGAATATTTCGAAGCACATTTTACAATAATTGAAGTATACTATAAGTTTGATGTAATATCATTTTGAGAAATTTTCCTTCGATTATAGTAAACTTTTAAAAAAATGTAAATAAATCCCTATAAACGTGTACTTCAAAATTTTTCTAAAAATTACTTCAAATTGGTGTGCGATTGATTTGGACTTCAATGTGAAGTAAAATTTACTTCAAAACACCAAAAGATTTTCTCTGTGCATAAGGCCAACATACGTAACTTTATAAACTCCCTCATGTGCGTGATGGTAATTAAACAAAATAAATCCAATAAAAGTTAAACTAAGTTAACAGAATACCAGAAAATTAAAAGCGAAATAGTCCTAAAAAAACAAGAATGCTGTGGTTATTAGGCCTAAAGGCCGCACTCGAACTTTACCAAGTTAGAAGGTTGCTAACTGAAAACTGACGTAATGGAAGGTGGGTTCGAACAGACAGTGTTTGAAAACACAGAAGGCGCCTGCCAGCCGCTATGACCGACATGGTTGTGCGGCCCAAAGGCCGCACTGCAACATTTCGAGCTTGTTAGCTAAGGGGAAAATGGTGTTTATGAATATTTACTGTAGATTTTTAGACACTAATCATCGCCCACTACCACCAGGGTGATAAATACTTATGTTGTATTTTATGATCTTAATAAATTATGTTTAAGCACAGCATAACTTCAAGCCACTTACAAATTAAGAGTAATAAAGTAGCAGTACAGTTCTATTTCACACTTTTTAAATTATAATTAACCTATTTTGTACCATCGACGGTATTTTTATCTGTACTGTATAGTAAAGTTACTAAAATTTTCTGCTCAAGAGCTAACACTATGTAAAATTTCTAGTTTCTAATTAATTATGACACCGCAATACATAAAAAAAGGTCTTCGAGAGCACCGGGCCAAACGGAATTGTCTGCATTGCCAGTCCGCCCCTTCACGAAGTGCTCTTTCGCAATGCTGCTTTCATGCTCGGCAAGTCGAATCGATCGAACTGGACGATTATTTGATAATATTTTTGTTCGATTGGTAATAATTTAACGGTAATAAAAGAAACAATGAAAATGGACAAACCGTTAAGATGATTCACTTTTAATAGCAAGATAAAGTTTTTTGGTCATCCGCACCTGTCATACCAAGCTGCCACATAAGCCCAAGTTTCCGTGAGTGGATTACTTTCGGGTTTGCGATCAAATAGAAAAAGTTGTGCGGTAAGTAAAAGATTTTCCGTTTAAAAGGTTTGGAAATCCTAAATTTAAGCCTTCGAGTAGTCGCAAATAGCATAAATTAGATTTCTTTGTCGAGTTTAAAATTTGAAAGTGCATAATTTATTTTAAGTTTGCGAATGATTCACACTTGACCACAAATTATCCTGACCTCGTTAATAAGACTTTTGTACAAGCAAGTTTTACTACAAATAGAAAGAAAATAAAGTAAGAAACGAGCAAACTAATTTTATCCACCTTGAAAGTTTTGGGTTTGTTAGTTGGTCGTTATTGAATGGAGGACGTAAAGAGCACCGTCGTGTGAGAAACTTTTCAAGCTGGAAATTATCGATGTAATCGAATGAAAATTTATTTCCCGTTTCTGAGCAATATAACACAAATGTTATTCCGTCACGATTGTTCAAGAGATGTAATGCATTATATTTATTTACCAACATTTGAATTCTATTTCATATATTTCATAATGGACTTAGCATCGCAGGATTCTCTTTGTTTCTTTCAACAATGGGGTGTTTGAAAACTACAATAGTAGCACCCTACCAAGTTGTTGAAAGTAGTCATTTATATACTTCAATTTTGCTACCTTTTGAGATTTTTTACTACAAAAACACATTTTATCATACTTCCACCGACTTGAGCAAATAAACTGATTTCTTTTATCTTCTTACAAACGACGAAAATTCCTTAAAAATTAATTTAGCGTAATTACTTAGAGTGACGCTTAAAAATGTTGTAGAATGCTGAACTCAAATTTTATTTACTTTTTTTCTGATCATTATCGTCACTAAATTATCTTCTCGTATAAAATGGAAGTTTTTAAATTTTCTTCATTTTTTTTCCTATCCGAAAGCCGCAAGCAACGTTCGAAAAAATGGTGAGCACGAAACCCTGCAGTAATTTTTAATTCCATTTCTGTTAAAAAAAAGTACATAGAATACTACGGAGCTATAACTATTATTTTTCACAACAAAGCATGGTATTGCAATATTAACTCATTAAGCATAGAAGAGCCAAAGGCGCTGAGTGTAAATCGCACCGCTAACTAAAAAAAAGCTAACGCATTAGCGTTTCTTACAGAAACAATAAACCAAAGTTATGGTCGTTACGTTTTACTATGAGATATAACTAAGGCTAAGAACTAAGAAGACCACAATTTAATTTATTGATGATCCTTATCTACTAATATGTTCCTCATGAAGTAAGAGTCGTTAACCATACCGTAAGGCCTGTTATATCCGAAGCGTGAAAGCGGTACAAAAAAGTTATGTAATCCTCTATAATTTAAAAAAATTTTAAAGCGCAATCGTCACACATTAAAGCAACACAAAAAAATAAGGAGCGACTTATTTCTTACCAAAGCCACCATTCCGAATTGCCCGTTAATTTGGCATCTATAACATAAATATAGAAGAATAAAGATAAAAAATTAAATTAAATCTGGTAATATTAAATTTACACTACAGTAAAATTTCCAGGAGTACCTGCAGTTTGGAGGGTTTGGTTGACGAAATTAAAAGGAAGAACCGAAAATTGTGCCCAGGGCGAAACACCTGGCGTTTCAGACTGATTAAAATGGATTCGAAATAAAGGAACTGAACGAAAAGTGATGGTTCTTATTAATAGGCTAAAACGCCAACGCTGAAGTAATACAGAAAATATGAAGTTTTAATGTGTAATCAGGTTTTTTAGGCTATTGCATGCGAAGATGAAGAAATAACTTGAAAAGTTGTTGTGAACATTTAACATAATTTGTTTGGATGAGAAGAAGTAAACGAGAAAAAAGAAGTACCAAAGCCAATTTTAGATTCATGATGGGCTGACAATTATTTTACAATCAGGATAAATTCGAAAAACCGAGTTACAAGACAGCAGTTGTTAGTTGCCGGTTAATTGTTAAACTGACAACAGAAATTGAAAAAGAGACCTACAAGTGCCGTTTCAAGGACCCTTCGGGCGTTGGTCGCCCATGACCTTCTATATCGTAGAATAAAATAACTTTTATCTTATAAAAAATCATGAAATCTATAAAAAAGAACGGAAAAAAATATAACGCGAATGTGTTGGATGTGCGGCCTAAAGGCCGCAATGAGGGAGGTGTAACCGACTAGTTTAGAGATAAATTAAAGATATTAACTATATCTTTTATTAAAAAAAATTAAGATATTGCTGTGATAATATGTAGTTAAGTAAACTATCCATTTCCAATAATTTTCCTTTTTTTTTAATTTATTACCCATCCACTTCCAATTTGTTGTTGTAAATAAATAATTAACAAATGAAAGGTAACTAATTTGAATTACAATTAATATTGTGTCTGTTATAAAACCAAATCGGTGTTGACTATTTTAAATTTTTAGTACCATGACACCAGCTTCAGAAGAAGAGTTTCCAAATCACAATTATCGGGGGGAATTACCTAAAGTTGACCATCCCAAATAAAATTAAAAATTTCCTATAGCAAAGAGGAAGGTTTATATAGTATACCGTAAAAATTTTATATGTGAAAGTATAGTCAAAATTTTGAAAAAAACCAATTTGAAATTTTGGGGTTTGAATTCGAGACTCGTCCGGCTGTGGGCATCGAAAAGCCCAAGCCTGCGCTCTTCTGGAGCTCCGGCCGGTTTTTCATCGCCTGGCCGCTACGCGGCAAAATCTAAACATACTTGAAGGCGCCATCTTTCAAGAAAACCGGGATTCGAGTCATGTTACTTGTAGGACGTGCGAGCAGCATCTGACGAAATTTTCTAAGTGTTAGGGTATACCATTCCACACGTACCGTCAACAGAACTCGACGCGCGGAATCTCATATGAGATTCCCGCGCGTCGGTCGGCTTTTATATGTTAAATATGCTAACTTCAAAATCGATTTATTCAAAATTTTGATAATACTTTCAGATGTAAAATTTTAACAGTATACTATATAAACCTTCCTCTTTGCAATAGGAAATTTTTAATTTTATTTGGGGTGGTCAACTTTAGGTTACTCGACCCAAATTATCATTAAAATCAATTCTCTGGTGCCAGGGAAAAAGAGCTTAATTTAAAATATTTTTTATTTTATCCGTTTTATAACATTTTGGAAGTATGGCACGCAAAACGACCAATTTGTTTGTTACGTCTACATTAATTATATTTTTTGTATATTTTTTTTATTCATTTTAAGAATTTTTAAACGGATGGTATAATAAATATAATATAGGAATCTCGAAAATAACGCGCACGAATGGATTACCGAGTAATCAAATTGGTTGTCATAATTTAGTACGTAGTCATATTTGATTCTAAAAAATACATTATGCGCATTTTAAATTTTATTTTAATCGGTTGGTAGTGAAACTTTTTGTGAAAATTGAAAAGGAGCGTCCCTTAATTTGGTAAGAACAATTTTTGAAAGCCCCTACCTAACGTAAGGATAATTTTGGAAATTTTCTACCTCACCAATTTTTAATCGATATGATATTAATTTTTTTATATGATAATCTAATTTCAAAGATTTCGAAAGCCAAATACAAACTGGTTCCAATTAACAAAACACTTAATTAAAGAATATTTTGGATCTTCTCTCTCCCAGAAGAAATATTTTCGATACACCTACTCTAAGAACCCTCATGGATGCTCTCTAATTTTCAGTTTGAAATTTTTTGCGTCTTACTTTGATTTCTTTAAAATTTTTTGTAATTTTTTTCAATTTGACAATTCTTTAATTTTGATTTTGTTTTATTTTTGCATTTTACAATTTTATTTATTTTATTTCTTCAATTACTGTGTTATTTTACTATTATTTTCAATTTAATTCTCTTGCTTTTATAGAAGGTAAGATTTTCACATCAAATTTTCCATTTGTTTTTCATGAATTTTGATATTTTACTTTCTAAAAAATTATTTTTATTATTCAAAATTTATTCTTTGATTAACCTGATGATGGTATAATAATAATACCGAAATATCGTAATTTTTTCAATTCCATTTACCCCCCCCCCCCGCTTCTTTTATTCTGGATTTTAATAATTTCTTGGGTTTGCCCTCTTTTGCATCAAGTTTGCATGCATTTTTTGCACTAATAGTTAAAATTTAAATATTTTAATATTGGCTTTATTTGAACAAACAATTTTTATAACACCTAAACAATTAAATTACGTTGTGTTTATTTAAATACAGAAATACCTTTCGTATTGGCAAATTCATGCCTGAAACCCAAAAAATAAGTAGCAACATTTTGCCAGGAGGCGGAACAAGATAATTCTGTGACAAGAAGAAAAAATTTGGGCCCCTAAATTACTCGACAAATAGTCTAGCAATTGAAAAGTCATTTGATGCTTTTGCGTGGAGATAACTCGGAAAAGGATCTTTTTTTACTCAAACCGTTTAGTTCGGCATCGGAAAACATCCCCTCAATTTTCGACATCAGGACCGAAAGAGGGTAAAATTTGACGACGAGGGTTCCAAAAATTACAAAGTCGTGAATTAATCATTTGCTATTGAGGGGGGGGGGTAAAATTAACACATTTAAAGTTTGAAGGTTTCTCATATTGTGGTGCATGCTCCAAAAAATTTAAATTTTAAAGTTAAAAGTAATGGAAAGTGCATTTGACTCGAAAACATCCTCCCAACTTTCGACTTCAAGCCCGAAACAGGGAAAAATTTGTCGACGAGAGTTCAAAAAATCACAAAGTTGTAAAGTTAAAACTTAAAGTAATGGAACGCGCAGATAATCGCATTTGACTCGAAAACATCCTCCCAACTTTTGACACCAAGACGGAAACAGGGAAAAATTTGTGGACGAGAGTTCAAAAAATCACCAAAGTTATAAATTAACCATTTTGTATGTGGGAAAGGGGGGGGGGGTTAAGACTTAAAAGTAATGGAACGCGCAGATAATTGCATTTTACTCAAAAACATCCCCTAAACTTTTGACATCAGTACCGAAATAGGGAAAAATTTGTCGACGAGGGTTCCAAAAATCACAAAGTCGTGAATTAATCATTTGCTATTGAGGGGGGGGGGGGAGTAAAATGAAATAGTTAAGTTCGAAAGCTTCTCATAGTTTGGTGCTCGTTGCAAAAAATTCAAAATACTAATTTGACTTATTCGTTAATGGTCTTTAAGACTCAAAAGTAATGGAACACGCCGCAGGTAATCGCAATTAAATTAAATACTAATTTCTTTGGCCGCATGAAGTCTGGTAAAGTGAAACTTCGGGCGGGCAAAGTGAAATACTTCAATAATCATAATATCATAAATAAACACAAAATTTTGATAAAGAAATACTTTTACACATTTTTTGATAAAAAACACTAGGGAAACACTTTCCTAGTGTAATTCTAGTAAAATTTTAGTATGCCCAATATATGGATTATTAGCAAAATTTATATAAAATTGAGTTTCAACTGGTTGAGAATATTTAAATTTTATATTTCCTTTTTTTTATGATAACCAAGTTAATGAAATCTAACTTTTCTGTAGTTAATTAAATATTATGGTTGCCTGACGAGCCGTCATAAATAAGGCGAAACAATGTCGTAGTTTCCTATAGTTAGACAATTTATTGCATGTAGGTTAGATTTCATTAACTTGGTTATTATAAAAAAAAATTAAATATTAGCAAAATTAAACTAAACAAAATTTTGAGCAAAAGCTAAAACCTTTTTCAGATTTTGCTGTAGACTTTTTTCCTGTTAATTTGACGTAAAAATGATCCCCCAAATGAATGAAATTCGACTCAATTCTCTCCGTATCGAGAAACTTTCAAACCCTAATAAGGCCTTAACTGTGAGCTTTCTTCATGGCATAAGAAAATTCCAGATTTTCATCATCAATTAAAGAACATGAATTGAAAAAAAATTTGTCAAACTGCGCCCTTGCATATTTAGCTCCATATTTAATGGATGTTGACGTGGCCAGCAAAATTCAAGATGGATAAACTTAGATTAGGCTGAATAAATTAATGCCTCCAGGGTGACAGTGATTAAACTGGAATTTTTTTATGGAACATTGCTGTGATTGAGTCAATAGTTTTCCCCATTTGTAAGGCGAAAAGCCCCATAGTCAGAACCACGAGATGCTAGGTTTTAAAAAAGATATCAGGGAGAAAATTATGTCCCCCTCCTTCCACTGGGACATAGCAAAGTATAATGTGAAATTTGAGAGCCTGAACAGGCTAAACCGGAAAGCAGTAAGCGGCGAATATCTTCAACATAAATGGAAAAAAGTTCCGAAAAGGCAAAACAAGAAGATAAATCATTCCTTCCGGTTTGAATTGGTGATGAACGTTAGAAAAGGCTACTGGAGGTGGAAGCCTGAACATCGGTATTAGGGTGCACCTCCAATGACACCTTTGTGTCACACAAAATTTGTATGACTAATACAATTTCACATTTACAAGATTTAGAACAAAAATAGAACCATAAAGAGAAATACTTGTAATGAGCTTTGAAATTTTGCAAACTCGCGAAGTTATAATTAAATTATTCAGTGCAATTACATTCATAATTATAGAAGAAACAACACCAATGACTACTTCTTGTTCTCATAAACTCGTCAAGTTCAAACCAGCTAAATTACCAGTTATTTTTATTATTTATTTACACATTAAAATAAAAAAATGGTAAAGACCCTGAAAGAAGGTCGGTCCATGAGGATTTTCCGTATTTATGCCGTGACCAGTCCGCCCCATTATCCAAATGGACAGTCTTTCCCAAACTGGGGTTATGAACACGATTAACGTAGCGCAATAACCCACGATACTAATTGGCTCATCACGAAACACTGCAGAGTGCATAAACCCAGTTTCAGACCTACGAGAGCTGGACTGGCCCAAAATTACGAATGAACAAATTGTAACAGTTTATTTTTGAAAATAATTCGTTCTATTCCAAGAGAGCTGAGAAAAATATTCAAAATTATATGTTGATCGTCTTTTCTTATTTTTAATGACTCTTCTATTTATTTATGTTAATGGCATTCTTAATTGCAAGTAGAATAAGAGTTTAGATGTAAGAGAATCACTAATTTGTTTTTCCAAAAAAAAGAGGCGATGCACCTAGCAGTTATTTACATTTATTTTAATTTTATGTTCTTCACTTTGATTTATATTTTTACAATAAATTAATTGGTATTCATGTACTCAACTTTCTAACGCTACTTTGTATTATATAGCACACAGCACTGTGGTTAAAGTGCGACTTTAAGAGCCGAATTTGTCACCGAGTTGCCTTTTTTCAGTACCGAACAGGTTTAATAAAATTTTGAACCAATATACCCACAATAATTACCACAGCCAGCAATGGTTTGAGGTGACCACTGCTTAAGTTATAGATCGAAATCCATATTGGAATTCCGAGCTTAACGAAACTTCTCCAACATAGCTTGCGTTTGATTGACACCGCTGTGGTCAAAAGAAGTCACAAATAAAAGTTAATGTCGTTTGGAACCAACAACCCAGCGTCCCATAATTTTTGAAATAATATACAATGCACTTGAGTTATTAATCATAACAACCAAGTGTTCGCATTTCTGAATAATTAAATTTGTTCCCCACTGTTGGAAAGCACTTAGAATTAAATGGAACCCGCTAGTGCATCTTTCATTTGGTGCTTCCATACTTTTTTTGAAGTAGTAGTTTTTATTGTTCTCGTCATTACAGTCTAATTCCCAGGGCATTCCTTTCTTTCTGTGGATGCGAGTTAACCGAGAACCGAGTTTTGTTTTTTGTGATCAGGTATTCTTTGACTGATAGCTTTGCTACACAAAGATGCGTAAGAAGATTTCCTTCCTTCGTCAAGTAGAACGAGACGGAACAAAACTCGTTTTCAATTTAAAATTTCGTAATCTTTCGTCTAGTCATCTTTAAATCTCCTGCATTATTAATAATAATAATAATAGGGTATTACTTTGATCTAGGCGCTCACGACACAATCTTCTATTTGATAAACGAGGTTTCATCCAATTTTTCGTGCTCCCTTTTATTAGATTAATTTTATTGGAAAATAATAGGGTTGTGCGACTGACAACTTTTGCTGGTTACCTGTACGAGTTTTGTAAATTTTATGACAAGGGTTGACATTAATTTTTTGTCAACTTGGTGGTAGAATTTTCAGTTTTCTTAATTTGACATATTTGCATGCTTAAGTTATAAGCTTGTACGACATTTAGTAACTTTTTCATTTTTATTTTGATGTGGATCAAGTTTTTTTTACAATTTGGCGAGGTAATATGAGATGACTCACATTGAATCCACCGAGCCATGGAAGGCTTCAGGGACGGACTGGCTATTTGGGAATGCGGAAAATTTCACATTGACCCGCTCTCTCTCATGGGTTCTTTTTAATTAGTAAAAATTGAATAAAAACCAGCCAATTAATTTTTCAAATTTTTCACATTTTACAATTTTTAGTGTCTAAAAAATTTTGTGGCATGACTGAATTAAAAAATTTTAATAAGACAAGCGAAAAATATTAATGAATAAAAAATACAGTCGTTAAAAGGGGGATTAAACATAACACAATTTTTAAATTTAAAAATACGCATAACAAAATTATTTATTGATTTCACTTCATATAATTTTTCAGTAAATTTCATGAAAACATCATTTTTTTAGTCCTCCGGCCTTGTCACGAACGCTAAATAAATACTTTTTCAAGAAAATTGCTTCGTATATCAAACTTACAAAAATTCAAACATTTGGCATTCAGATAATTTTTTGCTAATTTTCTAGATGGTATAACCATTTCTATTTATTTTATTTACTGTCTAATGTTAATTTATTTAATTTAAGTAGTTTAGTGTCGGCGTCGCCGTCGCTAAGTTAGCGGCGCATAGTGGAAAGAAATTCCAAAAACGTGGAAATTCCTACTTTCATAATTGCATAAAAGTAAATCTAGAATTTCCACTTGTTTGGCATTTTGTTCCATTGGACGGCGTAAACCCCATTAAATTTCTTTCTCTGGTCAGTCATCTTGGCTTCGGTCAAGTTGATAGCCAACGTTCGCTGAGCGGATACGGCACTTTAAGAAGAAGAACGGCGTAAGATCCCAACAACGAGGGTGTTCTGGGTGTGCAAAAAACATAGGCCCCCAAACCTAGGGGCTCCCTCTGCTAATGTTTACATTGGGTTTCAAAAATTTCTTAAATGAATATAAAAAATAAATGTTTAATATTATTTATTGACATCGATATAAATTAATATAACAGGCTAAATTTATCTGTGGGTGTGTAGCCGATGATCACCCCAGTTAGGCCGCACAATCAAGGCATTCACGTTTTAGATGGCTAACGGGTGCCGTTTGATACAAGCTTGGCCAACCGTACCAGCTAATTATCGTAGAAAATAAGATAATTCTGGCTACCCACCTACATACTGATTGATTACCAAAAGAGCGTTCACATACTCGTGTTTTATAATATAAAATAATTTTCTAATATTGTCAAATAATGATAATACCGATCCTGAATTAGAAGCTGAAGGTTGTAACACTGTTTTAATGTTCACAATAGACGTAACTGTAAGAAATACTACATAAAACATAATTTTTTACTCTTACGCCCATTGTGAAAAAGCACTAATGGGGCCGTTCATGTATTACGTAAGACGTTTTTTCCTACTTTTAGACTCCCCCCTACCCCCTAGTAAGAAAAAATAAGAAAATGTATACCCCCTCCCCCCCACACTAATCTTACGTAAGATAAATTATTACCCAATGAGAAGTCAGATAATATTAAACATTAATAAAAGTGAAATTAACGAAGATATTATGTTTATTTTATATTAAAAAAAATGTTATTCACACAAATTACTTTATAGTGTAAGAAAATTGCAAAAAAACTCCAAAATCGGTCTTCTGCGATTTTTCGACGGATTTCGTTAGGTAATTGCATAATAAAAAACGTCCTCTAGGAACCCTGAGCTTCTTACCGAATTCTTCGTCTGCAGTTGAAAGTTTTTTATGAAGGAGTGAAAAATATGTTTTTTGGCAAAATATTTTTAAACAAATTTCTATTTCAGCTATATTGTTATATCATATAACTCATTAAAAAAATTAAAAACACTTAAGGCTGCTGTCCTGGCAGTGTTTAATATAATATGGGAAATTTGTCGAGATTGCGGACGCACTAGGTAAAAAAGTATGCACTTTTAGGCAACCATTTTATGATCATTATAAAGCTAAAACGTGGCCCTTGGATCTGATAAATTTTTAATTCCAATTAGAAATATTGAAATTTTTGCTGTAAAGATGCTCTATTTCACAGGGCAAAAATGTGACCGTGCAATAATTTTTATAATCATTACAGTTATAATTACAAACTTGAAAAGTGTTTCACATCCAGGACAAATGCTTGACCTAATTTGAAAAAAAATTTAGTAGAATTATATGCATTTTTCTAGAAGATGCTGCGTCCGAAAATAATAATAATTTTTTCTTGTTTTGAACGATTTTTTTGAAATGGTGAGCAGCAAGTGTTGGATCTCGGTTAAAATAGTTTGTCCAATCTATATCAGAATTATTTCTTACGGTTTATTGCTCATTTGTCTAATGGTATTTTCAATCGCCCACGCTTAGGACGGCAGCCTTAAAATATTTTAACAACATCCTCGAAATCATGAAAAGAAGAGCTTCCTAAAAATGGTCAGGGGGTTCTAATTTTTGGATATTTAAGGTTTGTGGTCCTAATAAAAACTCTGGGTTAGTGACTTCGGCGAGCGCCCGGAAGTGCCGCCATTTAAAAAAAATGGCGAAAACGAAATGTTTCCTCGCAATATTTCCTTACCAGTTGACTTTAGGACGAAAATGACTTCCATAAATCTTACAGAGAATAAAATTTACTACAACTTCTATCTAAGTAAGTTATTTTACTCTAACTAATAAGTCTAATAGTTTGTTGCTGAGCGTCAGCATTGTTAAATAGAGCACATTTTTGAAAATTTCAATGACGTTCGATTTTGACCTGACTTTTTTATAATAAAAATTTTTTTTACATATTTTTTATAATAATATATAGAGTATATAATAATAGACTTTATCATATAATAGACTCTTTTAGAGAGAGTAACCAAAAATTATTAAAATATGTCTTTTTCAATTCTACTATAAAAACGTTCAGCTTTCCAAATCTCTATAGGAAATTTGTCGATTTCAGGTGAATAAATTCGTGCTACTCCCGAAAATGTGATTTTATTCATTTCGAACGTAAATAATTAATAGTATTGTGTTTCACATTAACATTAATACCTACAGCACCTAAATTAAATTAAATAATTTTCAAATTTTGAAATTTAATTAAAAAAATAAAATCTTACGTAAGAAATTGTCTTGACCCCCCTACCCCCGAGTAAGAAAAAATAAGATGTCAGCTACCCCCCCCTCCCCCTAAACGTCTTACGTAATACATGAACGGCCCCTAAGACAGAAAGTGATTATTCCCGGAGCTCAGATTTCACGTGCAACTGTAAGTTCTCTTATTTTCATCCGTCGCACACGGTTCCAAATCGCATTTTAATGGTTAATAAAGTCAAAAACACCACTAAACCATTAACACAGAAAAATGAATAGTTTCGGTGCTATGGCCATTTGAAGGCAGAAATTCACAAAATTTTTGTAAAACAGGCTACCCTCCAAGCATTTGGACAAAAATTTTATTTAAACATTTTTCTTAGATCCTTCTATCAACATCTAACAGATTACATTCAGTCGCAAGGACACCCTGTATATTTGGTTTTAATTTCAAAACTGTGAAGGATTGTAAATACAAATTTTGACCTTTTTGTTACCTTTAGAAAAAATAACGAGATGTTTTTTCACCAACACATGCCAAAATTCGTAAAAAATAATTTTAAAATATTGTTGATCCTATAATATGACAGCGTTTTCCAAACTGTTTTGGCCACGGAACATTTACAAAACATTTAAAACTTTACGGAACCTTTGGCACCATAAAAATGTGTAAAAAAAGTATTTTATTATTACATTTTGTTTGGCGTAATATCTGACAACTACAATGTTATGGTATGTTTGCGATGGTTGTGCGGCCTAAAGGCCGCACTGGATCGTTTTTAAGTTGATGACTAAAAAATTAGCAAATCAGAAGTGCTTTAGGAAATAACAGAATTTGGACTTGTTTATTTAGAATATATTATAATGTTAATCTCTGTTATCGTTCATCATGTTAATCAATAAATTAGCTATCGGGATTTTGGACTTTATAATAAAACACAAACTCTATAAATATATTATGGGTCGATATTTTGATTAACTTTATTTGCGATCTTCTTCAGGACTGAAAACCGTTGCATTAAAATATACGTAGCATAAAAGTTACATTGTAATACTCATTTAAATGTGTACGCCCTTTGAAAGATTTTCATTTTAATATTAAAAATTAATTACCAGTGTATTTGGGTGAGTCCCCCAATCCAAAATCTCCCAAAAAAGGGGTCCCTGCTCTAGCGACAAGTTGAACAGCAGGTCCTTCATACTCGACAGACTGGCTTCTAGTGCCAGATTGTTATGGCTGTGCGGCCTAAAAGCCGCACTGCGGCATTTTTGACTTGATAACTAAATAGAAATGCGTTAAGCAACAACAAAATTTTGATTTTCTACATAAACTGACGAGTTTGTCCACTCGATTTGCCCAATAAATTAAAATATTGTTGTCATACCCTTGTTTATGATAAATTCATAAAGGAAAACATTTACTGAAGTATTTTTTACGTGACATATTGTAAATTACCATACCATTTAAAAAATAGATTGCAACTATTCATAGAAATATAAAAAAAGGTCAAGTCGATTTGCCAATTTGGCGAATGGCAACAATTACCTGCAGAATGTACAAGGACGTACGGATTGCACATCTCGATAAGTTGGGGATATTTTCGCTTAATTTGTTTCAGAAAATGATGAGTTTTTTGTCTACACTAATTTCTATAAAATTTTCAATAAAAAGTTTTTTAAATTAAAGAAGGAAAATATTGGTTAATAGATCTATAAATTATTAAGATGATCTGCAAGGTCGGACGTTGTTATATTTTTATTTCCGTAGTTTTTAATACTTACTTTTTTGCGGAACCTTTAGTTTTTTTCCGCTGAATCCATTTTGGTTACCGCGCTATATATAATAAAAAACATTACAAACCACAATAGTGACTTTGCTGATATGTCCACTAAAATGCAATTTGGGACCAGTATGCGACAATAAAATTTTCTTACACTTGCAATAAAAGTTCTAAAACCTAAATTTGAAAGCAAATCCTGTTGCTTAATTTATTTATAAATTTTTATTCTAATATTAATGTCTTGGAAAATGAAAATGGGAAGAACACTTCCAGAGAATGGCAAGCTCCAAAATACCCCCGAAAGCATACAAATGTAGTAAGACCGAGGAAAAGATGGGCCGGAATAGGTCAAAGACCTAACCAGTGACGGGAATGATGATGATTAATGTCTTCTGTTGGATTTCATGGTTTTACAATCCTGAAAATCTACATCTTAATCTTTATTTTAGTGCTAAATTATATAAAAATCAGGCAATCTTGAAGGACCATAAACCTGGTACGGAAACTGCAAGTTGCTGTGACTACGCTACGCTCCGTCTTAATAACAATACGGGGAACAGTATAGGTTCGATAAAGAATTATTTTAGAAACGCAACAGCATAAAGCAGAGTATCATCATTGGCAATTTTGTCTATCGAAAAAAAAGTACTACATATTAACTTAAGGCCAGTTGCATAACAGAAGATCATCCTCGAGTCCGAGTTAACCCAAGGATTTTTTGTGTATCAAATAGTAGAAATCCCTGGCTTAACTCTTACTTGAAGATGATGTTCTGTTATACAACTGGTCTTGAAAAAGTACGGACCCCGAGTAAAGTTGTTACGCCACTGCGCCCATAGCTGACAAATCCGATATATTACGCTTCGTATGGTTCGGATCTCACGTTAAACAGTAGGTTTTCACTTCGAATGCACATTACAGTCATAAAAGAAAGGTTGGGGATTCCTTACAGGAGCAGATGTAGTTAAAGTTCATGGGGGGGGGGATTCATTGTAGAATAACGCAAAAAAGGAAATTTTAATTTATTTTCAGCAATTTTGTGCATTTAATCGGATTTTTTCGATGTTTGAAAATGTATGGGTGGGGTGAAGTCACGATTCTTTACCCCCCCGCCGCCCCGTTGTATCCGCCCTGAGTTCCTCAGTCATGAGAATACGAAAAGCAGTAGTTTGACTTCTGAAAGAACTTACGTAGTTTATAAATTTAAGTTACCGTTTTGCCGTCCAAAGTAAAAAAGACGTAAGTACACTTCAGGCAGTTTTGAGAAAAATGCAAAAAACTGATCACACATTGTCTCTCTTAAATTAATAACTGCATATTTTCTGTGTCAATACTATTCCATTCCAATCCAATTCCCCATATAATTATGTAGATGAAGTTTTTTGCGCAGATTTCAAAATTACTAAAGACTCAATTTTTAAAAGTATGTACTTACGTCCTTTTTACTTTGGATGGTAGTGTTGTCGAATATGTTGTATAATTTGCGAGTTCGGTTTCAACTGTATATAATTTACGTTGAAAAAGTTTAAGGCTTTCTATGGAGAGATTTAGGTTGACAGATAGATAAGTTCCATCTCATCGGGAGAGGAGAGGAGGGGTACGACGCCGATTGGTATGAAACCAATCTGTTTCTGATCGTATTGTGTATAATGGCTTAACTGGGGTCGTAGCCAGTTTTTTTTGGGATCAGGGGAGTGATTTATGAAGATCTCTCTCTCTCTCCGATCCTTACTCTTAAAGAGTGTGGTGGCACTTTATGAAGATAGAGATTATGATAATTTTTTTCGAAGCAGTAATGGGGTGTCCCGCTAGGTTCGCCCTCCCCGAAAAAAATTTGAAAATAAAGGGCTAAAAAGAACTTCCTGACATAAATTTTTGACGGAAGTTCCGGTCGAAAACCGAAGGATTTGCTAATTTTGGGGAAGGGGCAGGGGGAACGTACTGTGGGTAATCGATAAAACAAAAAATTTCAATAAAACACTCTATAATATGCATAGTGGACTATCGCAAGGCTTTCGAAAGTATGGAATGGAGGATGCTGTGGCTGGTAACGACGAAAATGGGAGTATCACGGCAATTGACCAAATTGATACAGAAACTATATACAAAATGTAATGCAAAAGTAAAAATAGATGACAGAATCTCTAACCCATGCAGATAATAATGGGACAGGACTGTCAAATTCTCAATCGTACTGTATGGAGTCATGGGCTATAAAAATGCCAGATCGGAGAAAAATCGACGCACTATAGAGATGTGACTATAGAGACATTATTAGAGAATTTGAGGAGCCCCAGAGGCTGTCTCGAGTTGTATATCAGCGCGTGCTTAGATACTTTACTAGAACGGATGACAGCCTTGAAAAACTAATAATACAAGGCAAAGTAGAGCGAAGTATGGGGAAGGAAACGAGAAACCACCCCATTAAATTTCTTTCCCTGGTCGGTCATCTTGACTTTCGTCAAGTTGATAGCCAACGTTTGCCAAACAGATACGGCACTTTAAGAAGAAAAAAAGTAGATGAAACAAGACACAGGGGGCGATCTCCAAAGTGTTGGTGAAAGAAATCACCAATAGCTCTCTACGGTAACTTGCAAGAGAGGCCAACAACAGCGAGAAATAACGCGAAGAGTCGGAAACGAACAGAACGATTACGAAGAGTGAACCGAAGATCACCACTCCTCCCAAAAGGAAACCGGAAAAAAAGAAGACTAGGTTTCTAATGAAACACCGTTCACCTAAATAGTAATTAAGTCGCAGCGAGTCGAAGGCGAGTTAAGATTTATTCTCTTGATCAAATTGCATTATAACTTTGCGCTCAAATGCACAGGTCGCATTTCTTAATTAATTTTTATGAAACTTTGAATAAGCATTATTATTTAACAATAAATTGTTAACTCTAATAATTGATTTATTTCGGCGAGTTTTTATGCAAATTAAAAATATTAGAAAATTACTAATTAAGATATTAAGGACTTATCTTTTCACCTCCAGTTAAAATTCCATATAACTAACCGTTAGTTACAGTTTTTGGTGAGTGACATTAGTGATGATGGGTTAAATTCGCATCGTAGTTACTGCATCAGGACACGTCACTAAAGTAACTCAGCAAGCAGATACTTTAACTAATAGTTAGTTATCGTATGTAACATCACAAGAGCAAAGAAGATACTCAAGATGAGCCGAGTATCTATAGGATATTTCCCAAGGGCTTTCTGTATCAGCGGATATTGACCTAGGGTTCATTGTGTTTGCGGGTATTATTCGACGGTGCATGAGTTGTATCCGTATAATGTACAATGTAAAATAGCGCACGCTGATTGGTCGAAGCGACCATAATATGACCCTGAGTGGAATTATCTGAAATATTAACTGAAAATCAAAAAATCGGCCCATAGACAATTATTTATATCAACTGAACAATTATTTATAAAAAATAGAGTGCCGGTTACCGAATGGCCGAATATTAAAATTTAGATTTTCTTATAAAGCTGTGTTTAGAGTTTGTATCAGTTTACTTATGTCATAATATTTGTTAAATTTAGTACAAATTATCACTTTCACAATTGCAAATAAAAAGCTGGAAAGTTAACACCTATCACTTTTTATTATTGTTTTTCTCTCAGATCTCTAATACATATTAACATTTTTAAGACGTTTCCATAAAATTATATCATGTTTTACATCTAGCACATTGGTTGCAGATAAAAACTTTCTGTATTTCTCTTGCATAGCTACTTATTATTCAAAATTGGAAGAAAATCTGAGAGAATTATTTTTAATGGCACCAGTTTTTTTTTTATTGAATGAAAACAGTTAAGCAATTGATTGATAATAATTGGTTCGCGATATTAAATTTAAAACCCAAAGTATACGTTTTACCTTATTGTCTTGTGATGCGTGAATTTTAAGTAAACTCAGCGGTGTGGCCACTATTGGTGCATTAACTCATAAAATCCTGTAGTTTAAAATTAGCAATACCGAGCTAGACTAAGTTCTACTTGTATTATGATTACGACCACTTCTTTTATGGTTTTTTCACCTTGTGTCTGCATTATTACGGTTATAATCATTGGTAATTATTCTGCCTTTGAAGCAGTATTGTATAGATTTTTTGTTTTCTTTGGACACCCTTGAAAATAAAGGTCAACGGAATGGAACGTGAAACGAACAGGTTAAAATTTTCTTCAACAAAATTTAATCTTCCGACTATCAGTTCGACAAACAAAGTGTCACTTATAATTAAAATTGTTTTTTTATTGCCGCTCCTACTTAGAAATTGGATTTTTACCGTTCACTCGATAAGTTCACTTTAAACCTAGTAATTTGGTTTATGTTCATATGGAACGTGAAAATGGTTTAATGCAAATAACAGTTATCTGAACTTCAGCAACATTGTTTCTAACTTTTAATTGCGAAACTTTTATTATTTGAAAAATGCCGAGAATTTTGACGAGCCAACCTTTTGAATGTTTATTTTCCCAACTTTGATAAGCCATTAGCTCTTATCGTTAGGTACACTTCTTATTTGTATGCAATTTCGGCGATTACTTTTATCGATTTATGGTACCTCAATGTATAATCGAAACCATTTCGACACAATTGCAACAATTCGAGATAAAATTTTATTGTTTATTGTATGACAATATTTTACATTATTTCCGCCGAATTTTTCGATTTCATATTCTACAGCGCGAATCGTGATTTTGTTGCAGAAAACCACAATTTATTCAAAAATGCTGAAACTAATCACCGGATGTCACGTCTTTTCCAATTTAATTTCTTTTATGAGAGGAAAAAAACAATTTAAGGATAATTAGTTTTACCACAATGATGGACTAAAATTTAGTTTGTGAGATTTTCGGTTCTCCAGTTTGTTTTTTACTAATCGCATATTTCAGAAACCATCCAACTATAGCAAGCTTGGTATTTAATGTGGTTGATCGCCTACGGCGCGGACACCAAAACTTAAAATGTTCGGCTGGATAGTCAGGTAAAATAGTTTCCATAAGAGAATATGGACAATGGTGTGAGGATAACTTAAAATGTTTCCTGTAATGAAAAATATTATCCTCGATCTGGATTCGAACCTTGACTACCAGCTGTGAAGATCATCCAATGTCCGCTTCGAGAGACGCTGGTGTGTGATTTTTCCCACAAAATATATTTTTATTTATGGCTTGAAAAAAATACAGTCCCCGGATATTGAAGAAGTCTTATATTCGGCGATTTTTCTATTAGTGCTGCTGCTTAACAAGAAATTTCCGATCTGAGGTTCCACAGTAACCTAAGAATTCTGATCTGGCTTTATGCAAGGGCGGACATGACTGCGTTAATTTTATTTGCAAAAACTCAGGATTATTTAAATAATTAGACTTTCTAATGGAGAGATTTTCGTTTGAGTTTCACATTATTAGCAGGAAAAAGAAGCCATTGGTTTATTATCTTCTGTAATTGCGGTGTAGGTAATTGTAGGGAATTACTTATGTTGCAGCTTCAGTGCTTCATTTGTCTGAGATTTTAAATCCATTATTATACGAAAATGGCAATGTTTATTAACGTTTATCAAGATGAGTCTGTGGTAAGCGCATAACACTTAGTTGTCTTTATACGGTCTGCGGTTTGAAAGGCTGTAGGCCAGCTCGGCAAATGGTCAGATATTTAATCCGGGTCCAAATTTTCTACCTGGAAATACATAGACCAACTCGGCAAAGTAATAAATTTTGGCTTGGCCAGAAGTGCGAGCATCAAAAAACCTACCCTCCGATGCTCCGCATCTCCGGGCGGTTTTTCGTGCTCCGAGCCGCTACGCGGCGGGCGCTAAACATACGAGAGGCGCGACAGATCAAGGAAACCGGGATAAATGCAACCGGGATGTGAGAGACCCTCGAAATAGCATTATTCAGCGCGTTTGCCGAGCTGACCGAAAATTAAAACGGCCTCTGGTTTTCATTTGCCCAGTTGACCGGTAGGATTAACCTATCCCTTGTACCTTTTGCCGAGTTGACCTACTCCGGTTTAAAGATTTTCAAAGAAGCGCCTGTGGCGCTGTTCATATAGTGGATGAATAAAAAACATTTTAGATATCAAATATAGAGAAATCTTTATTTCTGAAATTTTAAAGAAAGGAAACTCGGCACAGTGTTTTCTTTCTTTAAATTGCTGATTTTATTATTTCATTATATTATTATTTTTTATTAATTTTTTTATTATATTATTATTATATTATTATTTCATTTATTATTTCAAATAATTAGATATTGTAAAAATTTAAATAACATAATTTTTAAACGTTTCAATTAATTAAATTAAATTTAGTTTTCATTTAAATATTTACCCATATATTTAGTTATTTTATTAAAGAATTAATATAAATTTTTTGGTGAGCGAATGGCTGAAATGCTAGCGTGTTCGCTTTCAAGCCAATATTCACGGGTTCAAATCCTGTGAGGTACTATCTATAGAAGAAATTTTCGCTCACCAAATAACATTATTTATGGCTAAAAAACTTCCCTGATGGAGTAGGCGGTGTAAAAATCGTCTATTCCCGTGGTTCGGAATCCACGTTAAGCTGTAGGTCCTCTGTGTTCGTCACACATTTTCAACACGCAACGAGCAGAGACAGGGAGGTATCGGGAAAATGTCGCAAGACGTTCATAACCGAATATAGATAGATATAAATTTTTTAATTTATTGCTTTGCTGATTTGCCATTCTAAATCATTATTCATTTGTTTCAAATAAATTGATAAAATTTCTGCAGCTATCTCGAGTTTTTCAGAAATGCCAATAATATCGCCAATTAAACAAATGAATATCATATAACCGCATATTTCTGTACGTAGAATTTCAAGGAGAATCAGAATCCGTCAATAAAAGAGTTGGTTGCCATTTAAAAAAAGGGAGGGGGTAAACAAATTTTACAACTATCAGAAAAATTATAATTGTTGAAAAAATAAAGATGAGGGAATTTTTTATTTTCAGCAATTCATTTAAACTGTTCGCACTGTATGCAGTGGCGTAGCTAGAGGGGGGGCGGACCGCCCCGGGTGTCACCCGTCTGGGGGTGACACCCGACCCCTAATTAGTTAAATTTCCTGACTAAAATTACCTCGTTTCTTGGTTTTTAAAAGCAAAAACGAGTGACCTTTTTCGTTTTTAGATTTTTAGGGGTGACACCCCTTTTTTCCGTGGGTGCAACCTCAAAAAAAAGGTCATCAGCCGAAGTGGGGCTGATACCCATGAAATCCGCCCCGGGTGTCACCCATGCTAGCTACGCCACTGCTGTATGTAATATAAACTGTATTAATTATAATTTATTTAAGCTCTTTCTGAGATTAAGATATTCAAATAATTATATTATACAATTACCTGAAGAGCTTAAATAAAAGTGAAATGCGTGTAATGGTTTATGTGCAGACAATTAGATTTTTATCGCAATTCAGTAAATAAACGCAATAAAAAGTTGAATACAATAATTTGATTTTTTTATTGTGTTTAAATACCTATAGCTTTTAATTTAATAGCAATTTATACTTAATAGAAAAAATTAAAAATAAAACATTTATTTCAAACATTACCTCTATAAACTATAATTTTTTTATAATTTAAAGCTGAAAATAAAAAAAAATCTCCGGTCAACTACGGACAAAATCAACATTATTTTTCAACGTTTTAATTAATTAATTATAATTTAATCTAAATTTAGTTATTTAATTTTAAAATAGCAAACACGAACTCCAATATTAGAAAAATACGTAAATTTACATAATAAAACATGGATTTTTATTTTGTATTTTAAAATAAAAGCCAATACTTTATCATGTAAATTTACATGGAAAATCTTTGTAATTTTATAAGTTTGCGTATAGATTTATCAGGTACATTTACATAATAAAACATCGTTTTATATTTTTAATGGTGTAAAACTGTTTCACAACCATGTCAATCACAGATTAGAAAATCGCATAATCCTATTGGTACATTTTTAATTCATTAATCTAAAAGTTTCAGTGCGGCCGTTAGCAAACACGGGCTCAAATGTTATAAAAGCATCACTGTTACAAATCAAAATAAAATCTGTTTTATCATGCAAATTTGTAACTTTACAACTTTACATAGATTTATCATGTAAATTAACATGATAAAACAAAGGTTTTTATTCTGTATTTTAAAATAAAAACCAATATATTACTATGTAAATTTACATGGAAAATCTTTGTAATTTTATAATGTCGCTTAGATTTATCATGTAAATTTACATAATAAAACATAGTTTTTTTAAATTTTTAATGGTGTAAATTTAAATGGTAATCGCAGATTAGAAAGTCGCATAACCTTATTGAATCATTTTTAATTTATTAATCTAAAAAGGTTCAGTGCGGCCTTTAGGCCGCACAACAATAACAAACACGTACTCGTGTATTATAAAACTATAAGATCATATAACCGTAGAACTCACGTGACAAAAATAAAAAGTAGACCGTTATGAAGACTATAATTCCCAACCTTTAATTTTTGTCAAATAACCGGGAGGCTGGCACCATACAGCCAGTCTAATAAGCTCGGCCTTCGGCCTCGCACTTTTCTAATATCAAATTTTCGCGGTAAAAACCAGTTGATGAGGTTTATAACAGGTTCAACTGAGCCGGCCAGACTCAACCCACCGCTCAACTCAGAGCCTCCAAATTCCGCAGCCAGTTTTCTACGTTCCAGATAAAGAAGATATGGGGCTACACTTGGTAATAGCCAAGATGTTCACCGTTCATCGCTGATGAGGTTTAGTTGAGTCATTTTTTCTCGAAGTACATAGATGCGGCTTAGCATTCGGATTTCGAGAGATCGAATACCGAAGGAACTGAGGTAAATTTTCTCGGTCGTGGTTAGGAACCCACGTAAAATTGCGCACATGATGCCCACTTGCGCGGCCGATGCGATGTACTGCGCGACTTGGTAAATCTCCGGATGGAATGCTCCTATATAGAATATTTTCGGGTACCGTGGTTCGGATTCCACGTTAAAAAAGTAGTTCCTACACGGTATTGAGGTATGTCCGCTACCGATCCGCTACTGTCCAGAACGATGCGAATACGGACTTTGTACATCCCCGTGCCAATGTTTCGGATTCAACTTTAAACACAAAGCCCCCCCCCCTGCAGCTACTACACTCCAGGAGGCTTCCTTGCGACGTCGAATTTAAATGGGGGTACGCGAACAACCCCTCCCTAATTGTACCTACTGCCTAATGTGGCGCTAAATTTGGACCTATACTCCAATATAGCGAAAACCAAGGTTGTTTTTGTGATGAGGTTCCACCCCCCCTCCACCGGTTTTGTTTCCATCCTTCAGTTACTCACATAAATTTCCCCCAAGAATTAGCCCAGCGCTACAAACTCCAAAAAACCCGCAGTCCGTTAAATCATCAAATGGTGAAGATATGAGGGCCTGCGGCCTCGGGACTTCGTAATTTCGATGAGATTTCTAGTTCTAGTTCCTGATAGTTCGAGATTCCACAAAACCAAGGCCTATCAATCCGCACTTCTCTGCCCAAAACTGTTGCAATTAAGACTTTGTATAATGTGATAAAAACAAATACAAGGAGGACGACAATTTACAAGCGCGAATCTTTGTCAAAAGTAATTGCAGCTCTACTACCAAGTTCTGCGATATACCGACCTAAATTAGCTCGGCCTTCGGCTTCGCACTTTCAAAATGTGGTTAACATACTCGTAATTATTAGCACCTTTCTCAAGCTCAATGACGTCGTCACCGCAAAAATTAGTTTCGGTTGGTAATAATAAATTAGTGAATCAATCAGAGGTATCAGTTTTCCAAATGATCTCGAAGGAACCGCCTTTGGTGTGCAGATAAATAAATGTGCGGCCAGTTCTGGACCACCCGGAAAGTTGACATCCCTAAAATTGGTTGATTCATATTGACCTAAAATAATTTTTATGACGATCACGTCCTCGATCTCGAAAAAAAAGCAGCAAATATGTAAGTATTTAGACAAAGACTTACGATGCGAGGCCGCAGGCCGAGTAAATAATGATGGCTATCATAGACTACCGCTTTAAAATAACGCACACAGGACACATCGCGCGTATTCATAACTGATACGATTGGGTTCGAATCCATATCGAGGAAAATTTTTTCAAATTTCAAAAAATGACAAAGGTTTTCAAACGTTTACATACACAAAAAATATCCTTGTACATGAATACAATAGTTGTTACTTTTTGGGTAAACGCAAACAAGATTGAGCTTATCTTGGAATCTGAACCACGGCACAAATAATTTAATTCTGACTGGGATTGGAAGCTATGACCCCATGGTTAGAAGCTTAACTCCCTAGAACTACACCAATCAATAATTTTTTGTTCTAAAAATCAAATAAGTGCCGTATGTTTTTGGTAACGATTGGCAGTCTACGCAGACGGTCACCCATCCAAGTACGAGCCGCACCCGACATTGTCAGGAGATCACACGAAAATATATTCCCAAAATATTCAGAATATAAATTATATAGATATTTTCCGACGATTCTCTCAAGAGTGCCCAGGGGCTTTCGTCAACTTGAGAACGTAACACAGAGCGTTTGGTTATCTAATTTATTTCAACACATTACCATCGATTCCCCGGAGAGAGTTAAAATTTAATTTACATGTAAATAAATGTAATTACTTAAAAACAAAAAAAAAACCGTTAACTCATGGAATCGTTTCGATTTTCAATAAGGGTCAATCGACTGATAGTTAAAAGTGCTCGCGTGATAAATGTAAGGCTATTGTTTGATATGCATCAGGTTTAAAGATAAAACCCAGTAAACACACAATAAAGGTTTCCTTGCATTTTAAAAAGGAATTTGAATAATTAAACGTTTTAGTTAAAAAGAACAAACAGAAAACTTTTTTAAAAACTCGGAAGAATAATTTAATTATACGTCTTTTCGCTTGCATTCGCGCGTATTCATCAATTTTTCAAATTTACTGTCGAACAAAGCTGGCGAGACTCGACTTCAAACGCACAAAAAGTGAGATTTCTTTCATTAATAATTCGATAAAAATTGTAAAATATTACAATAACAGTTAATTAAACTTTCTTGCACGTGTGCACCTGTAATAAATTCATGTAGGTAGACCTAATAGGTATATTTATTGTACTAGAACGTTTTTATAAAACCACCTTACTCAGATAATAAATTGAACCGCATGCTGATTCATTTTTCTATTTGTCTTCCTTCGTTTTATTATTGTAAAATTTACAATCGTAATTTCTCATCGAGAAGAATAAATGGAAGCTTTACCACAAAAAAATGGAGGCGAACCAATTAACGTTTATAATTTCATTACATCATAAAGCGAAAGAGTTATGGATACACCAAACCCATTTGGCATCAAATTACCCCAACAGTTTGACTGCTTAATTCCTATCAATTTTTTTCATCACTTTTTTTCCAAACTTAACGATCCATAGATAATAGTGTTGTCAAAATAAATCTAGTGACCTATGTCACGCAGTTAACCCTTGACTGGTTTGGTTCGTTTTCAGGTCAACTCCAAGAAAAAAGTGTGATTATGTTACCGAATAAATTATTCTCGACTTTTTTTCAAAAAGGGCCGAAACGTAATAAGAATCGAGTCTCGGAGCCTCCGAACGGTTTCATAACCCAAGGCAACCGAAATTAAAAAGACGGCAGCATTGTTCGTCATTAACTTGTGTTTATTTATGTAAAGTGTGGAATTAAACATCTGCACAGTGAAAAAACTTCCGCCTCGATCGACAAAACCGTTATGTACGTCTCGAAAGGTAAAATTTGCCATTTGGATCGATCAAAAATAATTATATATCGTCGTTCTCGTCGTTACCAAAAAGTCGTCGTCTTATCAGTTATTTCGAAAATAGGGGAACCCCATTTTTGAATCAAAACTTTTCGTGCGGACCTCGTATTGCCAAGTTTTCCGTAATATAAAAAAGAAAAACGTCGTAATTGATTAATTTCGTTACATACTTTTAAAGTTCATATTTAATTATTTCAACAAATGATTTAATTATAAGATTGCAAAATTAATTAATCATATTTTTTCTCAAAACAAATTCCTTTATTTTGTAAAGGTGCAATTATGCAATTTTGACATAAATAGTAAATTGAAGATTCGATAATTACGTACATACGTAATTAATTAAAACCAAATTTTTACATATTATAAATTTTAGCTCAGGTCATTAGGGTCAAATACATCGAATTAAATAATTTTTAAGTTCAAAAGTCGTGTAAAACGTAATTAATTGCGCTATTAATTACCGTTGTAATAAATAAAAATTAGGAAGACAATTTCAATCGATTATCTAATGATTAATTATGATAAAATGAAAAAGTTTTGATTTCCGCGATAATTACAGGTAAATTTGTTTACGAAATTTCTGGTTATTTCTCGTCGTGACAATGACTTAATTATTTTAAAATATTATTTAATATTTAGATAAAAAAAATTGAAACTCACCGTTGTAATTATCGTATGCAGTTGGAATATACTCGTGAGGAAAAGTGTCGTTGCTGTAAGAAACTGCGAGAGAAGTTTTTCCGACTGCTTTATCTCCAACTAACACACATTTAATTTTGCATTTTTTATTTTCTTTTTCGACTTTTGCTTTTTTCTTTTTAAAGAACATAATTGGCATCGACTGTTCTTTTAATAAAGGCTGCTTAGTGTAATTTAAATTAATATTAGCTTGAGGGGTCATTTCGTTTTCGCACTAAATTAATTAATTCAATTTAACGTGTTATCAAAAAAAAGAACGTTAACTTGTCATCACCAGTAAGTCACATACATCTACACACGAACAGTGGTTTACTCATACTGACAAGTAACGGAGATAAGAGAAATCGAGAGTTTCTGATAGAACAAGTTTGAAAAATGCGCATCCTTACTTGCTATAGCATCTGGCGTTTTATTAGCGAATCGACAGGTAATTTCGCCGAGGTAATGTAGATTTCTTTATTACCTCATCACAGGTAAACAGAATGCGTCTAAATTGATTAAAACTGAAAAAATGAAATAATTCTATATAAATCGTATAAGGTGCAAAAATAAATCTTTATTTATGTAACTGCGTTTCGGATCTCTGCGCTTTCAACATCAACAAGAGCGGACTGGCGATGGCCGCATTTTCATAATTGTACTAGTAGGTAAATTATTGATAAAAATTTAAAAAATAATTAAAGATGGAGATATTTAGATGGAGAGTTTACTCCATTTAACTCTATTTTATTTGGGTTCCTTATTTATTACAACATAATTCTTGCGCCCTTGCGCTTTTATTTACATTCTTTAACTACCGCAAAGCAAACCTTGTTTTCCCCAGACAATCCTATTGTTATTATTCTCCATATAACATTATATTGATCACTGTCCGCATGTAAAGTGTGTTCATAGTGGTGAACATAAAAACCATTTCCTTTTATAATTAATTTAAACAAACAAATTAATTATAATTATTTGTAAAATTTCAATTATTCAATTCCACCCTTTCATTATATTGTAGTACATTATTATTATGTACATCCTCAAATTATTAGTAGGAATTTTTAAAATTTTGTTTTATTTTCAGTACCATAAAATGAGGCGTATAGAATCCCGTGCGGATGGTACGGCGTGCGACGGGGCGCCGCCCTCCTAAAACAGAACAGCAATTCAGTAGAGTACTTTGCATACTAACGCTTGCATCACGTCGCTTGGATCATAAACGGTGGGAGTTTAAACAAGTTCCCAAAAAAGTGCAAAATATAATGTGTACCTTTCATGATAAAAATGTTAACAAACCACAAACTTCCGCTGATGAGTAAGCTAGTTAAGTAACTTATCCCAGTTTAATAGATTCGAGTAACCAAATGTTTAATTTCACCCCCCCTGTAATTGCTGTAATTGCGATACATTTTCAGTGTTAATTTAGGCTCTTTCAATTTGAAAGATGCTACGGCAGCAGCAACAGGAAGCTGGACGAGACGACTCCCCAAGTCCTGACGGGGCACGGGTGTTTCAACTAGTACCTCCATCGCTTCAAGAAGCTGGACGACCCAACCTGCTGCCACTGTAAAGAAGAAGACACCGCGTACCACACCATTTTTCGATGCATTAGATGGGAGCGTGAGCGAGTGTCGGCATCGCTGCACTTCGGGGAATCCCTCACCCCGGAGAACTTGGTCCTCAAGATGTTGGAGAACGAAGAAGGCTGGAAAGTCATCACGGCCTTCGTGACCTCCATCATGAGGACGAAAGAACAGCTCGAGAGGGAAGCGCAACAAGGGCGATGAAACGCGCAAGAGCCGCGACTCCCGAAGTAATGCCCAGATGGCGAAACCGGGAGTCGAGGATAGTGGTGAGGTTTTAGTCAGTGCAAGTCTGACACTACCGGCTTAGATTAAGCCGGTGTCTCGTACGAGATTTCCTCATCCCAGCGCAAAGCTGAAACAAAAAAAATTTTCAAAGATGCAATATTTTAGGCTCATTGGGTTTTTTTAGATTAGTTTATTAAAAGAAACTCTTTCCGTTTCTTTGTTGCTGCTTTCTCCAGTTGATTTATTAAAAAAATAAAAAAGAACCTCTTTTGTTTTTATTTGCTTCTACCTTTTCTCGGGTAAAGTGCGACTTAATACTAAATAGTCCGACGACGACAGTTTATTTATTAAAAAAAAACCTATTTCGTTCTCTTCCATGCTACTTTTTCAATTTTTCCCAGGTAGAGTACGATTTTTTAAACGTGCTATCTGGTAACTCTCGGCCCCCGCATTCGTAAGAAACAAATAATGTGTTCGATATGACGCTAGCGCTCGGTTGCATTATGATCTGCTACAGGAGGTGGACGCGGACGTGCCGGGCTTCGGGTATAAGATCGTTATCCAGAAGATCTATAGAACCAGCATCCCGAGACTCACACCAGAACGTATAGAAGCTACAGTCTCTACCCTCTTTCTGAGTCACAAAGTTACCCAGTTCTAACCGAAACAGGTTGACCAGACACCGGAATGCACGGCCAAAGAGTTGAGGAAAGCGGAGAAAAAGAGATGATGGCGGGACCCGATAACATCCCGGCGGAGATCTTGAAGGTAGCGGCCCAGAAGCTATCCTTGTTGTACACACCTGGTACCTCAAGCCAAATGAATTTCCGACGATTTGGAAGAAGGCGATGCTGGTATTGAAGGGAAAGAAGCCGCTGGAGAACTCATCTCCCTGATAGACGGCATGGGAAAACTTTAAGAAAGAATTTTGTTAGGCCGATTGCAGCTCCAAACCGGAGAAGGCCTTTCCGACCTCCAGTTCAGATTTCGAAAAGGCCCTCCACGGTCGACGCCTTAAACACCATCATCTATAGGGCGAGGGCAGGCACGTAGAGAACACAAGAGACGTGTCTCCTTGTCCCATTGGACGTGCAAATTGCCTTCAATTCGGCCAAGTGGGGCAACATAGTGGAAGAGCTGGAAGCCAGGGATATCGAGAATTATTTGATAAACGCAATAATAATCGACGAGGCGCTGCTTCAGTCGGAAATTGAAGTGACAAGTGGTGTTCCACAGGGATCTATGCTGGGGCCAACCTTGTGGAAAATAATGAACGACGGGGTGTTGATTCTGAAACCTTCGCGGATGATTTGTCTTTAGTAATCACGGTTAGGACGGAATCGAATAAAGAACTTGGCGAACACGTCCCTCGATCTGATAAATCAATGGGTGGCTTCCAGGAGGCTAAGAATAGTCTCCGAAAAAACGGAGGCAGTGATGCTAGCGGGTAGAAGAAAGTTCCGCGAAATAAACCTTCAGTTGGGGATGGGGGGCTACAGGGCAGTGTCGGGTCCAAGTGTTAAAGTACTGGGGGTAGTAGTAGACAAACAATTGAGTTTCAGCCATCACGTCAGATCCGCAGCACATATGGCAGCCAAAATCGGTGCCGCCCTAGCGAGACTAGGACATTGTACATTGGACACAGTGATCCACTCCGGCTCGAAAAGGATTTACGCAATGGAAGTGGGCAGTTACACAGGCACGAGTACGAGAAAGTCCAACGTAGATCGAACATCAGAACTACGTTGGCCTATCCTACCGTGTCCAGCGAAGCCATATTGGTGATCGCGAGTACTCCACCGCCATCTCACGGCGGAGGAAAGAGCACGGAACCACCGCAACCAGGATAAAATACCAGCGAGCAGGACAGAAGGCCGAATAAGAGTCTTCCTCGAAGCGTGGTAACAAAGATGGACCCATGGTGAAAAAGGAGCCTCGTCGAGACCCCGTCGAGGTATTGCCACTTCAATCGGAAAAAGACCCGAAAGTGCGGAAAAGAGGGTTAGAGAATATAACATCGTAGGTGACAGTTGAAGATATACCGAGAGGTGAATCCGACTGTCACCGGGAAGGGGATTTTAGTCAGTAAATATCTGATACTGTTACGCTATATTGAGGTGGTGCCTATTTAAAGTTTCCCCATACCCTGCATTGCAAAATAAGGAGGCTTTATTTAAAATGGTCATCAGTGGTCACCCCAATACGAATTTTGCACTATTCGGATCTCTAGCATTCTCGGAGTAAAGGGTTTCGCGTGAAACTTAATAATTATTAGTTTCAAGCCTATCCGGCGCGAAGCTTATTCAGCTCAAGTTTTCCATACCGTTGTGTTTTTATATTAATTAAAGACGAGCGGTACGGAAAAATGATTCCCGAGCGACGAAAATCAAACAGCGAAAGTAAAAAAAAAATCTAACTAAATGCTAGTTTTAATGGGGATATAGGACTGGCAAAATGAAACACTCGTTTAATCTATCGTCGACGTTTCGCCGCCACTCACGGCTTCTTCAGGATTACAATTTGTTCTTTATTTAGAAAAAATCATGAATCACACAATTTGCTCACCTATAGATCAACAACTTGCCACCTCACCAACAGTCCTATATCCCCATTAAAACTAGCATTTAATTATTACACAAGGACGATATGGAAGGTTTACCAAAATATCTATTGCTATGTACCCCCTCGCTAATAGGGTTAAAGGTTCTTGTCGTTAATATTTTTTATATGGGTGTACGTAGTTGCACCCCGTCAATGGAAAAGTATGTGATATTTTGTAAACACAATTTAATGAAATAAGGTGCCTCAGCTTAGCTCTTTCGTAGTGCATGTATCTTACCTTGTACAGGGTGGATTCGTTCCGTTACCAATGCTGTAAATGAAATTATGGTGCGGAACAGGTCTAAATAATTATCCTTCGTTACAAAGTTATTAATGTTTTTATTAAGCACACAAATGAAAATAAATATTTGGTTATATCAAAAAGTTCTATTATTAAATCTATTTTATAAAAATTCTGAACGTAAAATGATGCAAAACACGTGTCGTACGAAGTCCGGAGATTTCACTTAAGTTTATAAAGATTTTATTGCAATGTACACGGTACCTTATTAAATCCAGGAATATTTCTTTTATTTGACATGGAGATGGTATAATTGCGCGTCAAAGACACTCAAAGGGTTCATTTACCATCGGAAACTTCCAGATGCAGTTTGTTGACCTCGTTTTGTGTTGAAGTTTATTTTCTTCAAAAATATTTGCAATCCGTTACGATTTTCACCTTATTATTGGTTTTACGTAGGTAAGTCACTATTTTGTTGAATTATGCACTCGTATTTTGTAATTTCACTATTTATTTTTACTATAATTATCAATTTTATTAGGACGATTCTAAATTCGCCACTTTGCACGTGTGAATCTCAACACCAACCTTTTATCGATTGTTTTATTAATTTTCTTCTCGAAGTTCATCGCTATCCTGATCTTTTCATAGACGTATTTTATTGGTCGATCGAAAAATCAATATTATTTGAAGTTTCACAGTACAGGTATGGACTAAGCCCATTGCGGTTCGTTGAAATTTTATAAGTAAAATTTTTATATTTTCAGATTGGATCGACTTCTTGATATTGCTTCGTGGTTGGACAATTAAAGATGATGGACATGAAATTTCCATACGCAGTTCATTAAGTTGTGACATGCCGAACTCACGTAATAATTTTAACAAACTTATTTTTAAATTTAACGCTAACATGGATTTTTTACATTTATCAATTAATTAACAAATTTCTGACTTTTAAAATACCTTTCTTATTGCTAACAATTTTTCATTTACTATAAATTAACATTTTAACAAAGACAAATTATTAAATGATGCATTTCAAATTTATTTTATTCAAACCTGTTTTATGTCCCGTTTCCTACGAATCATATGACTTTAAGTTAATTTCTTGGTATCGGATGAAGTTTTTCTGATTACTTTGATAAGTTACATGCTTTTATTCATTAACAAAATTTTTACTGAAACTTAAATGACGTACTTCCATTGACGTGGTATCTCGATACCGCATTTATCCCCTTGTTAATTTGTAATTTAAAAGAAAAATACCTATTTTTGTGTTAAATTCCACAATTAACATTTATGTGCTTTTTATTCATAAACAATAAATTAAATTTTTTAGTGTAATGTTTAATTACCATATATAATTATTAAATCAAATCAGATGTTCAAAAACTAATCTACCTAAATTATATCACATAAAAATTAACTAAAGGAATTCAATGAAATTAACTAAATAAATTCAAACAAATTTAACTGATCATTTTCAAAATTAATTAACTAACTTATAATAATATTCAAAACTAACCTACTTATTTTTACGAACAAATCGACCAAGATTTATGATATCAATTAAATTATTTACATTCAAAAAAAATCTTTAAAATTGAATTTCTATTTTAAATTTCTATGTTTATTTCTTGCCTTTATATTTTCAACCTTACTACCTGTTCTCTTTTATCTAATCTATCTATCTCTGACTTATTCATATTTGGGTGATTTTTACATTCGTTGTTTCAATTCCCGATTATCTTTACATCTTGTGATTATTAGTTTTAAATTAATTCATTCCTTATTATTTATTGGTACTCTTTATCTCCTTTTAATCAATATTTTCCTATTTGTTTCCCGATTATTCATTTGGTAACCTCTTATTTGGTCCCACATAATTATATAATTAATTCAATTACACTTACACCTGTGATCTATTCTTGTATCCTCAGGTATCTATCTCCCTCTAACTTCTTCTAGTTACTCCGTCTGAGTTAACCATTATTATTTACCCCCCATTTATTTCTTATCATTCAACATTGAATACCAATTTTCTTTTTATTAAATACTTGCTGATCTTTTCAAATTACTCATCATTACCTGTCTTAAGTTCAATTTTCACCCAAATTCTAACTTAATTAAATTCTTCTTTAACTAATCAAATTCATTAAATCATTTTACTAAATTATCTTTAAATTGAAAATTCTTTTAATTAATTGAATTTTTAATAACATTTTCCTTTATAAATTTCTGACTGTCATAAAACGTATCATCTTTAATAAATTTTATCTTGGTCAATTTTCTCGTGTTTGTTTTAATAGCTTTAATCATATTTACATTGCTATTTTTGATTGGTCATTGTTCTATTCTTACTACTTCTTGAGCGGTTATTTTAATTTTAGTTGTTGTTTTTTTATTTATTTTTTTTTTTTAAGTTTCGCCATTATTTTCATACTACTTCTTGAGCGGTTATTTTAATTTTAGTCGTTGTTTTTATTATATTAAGTTTCGCCATTAATTTCATTGTTGTCATTTATCATTATAGATCCATCGTCCCATCGATAAATCAGATCGATGTGGAAGCGGCCTCGAATTAGTTCCGAATCGGGATGTCTTAGCTGATAGGTGCATTCGGCTACCTTTTCATCAACGATGAATGGTCCTTCATAGGGAAGTTGAAGTTTTTGGCACTGATTGTGCTCTCTACGTCCCAATCGTAGCTTTTTAACTATCACCCATTCGCCTATTTCAAAATTGCACTTTTTCTTTATCTTTTTGTTCATTTTTCTTGTATATTTTTGGCTCCTTTTCTTGAGCCTTTTTCTAACGTCCTCTAGTATTTCATTGTATTCTTTTTCCGTCTGATCATACACCCATGGTCGTTCCGGTTGCTGATTTAACATAAGAAAGTGTGGTGTCCTTTCCGTAGCTATGCTTGGGATATGGTTGATGAAATTTTCTACCGTTTCGAGTTTACTATGCCATGAAGGTTGATCATTGTGTACCAGAAGTCTGAGGAATTTAATCGTCTCTTGGACATACCTCTCACAGATGTTTCCTTGTGGATGTCGTATGGAACAATACGTGACTTTCACACCACGTTCTTCCCAATGCTGTCTAAAACGTTGGTTATCGAAGTAAGTTGCATTATCGACTAAAATTCTTTTTGGCTTAATGATTTCATTACAGAAACGATCCAGAAGTTCCAGCGAAATGTCCGTTGTACATGATACGGTTGGATATAATTGGACAAATTTTGTGAAGGCATCAACTACGACGAAGATGTTATGAAACTCACTACTGGCTATTAAATTACCAATGTAATCAACTGCAACTAACTCCCCAGGTTGTTCTAGTTTTAAGCTTTGCACGATATTTTGGTTATGAAAATTTTTAAATTTCCCCATTTGGCATAATGTACATTGGTTAATGGTACGTTTTATAATTTTTAAATCTTTATGGCAGAAATAATTTTCCCTGAACATAAGCCACGTTCTCTTGATCCCGGCATGTCCAAATTTTGAATGTAACGCGTTTGTAATATTTATTGTGGTAGGTTCATCTACCACATATAATTCTAAATTTCTCACAGTTTTTATGATTACGTTATCTTTATATTTAAATGACTTTGGGTTTTCTTGATCGTTATTATCTAATTTAATTTTTAAGCTATCAAAACATTCATTTTCCTGAGCTAACAAAACATCCTGACGTGTAAACGGAATTTCGTCATCAACCAGTTGGTTTAATGCGATTAAAATTTCTTTAGGCTTATTTTCCGGGTTATCTTTTCTACTAAGCGCGTCTGCAACAATATTATTTTTGCCTTTAATGTGCACGATGTCGAATGTGTACTCCATAATGAGCAAACTCCACCGATAAATTCTATTATTTGTGAATTTTGTACGCATTAGAAACGTTAACGCGGAATGGTCTGTGTGAATTTCAAAACGGTTGCCGATTAAGTAAAATTTTAATTTTGTGAGCGCAAACACGATGGCTAACATTTCTTTCTCGGATGTGGAATAATTAAGCTCCGATTTCTTAAGAGTTCGCGAGACAAAACTTATCGGTTCTTCTTCCCCATTACGCATTTGTATTAGGGCTCCTCCGACCGCAAAATGACTCGCGTCTGTCTTTAATATAAACTTTTCTTTGAAATCGGGATGAAGTAGTTTGACGTTCTCATATAATGTATTTTTCATTTGATCAAAAGCTTTTTGTTTGTCATCGTCCCATTTCCACCTTACCGATTTCTTCAGTAGCTCAAGTAACGGAACTGTTAAATTAGAATAGTTAGGTACGAACCTTTTATAATAATTCATTAACCCTAAAAATGATCTTAATGACTTTAAGTTAAATGGTCGACGGTAGTTTTTGATTTCTATTATTTTCCCATCGTCTATCTTAATACCCTCGTTTGAAATTATGTAACCCAAATATTGAACTTGCGTCTTGTAGAACTCGCATTTTTCTATGTTGAGCTTCAAATCTGCATCATTTAATGCTTTTAAAATTTTATCTAAATGAATTTTATGAATTTCTTCATTTTCGCTGAAGATTATTATGTCATCAACATAGTGTGCGCAAAAATGACTAAATTGGTTGAGAATGACTTGTAATGCACCGATGAGTGCCGCGCTGCTAGTGGATAATCCAAATGGAACAACTCGAAAGATATATGTGTTTCCGTCGACGCTAAAACCTGTGTATTGTTGTGAGTCTTTATGTAATTTAATTAGCCAAAACGAATTTCTTAAGTCGAGTTTACTAAAAGTTTTTGATGATCCCAGTTTTGATAACAATGACTCCATAGTTTCCGGACTTTCAAACTGGGGTTTTGTGACTGCGTTTAACCCCCTCGCGTCTAAACATAATCTTAAACTCCCGTCTTTCTTTTTAACAATAACGAGTGGGTTTAAATACGCTGTAGGAGATTTTATTATGATGCCGTCATTTAGCATCTTTTGAATTTCTAATTGCACCTGGTGTTTGTAACATTGCGGAATAGGGTAATTCTTACAGCGGAATAGCTTGTCTTTGATAATTTGCAGCTTGTGCACGTAATTTTTCGCGGTACCCGACTCCTGATTTATCAATGCATCGTATTTCGTGAATAATTTTATGACTTCGTGAGTGTAATCATTTGGACAATCTAGTTTTATGTTTTTCAAATCCCCTTTGTTTTTATTTATTAACTGTGTATCCCAATTAACATTTCTTAAACCTTTTTCCCTGTCATAATTAACATAATTAACATTGTATTCCCCTTCTATTGAATTCTCTACTAACATTTCCGGTTCATTCCCGTCAGTGATTTGATTACCTATATTGTTTGTCCAAGTGATCTCTTTGTTTAATATTTTTACTACTTTTCTTTCTGCGTCAATGATCATATTAAATTTATTAATTAAGTCGATTCCGAGTATGCATTGCATAGATAAATTTTTAATAATTAAGATCGATTCCTTTATAACTACATCCCCTATTTTAATTGTCGCGAGTACGCTTTCGTTTGCAGACGAGAACTTTTTCTGGTTTGGCGTTACCAAATTTACTATCTTTGTTTTTAAAATTGTATCTTTAAAATTTTCTTGGTTTTTCGAAATTACCCCCTGATTTATTAATGAAATTTCTGCCCCTGTATCTATTAAACAATTTACCTGAACGTTATTAATATTTACCATAATGTATGGCAATAAATCAAATTTAGTCTCATTATTTAACCCCCCCGTATTTTCGATACTGATAAACTCTTTGGGATGCTGATAAGAGCTTATCTGCATATTCATTGGCACGCCGTTTATTGAAAATCCTGTGGAGAAGATGTTTCTTCCTCCACAGCAGGTGTCCTATTTATCGTAACACTATTAATCGGTCTGTTTTCTGTATTGGCTGACGTTCGGTTTGGGAAACGTTCGTCGCCCCCTTGTTGATTATTTTGGTCGTTTGTGCGATTGTCATAACTACGCCAATTTGACTCAAATCTACCTCCTCTCTGAAAACGCCCACGATAACCCTGATTATAATTTCTATTGTTTCCGTAATAGTTACCTCTACCAAAATTATTTCGATTTGGGTTGTACCCTGCGTTACGATCATCCTGACTATCCCGGTTGTTAGTATTAAAATTATTGTAACCACCCCTACGATTTTCAAAATTATTTTCATTTCTGCCGTAATTATTATTGTTCTGGTTATAATTTCCAGATCGTTCGTAACGGTTGTATCTATTGTCCTGATTATTGCGATTGTCGTTCCCATTATTGTGATAAGTGCGCTGGTTATTCGATTCGCGTTGCCCCCCTGAATAATTGTTAAAAGTTCTAGTCGCGTTATTATAGCTTGGCCTATTGGCTCTTTCGTCCATGTTAACCGCATCTGTTCTCCTTAACAATTTCGATAATTCGGATATCGTGTTTATATTTTCAAGAGCTACCCTGTTAATTATATCTTGACAAAAATGATTGGATAAGTGTTCAACGATTTCTTCCTCGGATACTTCCGGTTCAAGTTGCGTTACCTCGTTAATGATGTTTTCCGCGTAATCATTGCGGCGACCATACCCTTTAAATTTACCGTTCATTAACTCGTTACGTATTCGCCCCTGAGCTTGCTTGTCCCAGTAACGATCTAGAAATAGTCTTTCGAAACCGACAAAATCTTCAAATTTATCTTGCACACACCCGAACCATTTTTTAGCATTTCCACCCATCATCGAGCAGATGCAATTTTTAAATTTGTTCACATCGCGGATGTGACTTGTGCTGCGGTTCGCGTATTTGATAAATTGTTTAGGGTTAAAGTCCCCTTTTTCGTAGAACTTTATTGCTTGCCCGTTGTTTGTCGGCCACGTGATGTCTTGTAGAGCCGATAAAGTTATAGAACTGTTTGTGCTTTCACATTTTATCTTGACGTTTTCTTCAAGTAATTTTAGTTTTTCGCCCTGATCATTGAATTTCAAGTCTACCCGATTTTCTAATTTACACACCTCTTGACTCATATCCGTTTTTGACTTCACAATTTGTTCTTCTAAAATTTGTCGTGCTTGTATTATTTTATTGTTGATCTTCGTTTCCGGTATGATTTGGTCACTAATTTCCGATACCTTTTCACTTAGTTCGTATACATTTTCTTTTACCGTTTGTACCTTTGAATTTGTTTCATTTATCTCCTGAGAAAATTTTGTTTCAATTTCCCATTTACATTCTTGTAAATTCTCCTTCAGTTCTTTCTTGGTATTTTCTGTGTTTTTAATTACTATATTTATTTTCTCGTTCAATTCATTTCTGGTGTCTTCCGTACTTTTTATGATTATGTTTTCCAGTCTCCTACCTACTTCTTCTATTTTCTGTTCATTTTCATTAGTGTTCTTGCACAATGTGGCTAACATACATCGATTTTCATCCGTTCTCTTTCTATCTTCTTTTTGGTTCTCTGCATTTCTTATCAGTAAATCTGTATTCTTTTCTGCATCATTCCTCATTTTTGTTATTAACGCCATCATCATTTGCATTTCTGATAGCTTTTCTACTTTGGGTGACTCGTCAATATCTAATTGGATTAACATTTCACCTGCCGTGGCTTCTTCGGTTATTGACACCCCTTCCTCTGACGTTTCTTCTTCCTCTACTTCCGGATTTTTCTTTTCATACCTTATAGTCCTATCCGATTTTTCTGCCATTGTAATTTATTTTTAATCAATTTAATTATAAGAAAATAGTTTTTAAGTAATTGACAATGTACGTTTAATTTTAGTAATAAGAATATTTTTAATTTTAATTTTAAGAAAATTTTTAGTTTTAATGTTATCGTTGTAAATAATTTTTTAATGAAATTTTTCGTTGTAATTGACCTAACTGATATTTTTAATTATGATAACCTAATTGTATTCGTGGTACGAGGTTACTCGAGGTGACTCGTGCCTCACGTTGTTGCGCCAAAAAGTGCTATGTACCCCCTCGCTAATAGGGTTAAAGGTTCTTGTCGTTAATATTTTTTATATGGGTGTACGTAGTTGCACCCCGTCAATGGAAAAGTATGTGATATTTTGTAAACACAATTTAATGAAATAAGGTGCCTCAGCTTAGCTCTTTCGTAGTGCATGTATCTTACCTTGTACAGGGTGGATTCGTTCCGTTACCAATGCTGTAAATGAAATTATGGTGCGGAACAGGTCTAAATAATTATCCTTCGTTACAAAGTTATTAATGTTTTTATTAAGCACACAAATGAAAATAAATATTTGGTTATATCAAAAAGTTCTATTATTAAATCTATTTTATAAAAATTCTGAACGTAAAATGATGCAAAACACGTGTCGTACGAAGTCCGGAGATTTCACTTAAGTTTATAAAGATTTTATTGCAATGTACACGGTACCTTATTAAATCCAGGAATATTTCTTTTATTTGACATGGAGATGGTATAATTGCGCGTCAAAGACACTCAAAGGGTTCATTTACCATCGGAAACTTCCAGATGCAGTTTGTTGACCTCGTTTTGTGTTGAAGTTTATTTTCTTCAAAAATATTTGCAATCCGTTACGATTTTCACCTTATTATTGGTTTTACGTAGGTAAGTCACTATTTTGTTGAATTATGCACTCGTATTTTGTAATTTCACTATTTATTTTTACTATAATTATCAATTTTATTAGGACGATTCTAAATTCGCCACTTTGCACGTGTGAATCTCAACACCAACCTTTTATCGATTGTTTTATTAATTTTCTTCTCGAAGTTCATCGCTATCCTGATCTTTTCATAGACGTATTTTATTGGTCGATCGAAAAATCAATATTATTTGAAGTTTCACAGTACAGGTATGGACTAAGCCCATTGCGGTTCGTTGAAATTTTATAAGTAAAATTTTTATATTTTCAGATTGGATCGACTTCTTGATATTGCTTCGTGGTTGGACAATTAAAGATGATGGACATGAAATTTCCATACGCAGTTCATTAAGTTGTGACATGCCGAACTCACGTAATAATTTTAACAAACTTATTTTTAAATTTAACGCTAACATGGATTTTTTACATTTATCAATTAATTAACAAATTTCTGACTTTTAAAATACCTTTCTTATTGCTAACAATTTTTCATTTACTATAAATTAACATTTTAACAAAGACAAATTATTAAATGATGCATTTCAAATTTATTTTATTCAAACCTGTTTTATGTCCCGTTTCCTACGAATCATATGACTTTAAGTTAATTTCTTGGTATCGGATGAAGTTTTTCTGATTACTTTGATAAGTTACATGCTTTTATTCATTAACAAAATTTTTACTGAAACTTAAATGACGTACTTCCATTGACGTGGTATCTCGATACCGCACTATATAACCTAAATAAAATATGAAGTTCGACTCCTGGTACAACCAGAATTTTATTCTGGCTGTTTTCCTATGAAAAACAGATCTAACACCAAATCTGTGTTAAAACCAAAAAGGAATCTGTACAGTGACAACATTGTTTAGTCCAAGAAAAGGTAGCCAATATGTCGAAATATGTCTAGAATGACTACTGACGGATTTGACTCAGTTTTCTTGAAGGCGTTGGAAAAACTGTGCGACAGAGAGATCCGCGAAACGGTTCTGACTCACAGACCGCTACATGAGAATCAACATGCATACACTTCGGGGAGATCTACTGAGACGGTGCTACACAAATTAGTGGAGCACGTCGAAAGATCGCTGAGCTTCAAATAGTCCACCCTAGCGCCGTTTATTGACGTCGAGGGGGCTTTCGATAAAGCCACCTTTGACAGCATAAATGCAGCACTGCACCTACATGAGGTTCCCATAGCCGTTGCAAAATGGACCAGTTTTATATTGAAATGGAAAGCTGTCGAAGAGGGTGTTGGAGACATAAAAGTTAAAGGTATCGTTACTAGGGCATGTCCACAGGGAGGAGTACACTCCCCTCTACTGTGGAACATAGTGGTGAACAGCCTTCTCAAACGACTTAATAATGAAAGTTACTATACCACAAGATATGCAAATGATATTACCATACTGCGTAATGGGAGGTTTCAAAACATAACCTGCATACAAATGCAGAGAGCACTCAAAATTCTAGAAGAATGGTGCATCGAGCACTCTCTCTCCGTTAACCTAATGAAGACAGAGCTTGTTCTATTCACCAATAAGAGAAAGCTACGTAGCATGATAATGCCCAACCTAATGAAAAGTCCCCTAAAGCTAGCTGATGAAGTGAAGTATCTGGGCATAATACTTGACACAAGCTAAACTGGGGAAAACATTTACAAATCAAAGCCAAACATTTTGGCCGTACCAAAGGGCACTGGGCCGGTCATGGGGTCTTACACCAGGATAACTCTCTAGCTCTACACTGCCATCCTCAAGCATATTGCTGTGTACGGGCTCCTTTAATAATGCCACACGTTGGGCTAGCCAAAAAGTGCTGTGTGCTTACGTAAGGCCTTTAAGAGACCCACACTTTATGATACAAAATTGTTATGAATACCCTCGCTAATAGGGTTAAAGGTTCTTATCGTTAATGTTTTATATGGGTGTACGTAATTGTACCCCGTCAATGGAAAAGTATGTGAAAATTTGTAAACACAATTTAATGAAATAAGGTGCCTCAGCTTAGCTCTTTCGTAGTGCATGTATCTTACCTTGTACAGGGTGGATTCGTTCCGTTACCAATGCTGTAAATGAAATTATGGTGCGGAACAGGTCTAAATAAATATCCTTCGTTACAAAGTTATTAATGTTTTTATTAAGCACACAAATGAAAATAAATATTTGGTTATATCAAAAAGTTCTATTATTAAATCTATTATATAAAAATTCTGAACGTAAAATGATGCAAAACACGTGTCGTACGAAGTCCGGAGATTTCACTTAAGTTTATAAAGATTTTATTGCAATGTGCACGATACCTTATTAAATCCAGGAATATTTCTTTTACTTGAAATGGAGATGGTACAATTGCGCGTCAAAGACACTCAAAGGGTTCATTTACCATCAGAAACTTCCAGATATAGTTTGTTGACCTCGTTGTTTTGTGAATTCTATTTCTTCAAAAATATTTCCAATCTTTTACAATTTTCACCTTATTATTGGTTTTACGTAGGTAAGTCACTATTTTGTTGAATTATGCACTCGTATTTTGTAATTTCACTATTTATTTTTACTATAATTATCAATTTTATTAGGACGATTCTAAATTCGCCACTTTGCACGTGTGAATATCAACACCAACCTTCTTATCGATTGTTTTTTTTTTAATTCCTTTTACGAAGTTCATCGCTATCTTGATCTTTGCATAGACGTATTTTATTGGTCGATCGAAAAATCAATATTATTTGAAGTTTCACAGTACAGGTATGGACTAAGCCCATTGTGGTTCGTTGACATTTTATAAGTAAAATTTTTATATTTTCAGATTGGATCGACTTCTTGATATTGCTTCGTGGTTGGACAAATAAAGATGATGGACATGAAATTTCCATACGCAGTTCATTAAGTTGTGACATGCCGAACTCACGTAATAATTTTAACAAACTTATTTTAAATTTAACGCTAACATGGATTTTTACATTTATCAATTAATTAACAAATTTCTGACTTTTAAAATACCTTTCTTATTGCTAATAATTTTTCATTTACTATAAATTAACATTTTAACAAAAACAATTATTAAATGATACATTTCAAATTTATTTTATTCAAACCTGTTTTATGTCCCGTTTTCAACGAATCATTTGACTTTAAGTTAATTTCTTGGTATCGGATGAAGTTTTTCTGATTACTTTGATAAGTTACATGCTTTTATTCATTAACAAAATTTTACTGAAACTTAAATGACGTACTTCCATTGACGTGGTATCTCGATACCGCAATATGCATTGCTACGGTGCACTTGTTTTGTGGGCTAGAACTAATCAGGTAACAGCGACATCCTCCCTACACTAGATTCAGGATGCGAACGGCCCCTGATGCAGCGTTTGAGACCCTCCTCTGTTTCCCTCTACTTGATCTTCATGTGCAGGAGATGGCAGTACGGGCTGCTCTTAGGCTGCTCTTAGGCTGTGCAGCTGGAAGCTATGGAATCAAAGGAGAGGAACTGTACTTCATATGCAGATTTTGGAGGAATACTCGGCGACAGAGCCTCGTCTGCATCTTGAGACGGATAGGACTCCCCTAAATATGTATTCTACAGGAAGTTTAATATCCTGCTAAAGCCAGAAGAGCCCTACGAATATCAAGCGCAACTTGTTGGTATATTGCACTGCGCAAAAACAGTCCAGGCCAAATGTATCCGAGACAAGGCCATTCAGATATCTACAGACAGCAGTGCAGCTCTTCTGGCACTAAATGGCCACAAGATCACCTCTGGACTGGTGTTCGAATGCATCTAGGTACTGAATGAGATATCGACAAAAAATGTCATTCCCTTTGTTGGGTCAAAGGACATCAAGGTAACGCGGGTAACTAAAAGGCTGATGAGTTGGCAAGGCATGGATCTAACAGTCTTCCGTACGGTCCAGAGCCTGTCATTATGCCAGCGGTTAAAACCCTAGATACCCTCTTAAAAGATCATACCCTAGAACTGCATACCAACAGATGGGTAAATCTATCTGGATGTAGGCAAGTAATGATGGCAATAAATGCACCCTCATCATGCAAACATTCCAACTATTATTTGAAGCTGTCCAACTATTATTTGAAGTCAATCTACTGACAATTGCAGGGATCTTAACTGGACACTGCAAAGTATACAAACACTTCAACACATTTGGGATAGTAGATGACCCAACGTGTCGCCTGTCGCGGGTGTAACGAAGAAGACGAAACAGAGGATCATGCGCTTTGTCACTGCCTAGCCCCAAGGTCAACAAGAGGATCCATGTTGGGGGACTTCTGGCCTGACATGGCCAGAATCCGCGGCACTTCACCTGCCAGGATCCTCGGGTTCCTACACCAGGTGGGATGACTTGAGGAATGATAGGACGGGGGTTGTTGCATCGGAGGCAGTACAATGGGTCCGATTTAGTAGCCTAAGTCATAGTATGTGTGTGATAATACTTCAAACGCACAACACATACATAGGAGAGAGGTCGCCAACGTCCGGGAGACCGGATATGGCACTTGAAGAAGAAGAAGTCATAGTAAGGTTCTTAGCTTTGCCCTCCAATCTAAAATGCAGACTACTGATGGAGGCATATGATGCGAGCCCGGAGGCCAAGCTTATTTATGTGGTCTTAAACTGCAAGCCTCACAGCGCTAGATGTAAAGGTTGCAGCATAATGCCGCCTAATTTAGCTCAACCTTCGGCTTCGTACCAAAAGTACATTAACTTATGGTGGGTTCATGGAAAATATTTAACGTAATTTAATTTAATTGATTTTAATTTTAAACAAGTTCAATGTACATAACCTCCTATAGGCGTTCATACTATATTTCCTGTAACTTTAATTTAAAAAATATCGATCAACTCTCCTTTCCATCTGCGATGTTGCTTCATCTTTGTTAAAACCAGTTCTAACGGTAGATTTTTAAGAATTCTTTTAGCTAAGCATTCTTAGCTTAAAAAATCATAAACGTACCATTATTTTAAAGCTATACCAGAACTTATAGCACTATATTTTATGTTGTGATGTTATGAAGCAACATCGCAGATGGAAAGAAGAGAGAAAGAAGTGTTAGAAAATGTAGCATGAACGCCTATAGGAGGTTATGTACATTGAACGTTTTTAAATCAAAATAAATTAAATTAAATTACGTTAAATATTTTCCATGAACCCACCATAAGTTACATCGTATTAAAGAAGTTTAGCTACCACCGACCTTTCCTATCAAGTAAACTTTTATACACGTCAATGCAAAGAATGAAATTCTGCAGTAAACAAATAAATTTTGTTAAAATCTATCAAAGACCTCTGCATTTGTAACATATTTTTCTATCTATGGTAGGCAAAAGAAGACTTTTATATTATAAAAAGTTTTATTATTAATATGAACTTAGGGGAAATGGATTTTGCAATAATAATCGAAAACATCCCATTTTTCAAGTTTGATGCAAAAGAACTTCTTCCTCTTCACAGTTCCACTCCACACTGGAGGCTCTCTGTCATGGTGGCAATTTGATCTTTATCTGCGGCGGTTTTAAATCATTAAAAAGTTTTTCAACCCGGAGATTTTCATCACAGGATTTTCTCATTTCCTCCTGTTGATTCCTCGTAATTTTAATGGAGATCAAAATACAGTTCCCACTTTTGTGTTACCGTTGTTCAGCCACGAAAATAAAATTTTGGAACTATGAACCGCCTCGGTTGTGTAATCGTTCGTTTGCAGCCAAAAGTCTATTTTGATAAATAGATTGAACTCGGTTGTTCCAGCTCCCCCACCTCTAACAGAGCGACAAGTAAGTAGTTTAATTTCTATCAAGAATTTTTGTACAAATTACTGAAGACGTATCTGCATTTTATTTTTTCGATTCTTTAGTGGCGCAAGACGGACATCACAAATTTTCACAAGTGACTTTATTAGTACCTGAAAAGTGTTTTTTTGTGCATTTTTAGGTTAAACTAATAGTCCAGATATGACTAATATCAATTTTCACTACATTATCCACGAATTCATCGATTAATCTATTCGTCCCATTTTACACTAGTGGATAAAATCAATTTGTTGTGTACTACTTGAATTTCAATTATTTCATTAACTTCATCCCAATTCTTTATTTTATTTCTAATTTATCATATTCACTAATTACTTCCATCTTCAATAACTTATTCATTACTTTATAAATTACATCATCTTTTAATTCTATTATTCCCATCTATTTTAGTACCCACTTCATCATTCTACTCATATTCATCACCTACATTATGATTTATTAGTTTATCTTTTGATTGCATTATCCTACTTCTAGCAAACTTAAAACAATTCATTACAAAAGGTGAGGAACATTGGGAATGCTTACTCCAATGTGACGGTTTAAATTTGAATTCTTAATATTTCGCGTCGGAAATATTACAAATAGCGGAAGTATTACAGTTACAGATGGAGACTCAAGCAGAGAACGAAGCATCGAGGCTTCACACCAATAGCCATTATTAGCTCAGTTTTGTTGTCTTACCATTTTGCAACAATTTGTTTGCATTTTATGGAATTCAGATATGATTAATTTTGTGCTGTCGCTTTTAATTATTATTTACATATTTTATGTAAATTGTAAAGCGTACCAACCCTGAATTAAATGGGCTGTGAGTCCTTGGATATCAAGTACTTAATTAACTAGGTGGAACCTCATTTCGTGGACTGAAGTGCAAACGTACATAAATCTTTTTAAAGAACCCAATTGCAATGGTTTACAAGTTAAATTTTTTTTGCTTATTTCAAATATTTTTTAGTATAATTCTCGCGGATTTAGTAATAATTATCGGATCATGGAATTATGTAAATTAATGTAATATTATTTATTTTCTTAATTCAAAATTAAGTCTTGGTTAGATCTAATAAGTCTGTACCGAATTTCATTAACATCGGACTAATACAAGGGGAACTCAATAAGTTCGATAAAAATTGTATCAGTTATCAATATGTTTTTTAATAAAATAAATTTAATTTTTCGGCATAATATCCTTAAAGCTCAAAGCACTGGGCACTTTGAATTAATTTTTCTGAACCTCTGAAAATAATTGTTTTGATTGCCTTGTAAAATAGCTTTCCACAGCGTACATCACTTCTTCATCGGTATTAAATTTCAACCCTCGTAATTATTTCTTTAAATTTGAGAATAGAAAGTAATCGCCAAGGTGGGTGATTAATTTTTAACAGCAGCATGTGAAACCTTCGCCTTGTGAACTGGTGTATTGTTGTCGAGAAGTAAAATTTTTTGTTTCACTGTTTGCCCTTTTTTTCTTCGATACCAGGGGTCATAATAATGAATCCATGTTTCATCACCTGCAATGTTAAATAAAATTTGTTTTCGGATCAACCTCCCACATTTCTCCACTTACAGTAATTTTACAAGACTTTGCGGTAAAACAGGACGAAACAATAAAAACCAAACGAATAGAAAATACATAAATATCAATATATTAAAAACTTCATAAGGATTTGTAAATATTGAACAAAAACAGTTTCTTTTCATAAATTTAATAAAAATAAATAAAAATTAAATTAATATAAATTAATACAAATTAATACAAATTAATACAAATGGCTTTGTCATGTCGGGTCGGTTACAATATTGGTGTTGGGTCGTCTCGGGGTAACATATTCATCTGATTCGTCTTCCGAATCTGTTATTATAATAAAAGGTGCAGGAACTGCTGTATTTCTCTGTGCTAATAGTTTGGCCCGGCGTTCTTTAACGTCATTATTGGACCTACCGATTATTTTTATAATCAAATTGTCTATAATCAAACTCGGAACCACAATATCAATTTTAGCTCTACAAATTGGACAGACGGCGCGTTTTCTGCGCCAACAATCGATGCAATATTTACAAAATGTATGGGAACACGTAAGCGTTACCGCTTCTATAAATAATTCCATACAAATACTGCATTGAAGTTCATCGTCTTCTTCTGTTAGTTTTGCTTCACTCTTTGCAAGCTTTTCCGGAGGCTCTTCTTTACTTTTGCAGTTACGTTTAGTTTTTCGACTAGCCATTTGAACTGTGAAATAAAAAGACAGGTTATTTTTTGAATTTACAAATAATTTGAAGTTTGATGGTATCATTTGATGACAATTGGCCAATTTTGTCGTCTTATAATTTGCCGGTAATTAATAATTTATCGTTATATAAGCAATTATTATTAAACTAAATTAAATTAAAAATTAAAAATTTCTCCAAATTCTTTATTAAATGAACGAGACGCGTTTCGAGAATCTCAATATATTCTCATCTTCGGCCGTTACAGGCTGTACAAAATAGAGAAACATTAACAAATCACATTTTACTTACATAAAAACGTAGTGTCAAAAATTTATATCTGATTAATTAGTATATCAAATGTAAAATTAAAATAAAAGACAACTATGTTATCAACTGGTGCTTAGCAACACTGCTTATCAGCACCACCGTAACACAATTGGCAAAATAAAACATTCATTGAAATTGCTTTGGATATTTAAACATTCTGCGGGGAACAATTTTTTTGCTTTTAATATTGAAATTTCTTCTACTCGTAGATTATTCAGAACACTCCCTCCCTAGCTGTCTTTAAGATCCGAAATCCAGTTTCTATTACAAAATCATATCATGTAACTAGAAGATGGTTAGCAAATATAGATTGCTTACTGATTTTGAACCAGTAAGTTAGGTGTTCCTTCAATCTAACATTAAATGATCTAGCCGTCCTTCCCACATAAAAACAACTGCAACGTCCGCATGAGAGCTGATATACCCCAGTTGTTGACATTAAGTTTATCCTTCGCGTTGAGCAAATTAAATGGCTTATTCTCACTTCTAAAGGCTACCCTAACATTAACTGATTTTAAAATGTTTTTTAATTTCGATGACAAGACATCACCAGCATAGGTCACAACGCCGAATAGCTCAACCAACTCACCTGTAGCATCCGGCATGACAAAATTTTGTTTCAAGTATTTTGTGTATTTGTGTCTTCGGATTAGCTTATCGACAATCTGGTCATTGTAATGGTAGTGTCTAGCAATGCTCTTTATCATATTAAATTCTACCTCTAAATCCGATATGCTAAGAGGAATACTTAGAGCTTTATTTACAAGATGATGGAATGCAGCTAGTTTATGTGAAATTGGGTGGAATGAATTGCTATCAATGGTTTGGTCAGTATATGTTGGTTTTCTGAACACATTAAATTTGTGTCTACCAGTGCTAATGTTAATGCTAACATCTAAAAAGTTAATAGCTCCCAGATCACCAATTTCAAGAACAAAATTAATATTATCATGAATATCATTAATGTAGGATACAAAATTATGCAGCTCATCAAGAGATCCAATCCATAAACCGATTATGTCATCAACATAATATCTGTAGTAATAACAAAGATTTTTATAGAAGATATTATTGTGGGTAATGTGGTTACACTCAAAATTATCCATAAACAGGTCGGCCAAAAACGGAGATAAGCAGCCACCCATCGGCAAACCATCGTTCATAACAAATGAGTTATCATCAAATGAAAAGAAGTTATGTTCGAAACATACTTTTAGGAGGTTGAAATATTGTAGAACATCCACGTCAGACATGTCAGAAAAAATTAATTTATCCTTAATCAACTCAAGTACTTCGTTCACTGGTACATTCGTAAACAAATTCTTAACGTCCAAAGAAAAAACAAGAGCACCATCAGGAACCACAACTTTCTCTAATCTAGTGCATCCGGAAATGCATCTGATTCGGATGTTTACCGTCGTTGTCAAATGCTCACACTTCGGCTCCCTTGACGTTTTTATCTCGTTGATCTTTTATAAATTGCATAAATTGTTTTGCAAGATTTCATATTATGGTGTTGCCCTCTCTTTGACTCTCAAAAAATTGAAATTTGACCGTTAGTAGCAGAGATGAACCAATGGCCGCCATGTTGGTGTTCTACATGGATATTCAAATGGCTGAAAAGGCGTCTTCTGATCTCATTTATGATTACAGATATTGTTATATTCTATTCAAAAAGTGAAGTTTTGCCTTTATTTGCTTTATGCTGATGGCACTATTATGTAATCATGCACATGGGCGCCGTGATCCACTTACAGTAATTTTACCTGACTTTGGGGTAAAACAGGAGGAAACAATAAAAACCAAACGAATAGAAATATACATAAATATCAATATATTAAAAACTTCAGAAGGATTTGTAAATATTGAACAAAAACAGTTGCTTTTCATAAATTTAATAAAAATAAGTAAATAAAAATTAAATATAAACAGCTCATTTAGAATTTACAAAATCTAGTTGGACATCCGTTCGCCAAATGGCCTTGTCATGTCGGGTCGGTTACAAATGAAGACTTTTAATGAAACCGGACTTACCGATTATAAAAATATAATCGGTAAGTCCGATAATGATGTTAAAGAACGCCAGGTTAAACTATTGGAAGAGAGAACTACAGCAGCTGCTGCAACTGATATCAGTTGCAATATTATAGATAATATTGCAACTGCAGTGTATTATTAGTATATTAGTATATTATCTATAATACTGCAGTTGCAGTATTATAGTATTATAGATAATACTGCAACTACAACTGCTATCAGTTGCACCACCTGCTGTAGTTCTCTCTTCCAATAGTTTAACCCAGCGTTCTTTAACGTCATTATTGGACTTACCGATTATTTTTTTAATCAAATGGTCTATAATCAAACTCGGAACCACAATATCAATTTTAGCTCTACAAATTGGACAGACGGCGCGATTTCTGCGCCAACAATCGATGCAATATTTACAAAATGTATGGGAACACGTAAGCGTTACCGCTTCTATAAATAATTCCGTACAAATACTGCATTGAAGTTCATCGTCTTCTTCAGTTAGGTTTACTTCACTCTTCGTAACCTTTTCTTTAGGCTCTCCGTCACTTTTAAATTTACGCTTCGATTTTCGGTTTTTCTTTTGATCGACTTGGGATCTACTAGCCATTTGAACTCTGAAATTAAAAGACAGGTTATTTTCTGACTTTACAAATAATTTTAAGTCTGATGGCATCCTTTGATGCCATGTTCGTTTTATGCACTGAGGCGATGACCATTTGCCAATTTTGTCGTCTTATTAATTCGCCAGTAATTAATAATTTATCGCTACATAACCAATTATTATTGGACATTTGAAGAACTTTGTTTGAGTTCCATGAGCTTCAAATCGCTTGTACCCCAAAGGTAAAAACGTTATGAGCGTTTGAAAGATATTGTGAAATTGAGTGGCATTTGTTGTATAGGTACTGTGTGATAAATTTGTACATCTTTTTTATTATTTTCTCTTTTATATTATTAACAAATAAAATTATTTAAATTATCACCTCGTAAGTTATTTACCTAAGCAATAACACCCAAATTTTGAGCGCTACTTGCTTGGACCGATTTAGTAAAATTTGCAATTTCAAAATCTTTGAAACACTCAAACTTTTTCACCTTTAGAGTACAAACGATTTTTATGCAACCTCATTGGAGCTCAAACTATTCTCTATCGATTAGTATTTATTTTATTAAAAAAATCACATCTTAAAAAAAGCATTTTTACAATGTCTACCAAAATTGTTCTAAAGAATTGAATTTTTATTAAAAGCCGTTGGGGTACAATCGATTTTTATGGAAGCTCCCTGGAGCTCAAACATTTGACACTTATTTCATTAAAAAATTCGCAATGGTGGGCGGGGGGGGGGCGAAATGTACCTCAAGGAGGTGGTTCAAGTTTACCAGAAGATCGTTGACATCACGATCTGGCAGAATCGTTGTTTGAAGTTTATCCTGATCATGCAGAGGCTGGTGTCGCAGTATTGGAACATTTTTTAATTATTGGCTTGTTGTTTTCATTCTTGTTACTTTGGAAGACGTGTACGCCGTCCACACCATTTACTTGGTTAATTCGTCCTACGTACAGTTCCTCCTTTATCCTTTTTTAAGACTAAAATTTTGTTTTTTATAGTATACTTGAAATTTCCCCCAAAGATATTTTGGATTTCCCGCCCGTAAAGTTCCCTTCAGAAAATTCACTTTTAATTTCAGTATAATATAAGGTGTTGATTTCATTTTTAATTATGTTTGAATTATTGTTGGGAAAGTCCAGTTTTTACTCTCGCCCGAATTATCACTCTGAAATTTTCCCTTACTTGTTTAATAGGATTTTAAATTACATTATGTATTGTGTGATTTGTTGTGTGTGTAGTATAAAGAAAACCGAAACACCAAAGTTGGTCAATCTCTTACCTTACTTTGCAATTGTCAGTTTAAATATGGCCAAATTTTCAAAATTTTGTGTATTTCAATATGATTGTCCAAATTTAATTTTTGCAGCTTTTTGTAAAAATAATCAGGATCGAGTACAGAAATTGGATATTTTTACAAAATATATTTCAAGGCTCCTAGGGAATCCCTCTTGATGTTTTATTTCATTTAAATTTCCGGAAATTTGTAATTTATCGAAATCAACTTTGATTCATGTAAAATATGTCAGTTTGATGTATTAACTAAAAATGTATTAACACTGGCGTCCCAAATTAATATACGTCATATATTATAGATTACCCTAAAAAATTCTTAACAGTGCCGTTCCAACTTTGTATAATTACAACATAATGCGATACCGCAAAATCGCAGGTTTTTTGAGCTAAATCCAAATATGAATTTTGAAGGCAAAAAAATGTTATTCTACATTTCGCTTTTAATTCGACCATCAAGTGGATTAAAAGAATGAACGATTTGAAAATTTGTTAAAAATGTTTAGCATATTTTTGAATTTCAACTTTTTGAAAGTATTACGTATAGATGGATTTTTTTAGAAACATGCTCGTCTATTCCTGAGGAATTATACATTAGATATTTTTAATTTTCCTTCAGCTTTGAACCTTTCGCCAAAATATTATTACAAATTTTTGCAATTTTCCAAAAATTATTTACTGATTTACCAATTTTTTTTAAAACTGAAAAAGAACTTTGTAGTAAGTTTTCTAGTTATAATTAATTATCAAAAACCGTTGGAACATCCATTACCGTCGGTAATTTATAAATTAACAGCTAATTTATAACATAGCATTATAACATTAATTTATAACAGTTATTTTAGTAGAGGCGGCTGGTACGAGGAAGGCGGGCAGCGGGGTGCCGCTGAAAACCATCGATAATTTTGAAAAAGCTATTGGAGCTTCGGATACAGTTTTTAATGGTATTTAATTTAGTATAGGACGATAGTTGGTGTAAAACGACAAATAACGCCACCATTTGAAAAATAACATCGTCTTCAATTTCAAATCAAATTCGAGAGGTGTTCAGGCAAAATTGTATCTAAATATTCGAAAATGTGGATTTTCGCCGCAAACAGTTTTTTTCGTGAAAATTTAATTGAACATTTTCGATTTATATTTGTCCCAGAATATATTAAGCGAAGAAAAAAATTTTATTTTCAAAATTTTGTAAATTATAAAAAACGTTTCTAGATTTTTCCCCGTCAAATATTCACTAATTAAATCATCGCCTTATTAATTTATTGTTACAATTTGATGTTTTACGTATTTCGATAGTAAAATTTCCAAGTTTCGAAAAATATCTTCCCGTTTGAATCATTTTTTTTCCAAATACACAATTTTACAATTCTTTGTTTTTGTTTTAACCTATGTGGAAGTTTGGGATTTAATGGACTTTAATGGCTGTTTTTGGGGTTTAAACTTGAATTTTCCGCAATTTGTTTTGTTTAATTCTACTATGTAAACCTTCAGCTTTCCGAATATCTATAGGAAATATTTTTTTATTTTAATTTTAAATATTTAATTTTAATTAATTTTAAATTGATCAAAATGTTATTAGTGCATCATAACAAATCATTTAATACCAAAATTTCGATTTTCGACTTTTGACCGGATAATAATACTTCTACAAGCAAGGTTGAAAACTTTTCGCCCCGAATTCCGAGCAAATTGCGAGGTACGAAATATTAATACGTGAAATACAGTAAATAAAGAACGCACTGTTTGTTTTTTCTCAAATATCTCGAGAACTAAGCGCGATAGGTTAACAAACTATACATATTTTTATTTGCAGAGAGTTAAATTGTCTACAACAGGGTTTCTCAAACTTATAGCCCCACGTACCCCTGTTCAAGTTCCCAAATGACTGCAAACCTCCCCCCCCCCAAAAAAAAAAGAAAATCTAGCTGTATAAAGAAAATAAGCTTTTTTATTTTAATAAAATTCAAATAAAATAATACACGCTATTACAGTGACAAAAACAAATAGGTATGTTAATATTAATGTGATGTGTGGGCTTGTTCCTTCTCGCAAATGGAGTCGATTTTAGGAGCAATTTTGAACAACTTTAATCTTAATTCTGACTCAACATCAAGTCGATTTCTGTACTTGGTTTTTTAACATGACCAGGTGTGAAAACCCACTCACACATAAGTAAGTTGTTGCGAAGGGTAAGAGGAAATTCACCGCTTTGAGTGAGAGTGCGGGATATTCTTCCTGTCTATAGCTGCCCAAAAATTAATTAAAGACATCCTTTTAAAATCAGCTAGAAGAGTTTCATCTGCGGACATTTCTAGTAATGACTCCTGTTGCTTAATACTCAAACTAGCAATTATGTTCTCGGTTGTGACCATTAATGGGTTTCGAATCCAGCCTTCAGCATTATCAATATCTGGAAAATACCTTTTCAGTTCGCCGGAGAGTTGAGAAAGATGAAGACAATTTCAGCCCTCATGTCAGCATCCACGGTCAGGGCGTTCGTCGTAATAAATTCGTGCAGAAGATGAAAACATTCAACAATATTTGATCTCAAGCAAGTTTTCCAAAAATCTATTTTTTTATGAGTGCGCTGAAGAATTGATTTTGCCGGCTGCTAAAGATATGGTTAGTTGCGTATTGGGAGACAAATCGTCGAAATTGCTGGATAAAATACCTCTTTCGAATGATGCGCATTGCAAGGCGCATTCAAGACATGTCCCAAAATGTTGAAAATAAACTCTCACGACGATTGCAAAATAGTTATTATGCGATTCAAGTTGATGAATCAACATATATTAGTGGATTGCCGAATTTACTTAGATTTGTTAGATATGCGCATGAAAATATTTCTGAAGAAGATTTTCTGTTGTGCAAGACCTTGGAGTCTACGACAAAAGGAGAAGATATTTTCAACACCATCAATGCATTTTTTGAAAAACATGAAATCGATTGGGCAAAGTGTGTTGGTATATCGACTGATGGTGCCAAGGCCATGACAGGATTAAAAATGTTGCTCCTGAGGCCAAAAGTACGCACTGTACATTGCACAGAGAAGCATTGGACGTGCTTTTATGTAATTTATTATTTTTACGACCTCTAGAAGTGCTAATATTTTAATCGATGTATTTCGTAACGTTTGAATTTTAAAGTTACCTTAATTTATTTAGAAGTTTTATTTGGTTTATTACATTTTGAATGTAGATGTGGATGGAAGAGTCGATTTAGCGTAAAACAGGAGGGAATAATAAAAACCAAAGGAACAAATATAAATATCAATATATTAACAACTTTAGAAGATTTTATAAAAAATTGAACAAAAACCGTTGCTTTTCAAAAAGTTAATGTAAATAAATAAAAATTAAATATAAACAGCGCATTAATGCATAAATTTAGAATGTACGAAATCTAGTTGGACATCCGTTCGCCCAATGGCCTGTAATGAAAACCGGGTTAAGTGCCAAAATTACTTTTCTTTAGGTAAGACATGAAAACAATACAGTATTTTTGGCACTTAGCCCGGTTTTTACTACAACTCTTCAATTATAATAGTGATATTAAGGTGCTGGGTCGTCCCGTGGTAACATGTTATTCATCTGATTCTTCTTCCGAGTGGTTCTTACTGCTGCTGTTGCAGTTCTCTCTTCGAGCAATTTAATCCGATGTTCTTTGACATTATTATCGGACCTATCGATTAATTTTGTAATCGCATTGTCTATAATTAATGTCGGAACCATCACTCTACCAATTTTAGCTCTACAAATTGGACAGCCGGCACATTTCTTGCGCCAACAATCGATGCAATATTTACAAAACGTATGGGAACACTTAAGCGTTACCGCATTTATAAATAATTCCCTACAAATACTGCACTGAAGTTCATCGTCTTCTTCTGTTAGTTTTGCTTCACTCTTTGCAAGCTTTTCCGGAGGCTCTTCTTCACTTCTGCAGTTAAGTTTCGTTTTTCGACTAGCCATTTGAAATCTGAAATAAAAAGACAGGTTATTTTTTGAATTTACAAATAATTTGAAGTGTGATGGCATCATTTGATGACAATTGGCCAATTTTGTTGTCTTATTAATTTGTCAGTAATTAATAATTTATCGTTATTATAACCAATTATTATTAGGTATTTGAAGAACTTTGTTTGAGCTCCACTGAGCTTCCATAAAAATCTTTTGTACCCCATAGGTAAAACAGTTATGGCGTTTGAAAAAGTGTGAAATTTAATGACATTTCACCGCCCTCCCCCATCGCGAATTTTTTTAATGAAATTGTTGTCAAAGTTTCCATAAAAATCGTTTGTACCCCATAGGTAAAAAAGTTATAGCGTTTGAAAGAGTGTGAAATTTAATGAAATTTCACCAACCCCTCCTTCCCATCTCAAAATTTTTATGAAATTGGTGTCAATCGATCGAGAATCGTTTGAGCTTTAATGAGATTTCATAAAAATCGTTTGCACCCGAAAGGTAAAAAAGTTAGAGCGTTTGAAAAATTGTGAAATTGAGTGACATTATTATTTGTTGTATACTGTGTGACAAATTGGTAGTACTCGTACATAATTTTTATTATTTTTCCTTTTATATTATTAACAAATAAAATTAATGTCTACCTGCTGGCCCCAGGTAACATTAAATATGGCCTAAAAACTTCCCTGATCGTAGTAGACGATGTAAAAATCGTCTATTCCCGTGGTTCGGAATCCACGTTAAAGTGTAGGTCCTCTGTGCTCGTCACACAGTTTCAACACGCAACGAGCACAGACAGGGAGGAAATCGGAAGACGTAAAAACGTTATTAAAAAAACCGATGACGGACCACAAATAAAATTATTCAAATTTACACCTCGTAAGTTATTTACCTATAAGCAATAACACCCAAACTTTGCAATTTCAAAATCTTTGAAACACTCCAACTTTTTCATCTTTAGAGCACAAACGATTTTTATGGAACCTCATTGGAGCTCAAACGATTCTCTATCGATTAGTATTTAAAAATCACATCTTAAAAAAATCATTTTTACAATACCTCCCAAAATTGTTGTAAAGAATTGAATTTTTATTAAAAGCCTTTGGGGGGTACAAACGATTTTTATGGAAGCTCAGACGATTCCGAAAACCGAAACACTAAAGTTGGTCAATCTCTTACCTTACTTTGCAATTGTCAAAGGAATGCTTCTGATGTATTAATTTAAATAAATTTTAGAAAATTAACGAAATAAAATTTGACGTAAAATTTATGTCACTCATGCCCGATTGCACCATGCTCGACTAAATGTGTCGCTTAGCAAAGGGACGCTTAAGGTGGGGAATTGACAAACACCTGGTAAAATGGCCGCCAACGTCGCTACTGTCGCAATTATTATTAAATTTATTTCAGCTTCATACCTTTTGGAATAATTTTAAAAATCCATTTGTGATATTCATTTCAAACAGATGTCGCACCAAAATGTACACTACTGTGCAAAAGTCTGCGGCCACTTAATTAATTTGCATAAATTTATTATAGAACATAATAAATGAAATCGAAAGTCAAATACGAATTAATTTTATTTCAGTATTTAAGTATTTCAGTAATAGATGTATAGTTAAAATATGTATGTAAATTCCGATCCGACCAGTTCGACTGAGTACAACGCCATCACTATGACACACCGTGAATTATTTTTCGCAAAAACTGCCTAAAATGGTAATAATGATAAACGAAACTGTAGATTGATTATAATTGATATAAATAAACTTTTATCAATTTAATTTGATAATCTGTAAACTTCACGAGTATATTCGTGTTTCTAGAGAAAGACATTTTGGTTTGGAATTTTTTTTTTAGGTTACAGTTTTTATTTTTATGGCTCAATTTTAGGCACAATTTTAATAATTCATCTCTAGAAACACAGATCATAGTTTTTTCTACAGGAACCTGATTTGCTAAATGTCATATATGATATAGCTTTCTTAGAATAGCGAAATTCGAAGGGTCTGTATATAGCGTATATTTATACATTCATTCGCACCCTTATTGCATTGCACCACTCGTGTTTAACGTTCCCTTAGTTAAATCTCGGCAACACCGCATTTGTCTAGTAACTTTGGTTATGTTTTAGGGAATTTTCATAGAATTTATGTTTAGATTAGTTAAAATTTTAAAGATGTTTTTCATTTGAAATTATTTGAAACAAAAAAATTTTTTAATTATAAATTTTAGTACCTATATAATATTTTTGTTAAGTTATTTTTTAAAATTATTACAAACATTATAGTGGTTTTTAAAATAGCTTCTATTTACAATGCTGCAAAATACTGGTTTATAAAATTATTACGAACACATGCAGCTAGACGAGCACATTATTTACTAATGGGTACATGAGGAATTTGTCCAGCATTGATTAATTCATCCAATTGATGCGAATCCATGTTATCTGGGCAAGGAGGTACATGTTCGTTCATATATCGTGCAATATTGAGCAAAACAGCTGTTGCAATAATAATTGGAGTATTATCCAGTTTTAAACGACATCCCTATGCCATAATAGGAAATCTTCGTTTGCATACCCCAAAAAGTCTTTCAGCAGCATTTCGGGTGCGAATGTGGGATTATTGCACCAACTACATGAGGAAATGCTGCAATATCATAATAATTTCTCTGCGCTTGCATAACTTCTTCATTTGTAGTTGTAAATTTAACATAAAGTTCATGTAAACCTGCAATCGCTTCTGAAACGCTTTTGACAATTCGGAAAATAGTCGATACATGTACGCCACCAAAATCGGCTATTGACAGCAAGTGGGTTCCCGTTGCATAAATTCTTAGGGCAATTAAAAGTTGGTTTACAGGAGATACAGAATTATTTCTGTCATATGGATATTCAAGGAATCTTTTAAAAAATGATAAATCATCCATACTATGAATATAGTGAGCGCTTTCGTAAATTTGTCTTGGAAAACCATGCTTAGCATTTCAAAAATTTCAATCATCATTAATCAAGTCATTCTTCATTTCTATCATTATCGCAAATTTTTCGAAAATATCTGTCACTTTAAGGTTAAGTTTAAGTTTAGACGATAGATTTTTGAGGCTTAAATTTAGGTGCTCAGTGGACCCTTAATTCAGTGGTGCAATGGAATAAGGGGCCTTTAACGATTTAAGGGACCCTTAAATTTTAAGTGTAGTTGGTGCAATCGGGCATTAATGATGTAGTAACTAAAAATGATTCTATGACAGGTGACCACTTGACAAGTGAACGCACGACAAGTCAACGCACGACATCTGAACACATGACAACTGACCCCATTGACAAGCGACCCCACGGACAACTGAACACACGGACAACTGAACACAATCTTAATTTTTAAATTTAAATATTTGTTATTTATTTTTATAATCATGAAATAGTAACTTTGAGGTTTACGATTTTATAATTATTATTTTATAAATACTGGCCAAATCCTAATCCGAAACTACAAAACTGAACCCACGGACAACTGAACACAATCGTAATGGATCCAGCTTTTTGGGGTAATTATTCTTATTTTGAGTCCATTCTCACTTTTTCCGTTCAACTTGGAAAAAAGTTCGAGGGAGCGGTAGATCCACCTCTTTGCGGCAGATTTAACTTTACGCGGAGATTTGTTTTTTTTAATTTGTTTTCTAAAGAAATATCAAAAACTAACACTAACCTAAGGACAGATCCACCTCTTCGCGGCAGATCCACCTCTTTGCGGCAGATTTAACTTTAAGCGGAGATTTGTTTGTTTTTAATTAGTTCTCTAAAGAAATATCAAAAACTAACACTAACCTAACGGCAGATCCACCTCTTCGCGGCAGATTCACCTCTTTGCGGCATATTTAACTTTACGCGGAGATTTATTTGATTTTAATAAATTAGTTTTCTAAAGAAATATCAAAAACTAACACTAACCTAACGGCAGATCCTCCTCTTCGCGGCAGATCCACCTCTTTTCACGTACCGCTTAAATTCGCCAAATAAAACGGAAAGTGTTCAATAAAATTTTTTTAAAAACCAACTCGTTTCGCTTAAAATTGCGCGCAAATATTTATATGCAAAAATGGGTTCGATTTCAAATCGAAATTTTTCAAAATTTGTGTTTTTGAAATTTACCACCTTAATTGACGCCGCGCCGTAGGAAAAAAAGTATACATTTCGAAAAATTGGCTCTCGAGAAATGCCACCCAATACCGTTTTTATAAATAAAAATTGTTTCATAGTCGTCGCGCCACAACGACTTTAAGGTCGAAATTTAGAAAATTTTTCAAACGGCCATAGTAGACCCCGGGCCTAAACAATTTATTTCTATAGCTTTTTTTCGTATCTCGCACCGCAAAGCTTTAAAATGAAAAACAAAATTTTCAAATTTTTTTTGAAGGTTACCAACTAAATTTGCAAAATTTTTTTCGAAAATCGAAATTTCAACGACGAAATCTCATTTGCCGAGTAATTCTAAGAATTTTTGCCGAAAAAAATTTAGTAATAGTATTATTCTTTCGCGGCCCAAAAAAATGACTTCAAAGTCGAAATTTTTTGAAAAAATCTCAAATTCGCTTCTCTTTGTTGTGAAATCGATGGCGAAAATGAACGAAAGTTGAATGATCTCGTTGCAAAATTGTCGAGGAACAATGCAAAGTCGGTTTCGAACCTAATTATTAGCTAAAATGGACCATCTTTGTGGGGTGTCGAGTAGACATAAAAGTAAAAGTTTTTCTTCGAATATTTTGACGACTGGATTTTTTTTTAAAATTTGAATATTTAACTTCGGATTAGGATTTGGCCAGTATTTATAAAATAATAATTATAAAATCGTAAACCTCAATGTTACTATTTCATGATTATAAAAATAAATAACAAATATTTAAATTTAAAAATTAAGATTGTGTTCAGTTGTCCGTGTGTTCAGTTGTCCGTGGGGTCGCTTGTCAATGGTGTCAGTTGTCATGTCGGATGTCGTGCGTTCACTTGTCATGTGGTCACCTGTCCGGTCACCACTAAGATTTATATTAACAGTGGCGTCCCAACTTAATAATAATTATAAGGAAGCGATGCCGTCATATACATTAACCTAAATAATTCTTAACAGTGCGGTACCAACTTTGTAATTACAATATAATGCGATACCGCAAAATCGCAGGTTTTTTGAGCTAAATGCAAATATGAATTTTGAAGGCAAAAAATGTTATTCTACATTTCGCTTTTAATTCGACCATCAAGTGGATTAAAAGAATGAACGATTTGAAAATTTGTTAAAAATGTTTAGCATATTTTTGAATTTCAACTTTTTGAAAGTATTACGTATGTATTGTCGTGTTCCATTGATAAGAGATTAGGGGTATGACGTAATTGGGTTAATTTAGTCAAAACACTTATGATGTGAATAATTTAATAAGACCATAACAGGTAAACAACTAAATTGTGTCTGGATTTTCTTTAATTGGAAAAATTTGTTGACTGCCTCTGCCTCATTTATTTAAAGATGCAAACGTTGTTGGAATATGGAAGATGTAAAATTTATAAAGGATAAAATATTGGTGGTTGTCTAATTAAATTTAATAAGAGAAAACAAATTAAATTCAATTAAGTTATTTGTTAAATTAGGGTTTTCGTTATTTAAATAAGTGATAATTTAGAGCGAGTGGATTATTGGTGGGGTGTGAAAAATGGAGATGAACAAGAAGATTCCGAATCAAGCGGTCGAATAGCAAGGACGCGCTTATTATTGAGTTATTTGGAATTTAATTTTGGTAGAAAAAGTTTCTAAGTCGACCATCCAAGTGTGAAGACTGGTCAATAGTATTTGGATTCTGAAATTATAATATTTTTTTATGAATAAATCGTCGTCAAGTGAAGATATAGTTTGATTACTAGTAGAAAATTATTTGGAATTGGTTAATTTGTTTTTGGATGGAATTTGGAAATCGTGTGAATAATTAATTTAAGTTTAATTAAAGTGAAAAATACGTTAGATCAAAATATTCTGGAAAGTTTTGGAACCGCTGACTTGCAATTTGGTGGTTATGTTCATGGTTTGGATGAATATTAAAATATTGGAAAAGATTGGTTCAAGATTACTTACCTGTACTCGATTATCTGGTTCGGAAGAAGAAATTGTTCGCTGGTCACTCCTACCTGTCCTTGGTTCAAGATTTGAAGCTGCCTTTGATGGTCATCTGCACGTTTTAAGAATCTCACATCACATCGGCCGATCGGTAAACTTCGGAAGACTTTTTTTTACTACGGTAAGAATTTTTGTGTTGCGTAAATTAATTGAACAATAAACACACCGTTTAAATTCGGGCGCGCGTAATATTTTGGGGGAATATTGAAATTACTTGATTTTTGTAAATTTAATTTGTTTAGGTTAAGAAAACGAATAATTTGTCCTTAATATTTTTATTGTATAAAATAAATTGCATCAATATTTGGTTTTAATAACGTTTGCGTTTGATTTAATTTATTAACAGTAGTCGTAAATTGAAGAATAAAGAGACACAAGTTACGATTCATTTGTGGTATCTTTATAAGAAAGATCACTGGTTAAGGTGACGTATTTTAAGTGTTTTGGCTAATCTGGATGGACCCATCAATTTTCGACCCAAATCATCGAGTCTCATGCATAGCTGGTCAGGGATATTAATTAATTAAGTGCCATCATCTCCCGCTATATAAGTCAAATTTTTTATTGAACAGTAGCATTACATCATGGCAGTATAGATGGATTTTTTTTTGAAACATGCTCGTCTATTCCTGAGGAATTATACATTAGATATTTTAAATTTTCTTTTCGCTTTGAACCTTTCGCCAAAATATTATTACAAATTTTTGCGATTTTCCAAAAATTATTTACTGACTTACCAATTTTTTTTAAAACTGAAGAAGAACTTTGTAGTAAGTTTTCAAATTATAATTAACAAAAACCGTTGGCACATGCATTACCGTCGTTAATTTATAAATTAACAGCTAATTTATAACAGCTATTTTAGTAGTGGCGGCTGGTACGTGGAGGGCAGGCAGCGGGATGCCGCTGAAAACCATCGATAATTTTGAAAAAGCTATTGGAGCTTCGGATACAGTTTTTAATGGTATTTAATTTAGTATAGGACGATAGTTGGTGTAAAACGACAAATACCGCCACCATTTGAAAAATAACATCGTCGTCAATTTCAAATCAAATTCGAAAGGTTTTCAGGCAAAATTGTATCTAAATATTCGAAAATGTGGATTTTCGCCGCAAAGAGTTTTTTTAGCGAAAATTTCATTGAACATTTTCGATTTATATTTATCCCAGAACATATTAAGCGAAGAAAAAAGTTTTATTTTAAAATTTTATAAATTATAAAAAAAGTTTCTAGATTTTTTCCCGTCAAATATGCACTAATTAAATCATCGCCTTATTAATTTATTGTTACAATTTCATGTTTTACGTATTTCGATAGTAAAATTTCCAAGTTTCTAAAAATTTCATCCCGTTTGAATCAATTTTTTTTTCCAAAAACACAATTTTATAATTCTTTGTTTTTGGGAAGCGGGGTCCCAGAATATTTTATAAATTCGCACCTAACCTACGTGGAAGTTTGGGCTTTAACGGCTGTTCTTGGGGCTTAAACATGAATTTTCCGCAATTTTTTTTGTTTAATTCTACTATGTAAACCTTTAGCTCTCCGAATATCTATAGGAAATATTTAAAATCGTAGTTCCGAAATTCGTGCTTTCGTCTACACCTACACACAGACGGATATAAAAATAAAAATTGATCAAAATGTTATTAGTGCATCATAACAAATCATTTAATCCCAAAATTTCGTTTTTCGATTTTTGACCGGATACTAATAATACTTCTACAAGCAAGGTTGAAAACTTTTCGCCCCGAATTCCGAGTAAATTGCGAAGTATGAAATATTAATACGTGAAATACAGTAATAAAGAACGCGGCACTGTTTTTTTTCTCAAATATCTCGAGAACTAAGCGCGATAGGGTAACAAACTATATATATTTTTATTTGCAGAGAGTTAAATTGTCTACAATAATAATTGGAGCAATATTTATCATAAGTCAGTCGTTTAGCTAGCGCGCGTCTTCGAACTCGGATTCTGAAAATCCTCGATTTCGTCTTTTTGTGATATTATGCTGGCAATTTTTTCAGTCTTATAGAACGGAATATTTACAAAAATCACACATTATCTGAGAACTTCGTAGAATACTTTTCATATACTATCAACTTTTAAACTTTTTTTGTAGCTATGTTAATAAAAAGATTTGCTTTTTGGAGTAGAGTAGTAGATGCTGGATTTATTTCTATTAATTAATTTAACAGGAATTTTATTACACGGATTGTATTGTAGACAACATTTTGAACATGAAAAGTCAAGTAATCCAATATTGCGCACAGATTGGATAACGCTTATTTTTGCATGCCAATAAAAAATTCTACGTTCGTCGCAGGAAAAATCTGAAAAGGTTCTTTTTTTATTTAAAATTTTATCTCCAACAAGATGAACATAATACGATTCCGGTAAATTCAATTTCAACACCTAAAACAGTGAAAAACTAAGACTACTCTAGAAAGTCTAATAGGTTTTTTTACATAGCTACAAAATAAACAACAATGGATCTAAAAATCGATTGCACTGTGAAAAGTATTCTTATTGAAGTTTAGATAAATTTGTGAATTTTTTAAAACTTTGAATTCCATATTAGTGGTGCGAAAAGAATTACCAGAGCAACATAAAAAATACGGTGAAAGTCACGATTTTCGAAATTTAATGGCGCGTGATAGCTAAACGACTGATTTGATGATTATTGTTATTAAAATCATGATTGTAGATAATTTTACACTCTAAAAAGTATCTAAGAATAGTTTTCGAGATATACCGTTGGGGGGGGGGGGAACCAAACAGCGCTTTAATCCAAAGCGATCCATGGTGTTTCCGACATGGGAAAACTAATTGGAATGCTTACCCCTCAAATTAGTTTAATATGAGTGGCCCAGTTAACTTATTTTCCTTTAAATATTTTGTCTCTTAAAACCCTCTACTGCCCGATTAATTGTTTTATAAAATAAAAAATATTTGACGACTTTTTCAAATAGAAAGTCGCTTTAGTTGTACAGGAAACCATCAAGTTCGATACATTTTCAACCCCTTCAGATTCTAGGGGTATGTTACTTGGAAGTAACATTGGGCATTCGAGGATAAAAAAAATATATAATAAAGAGTATATAGTATGTAATTTAATTTTTTATTTAGTTTTGTTAATTTAAATGAAATTGTACAAAACAATTTTTAGTTGGTGTGAAGCATAAGTGCACCTTGTATTTGCTGCACATTGTTTGAATTGATCCAGAACATCCTGGGTACTTACATCTTCCTCTTTTTTCCACATAGTTTGGCCAATGCCGGATCTGGTCCTTTCGTGTGTCCTGTGTTGGCATCTGAGTTGTTTTCCCTTTTTTCTTTTTGTTTTCAATGGCTTGTTCTAAATTTTGACTAGGTCTACCGCGTTTTCTTGAATCAATTTGGGTGGTAGAACATAGGGTAAAAGCTAAATTAGATTTAAAATTTAGCAGATTCATAATTTTATTTTTTCTGATCTCGCAGGATTCGCAATCGCGTCTATAAAGGAGCCACTCATTGACGACACAAAGGTCCATTAGGTGAAAGTAAATTTTTAGATACCATTTTCTGCTTCTAATTCCAGTTCTGTATAGGGCTATCAGTGCATCCATCAAGTCAACGCCCCCCATAAATTGGTTATATAAAGAAATCATGCTGGGACAAGGCACATCAATTCTACTTTTTGATTTTGAATCCCACCGTTTCACATTTTTTACAGGATGTGCTCCTGCAAACGTGCTTAGCAAATGCACCGGTTTGTTATCAAACCATTTGACCGAAATAAGGTGGACTCCATCTACTGTTGTTCTTTGCTCCTCAAAAATTCCTCGGCCTTTTTTGCGGAGAGCCTTATCATTCGTAAACTTACATCCCTGAAGTCTATTAGAGCGAACTGTTCCAATGCTTTGTATACCTCGTTTTTAGAGAGCAACTTGTAGATAAATATTGTTGAACCAGTTATCATAATATATTTTATTAAACATATTTTGGGGAATTATTTTCGCCAACTTCAACACTATATTGCCACTTGCACCGACGTCTGGAAGCTCGGGATCTGGTTGTATGGCACCAGTATACATTTCCCAGTTATATACCTACCATTCCTTTAGAGTCACACATTACAAAAGCTTTGAACCCCCATTTCTTAGGTTTAGACTTTAGATATTGTTTCAAGCCATGTCGTCCCTTGAAGGCTATCATTTGTTCATCAACGCACATTTTTTCAGTCATGGGTATGTCATTGAATTTTTGTATAACGCTATTCAAGAAGGGTCTAAGTTTGAATAATTTGTCTGTTGAATTATTGTGATGTTCATTACTGTTGAAGTGCAAATTATTTTTGATTTCCTCCCAGCGATTTCTGGACATGCAATCTGACATTCTATTCACATCTGTATCTTTTTTCCACTACATTCTGGAGTTGGGCAAACGGTAAATTGACATTAGAAAGCAGATACCTATGAACTTTTCTAACTTGGGTACCGAGAGAGCATGTGACTTCTCTGGATTTTCAGTGGCAGCGTACTGATTTGATTCTTCTACCATAAGTTGTAATAGATCATTGTCAGCCATTTTTTTGAAATATGTAAACGGTGTTAGAGGTTCGTCTGGTCCATCTGGCAAACTACCTTTCCAGGGTGCCGTCGGGTAGCATTGTTTTACTTTGTGTTGTTTCCAAACAGTTTTCGGTCTAGCTACTTTATTTTTCCGCTTATTAGACGATGGTCCTGCTTGTGCTTCTGGATTGCCAGAATTTTCTTCGTCTTCTATAATTTCCTCTTCTTCATGATTGGATGCAATATCATGCTCACTAGTTTCATCCTCTAAAGTCTCATTATCAAGTGTCCTGATAATTTCAGAAACTTGTCTGTCTATTGCAACATCTTCAAGTAATTCATCGGAATCGCTATCAGATCATTTGGATTCTGCAAAATTTTCGTCATATAGCTTGGATACTTATTTTTTGAAGTATCCCCATAAAATTTAGAAGGATTCATGCCTACAAGAATATTGCGTAAGTTACTGCTTAGTGTTACGCTGAAGTAACATACCTAATTATGTGAATAATGTGGGTCCAATTGACCAAACTGATTCTTTCTCTCTTTTAGAGACCTTATTACAACTTGATCATGTAAACTATAATTTTTATTTTGGAGAACTTACCCACAGAAAGCACCGAGTAAATTATTTTCCCGCAACAATCTATCTGTCACGCTCAAATGAACATTGCAGGATTAAAATTTATTTGATTGTCAGAAATTGCAATAGATGGCGCATGTAATACATCTACAATGATTCCCATATTGTTACTTATGAGTAACGTTGGGAATTGATGTAAAAATATTATTTTTTAAATAAGAAATAAAATAAATTACCTAATGTTACGCTCACGTAACATGAGGCAGTAGTGAACACTAGAACTTCTAGTGTGGTCTTTAGGCCGCACAACAATGACAATCAAGGCACGATGGCAATAAGGCCTCAAAATGATCATCTTAATAATAAAATCTGTTATGGAGGTTTGTTCTCTAAATCCATACTGCCTAGGATTCCGTGCCTGGGCTGTTGACCAAAATAGGCCAAACGTTTGGTAAACAGCTTCTCCAGCAACTTCCCATATATCGGGAGATATACTTTTTACGTTGTCATTTTCGATCGACAAAATTGTGAAATCCGATAGTCTGTCTAGCGTATCAAGGATAAAATACAGATACAAACAGAAGCTGTTGTTAATAACATTTAAACTTTGTTTGATGATTTTATGTCTTTTTGCATTCCTACCTGGAAGTCATAAAACTTTCTATACACACCAGGTCAGCCCACAACCAAGAACCTTCCGCTTCCATCCACATTATCATCTGGAAGGGGAGATTCTCATCCTTAACCAAGAGCTAAATATTTTTATGTGCCATTTTTTCTCTTATTATTTTTGGTTCAACGCTAACCAACCAAACCTAGCTTAAAATCCGCTGGATTGCCTTTCTAGCTTCTGGCAAAACTACTACATGATGATGGGTGATTGATTATTGATTACGGGTAGGTTTTTTGCCTTAACCCCAACTTTACTTTGACTGAGGGTAGTCATGGATGAGACAATGCTTCTACCACGCACAAGTTTCGTCTTAACATACCGTCCATTAGTCCTAGGGAAGTTTCTGATGTTCTGATGACAATTCCTCTAGAAAGATTTGATTTTTGTGCGAATGTGAATGACTTTATTTATTTGAAAATTGTTGTTAGGGAAATTTATTATTTGCGTTGGAAATATGTTTTCAATATTGACATAATATGCAATATGTCCACAGCAGTGGCTTGGTGTGATCGCTGGTTGAGTTACGGTACTGAAATGGTGGGTTCGAATTGCGAACTTTGTAACGTTACTTTTGTCGTTACATACTCAGTTGTTCAATTCTCCTAATCTATCTCCATAAATAATTTTTCTTTTCAACTATTTCAATTATTCAGTCCGAGTAATATCAACGCACTCGGTATAAAAGTGGAAAGGAGATAAGAACGACACGGCGCGCCGTGTCGTTCTCGCCGCGGCGACTCGAGGCTTTTTGGTTTGATTAGCGTAGCTATAGCACGCATTTTTAGAAAACAGAAATTTTTTGACGAATAGTTCGATTAATTGACGGCATATTAGGCCCGAATCCTGATAAAGCCATTACATAGTCTGGCTACCTGTAGTTGAATGGAGGTAGCAAATTTATAATAATTTATTACGATATAATTTGGAAAAATTCGAGTACGTTGGAAGTTAGTATCAGTGATAGGAACGTTATATTCCATATTGGGCTATTGATACCATATCTGTATATACCATTTGATTTCCCATATTTTTGAAAATTGGCTTCCGCTATTGCAATTAACTGGAAATCAAGATTGGAAGATAGTGCCAGTAAGACGAGTTAAATTTTTCTATCAGCTGGATCAACTTTGGAAAATTTCCTTTCTTTTTGGAACGATTTGTCATTTGGCTCTGGTTGAATATTTTGAGTGGGGCTGTAGTGTTGACTTTTGCTACTGAATTTTTTTAACATCAACAAGCTGAGTTAGATATCTGTTGGTTTTGTGTACTTATGTGTGCTTGCTTTGTAGCGTTTTTTTACATCAAATAGAGGCCATCACACTGGGAATCCGAGATAGGGCTCTGTCGCGGAGTTGCAGTTCACACTAAAGGTCCAGACGGTTATTTCAATCATCCGGCTGCGAGGTAAGTTACGCATTTGTCTACATTATCGGCTTTTATCTGACGACAATAGGCTTTGCTGTAAATTTATTACTCAAGAGCAATTTGGGCTCTTGCCAGTGGCAAATTGTGTATGCTGGGGCCTTATCTCAAGATAGTTAGGGGACCTGCAGTCCAAGTTTGTCCCATTTTTTTTGCCTTCAGCAATATTTTTGTTTGGGACCTTTATGGTCCGTGAGAGGCACTCTCGCGACTGTAAATTGGTTGGAAATTGCTTAACCATAATCTATTTTTTCCTGGTTTTGAATAAACACCCCTTTATTCCTACTGTGTGTTTTATGCAGGCCTGGCGCCTCTTGAGCTCTTTCATTTTCAGCTGGGCACTGCAGAATACTTTGGAGGTAAATAATTGGCGTATAAACGAACCCACGAAGATTGCTAAAATCTCCCACGCTCTCGGTCTGTAATTCGGAAAGAATAAAGCTCCGCCTTAACATCGAAGGCACAAGAGGCTGCCTTGTCGAAAACACGTAAAGTTGCGACAACTTCAGGAAATTTCTTAGCACGGTTCTCTGATAGACATCAACATTTTGTAGACGAGTAAGAGCGAACGACAAGATACTGGATAACATGGCCTTGTCTTCGTAGCGCTGAGTTGTAAAGTAAGGGAAAGAGGACGAATGAAACAAATCATTGCATTTGGACCCCAAAATAGACGAAAATAATAAAATGAATCAAAATTTAAATAAAAAATTTGATTAAAATAATAAAAAATTGAAAGAAAATAAACAAGAGATGGATAAAAAAATATACATGAAATAATAAATGAGAATAAAAAATTGAACTAATATAATCAAAAATTTGACCAAAAGTTTGATGAAATGAAATGGGAAACGATGAACTTTGAGCAAGAAAATAATAATTATAAGAAGAGAATTCACCACCAGTACAAAAACGGAAGAAAAATTAAAGATAAAAAGCATATTAAAATAACTGAAAAAGGATGGAAAAATTTAAAATTGAAAGGTTCTCAATAAGAAGAAAATGAAGATATTGCTATGACCTCCTTGTTATAATTTATGCACGTCTCAGATTGTTGGGCGCCACATCCAAATTGGATGAAATAATAACGCTGCAATACGCTACAATAGGTTTTAACAATGTTTTAACATTAAAAGAAATATCTGTAAACTGTAATATCAACTAAATATTTGACGTCTTAATTAATTAAAATTATTTTAAAAATTAATTAAAATACGTTAAATTTATTATTTTTTATTAAATTATTTATTTATTACTTAGTTGTAATGTATTATTATCGTTCAAAACCAAATCAAAGTATTTCTGAGCGAGGTCAAGCGAGGTTATTTCATTAGCGTGCATCAGCGTGACGTCACGTTGATGTTGCTTACAGCGCACCATCGTTAATATTTCTCCCCTATAAATCAAATTGAGATTTTTAGTAATTATGTGAATTTATATTTTTTACCTACACCTTGTTCTTTATTTTCAGAGTTTCTGTGAAAACGGTTGGTTACCCAAAAAAATTTATTTGACAAAAGTTGTAGCCTGTTAAATTCCCTATCCGGTTTGGGCCATTAGTTTTTCTCTTAGACGTTTCGTTTAAGAGAAACGGGGTTCGCAAGAAAATTAAAAAAAAAACCTGAATTTAAAAAAATTTTTTTCCCTTAATTTAATTTATAACTCGAAATCCGTTGATTCTAGAGTCACGACGATAAGGGGTTATAACCTAATTTGTAGACAAGCGAATGATCTTTAAAAAAGTTCTAATCCATTAACCTTAAAAAATCAATAATATCGGAGCTATGGCCGTTTGAAATCAGAAATTCAAAAAATTGCTTTAAAGGGAGGTACCCCCAGGGGTTTGGACTTGGTCAAAAGTTTTATTTGAAAATTTGTCTTAGAAAAGTGTCCTTTATCACCACCTCAAAGGTTCTCCACGGTCACGGGGACACCCTGTATATTGGACCTTTGACGTTTTATCTCTGCAGAAATCTATCATTTCTTGCAATATTGAACCTTACGTTATTACGCAATTTCCGTACATAATTTTATGATTACCTTATAGAAAATTACATGGTCGAATTGCGGTATAATTCATTTTACAGAGAATATATGTTTTCTACAAAGATATTTTCATTTCAAATCGATAAATCGATAGGTTATGTTTTACATGTAAACAAATTTACAAATTAACTCATTCTAAATTAATTGATTTATTTTGGAGATTTTTGACATGACAAATCTCAAGATTAATATTCATAGCAAGTTTTTAGTATATCTTTCAGTCTTTAACGATTTTATTAAATTCATGGTTTTTGAAAATGAGTTGGATATTGAATGTCGGAAATTAAATGTTTCACGAAACCTTGTATTTCTTTAATTAAGGAGTCTCATGCTTAATTATTATGTCATAATAGACCATAGTAAGATGGTTTAATTTTAAAACATAGCAATATATTTTTTTTTCTGCAGGGAAGGGGGAAACCTTCATAGGCACCACCCCATCAGGGATGGTAGTGTCAGATTCTAACTGACTAAAACCCCCTCCCCGACGACAGCGCGGGCTTTACCTTCTCGGCATTACTTCCGCTGTCGTCTGCGATCTTCCATGCTGCATCGATGATGCAGGCTCCCGATGACTTCCCGGTTTAGCACGAAAGCGGACACACCGCTCGCCGCGATCCAACACGTCTCACCGGGTCACCTAGTGGTCCGCAATCGTCAGTATAGGTGAAAGTCCACTCGTCATTAACTTAATAGGCGGAAATTCCGGCGACAAAGTCAAGGCCGAGCCGACCGTCATCCATACCGGAGACTCCGAGCCCCCAAGCGACCCTGCAAATCATATATAGCAATATATTTAAAAAGGAATATTTGCAAAATGCAGATAATAAAATGAAGATTGATTCCATGAAGAGAAAAATTAAAATTGGAACTGGAGAAACGATAAAAAAGTGGAATTTAAAAATTTTGGTTATAGGAAAGTAAGAAAATTAAAGTTGAATTGGATTCATTTTGACGATGAGAGCTGGTGAAATGATGGACAATTTACTTTCCCTATTTCTCATGGAAGCGGATGAGATGGAGATGTACAAATGAGAGGAATGTTACAATAATTCAAACATAAAAGCCCTCAACTATTGGAATTTGGTTTGATAAATTAAAAATTTGATTTTATTAAAACTTTGTCAATGCACTTTGACTGGATGATTTGATAAGCGATGAAATTAACAAAAGAAAGCCAAATTTTATTTTTAATATTGAGACTTTTGAAATATTTCGAAGCCATTTAATTTAATTTAGTTAAATTTGTAAATATGATGGATATTTTAAAATGATTGGAATAAATGGGCTAAAAATGGAATGATTTTGCAAATAGTAAAGATTCGAAGTTAATTATGGGTCGTCCTTAAAGGATGTCTACCCCTGGGGGCAGGCGGGGGAGAGGTGGATTTACAAAAAGGTACCGGGGGGGGGGGGGGGGGTTGAACAAATGTGACATCCGCATAAAAATCCAATTTTTGGTATAGTCAAATAAAGTTTATCGAAATTCTTACTTGTTTAATAATTTAAAAAATTTAATTAATAGGTTTTTTTAGTTAAAAAGGTCAAGTTTGATTTTAAACACATGAGGGGGTCTTTGATTTGTGACTAACGCCGTAGCGAGCTATTCTGGCGCCTGAGGCAAATTTGAATATGTGCGTCCCCCTCCCAAATTATTCATATCATTTGAAAATTTTAAACTATTATTTATTGGGTTTTGTCGAGGTTTAGCACTCCCATTACGATGGCGCTCGCTTAGAGTAATGAAAACCAATGGATGCTTATCAGGAACTCATTTAGGCTGCCGGGACCGGGGGTCTAATACCCCCCAGGTACACTTAATTTATTGCGAAAGAAAAACTTTTACGTCCCTCGGTATTAACCACTTCACCTGATAGTACGCACGGGTGCGTGTAAAATGCATTTAGTTACAAATAACCCGCGGGTGAAGTGGTTAAGAAGAACGGTACTGGGATAGTCATGAAAAATATCACCAAAAATCACCCCCTGCCGGATTACAAACAAAAATTGCAAAAGATTCAATTGAAAATAATAAATTTTGATGGTTCCGTATAATGGCAAGTCGTCACCTCAGAATTGGTTTGTTCTACATCCATTTTTAAAAAATTTTTATTTTAGTGTTGGAATTGAGAGAATTGGAAGTAAAGCAGAAGTAGTATATTTTAGCATCACTTTTGTTCTACATCCTAAAACTGAAGTAATTTCTTAGAATTGTTTTGTTCTAAAGCTACCGCATCAAAATTGTTCTATATCCTAGAAGAAAATAACAAAGTTTTTTGTTCTATATCCAATCTAATCAGTATTACAATTAATAATAGAAGCGCTGTGTTTCGTTGCACATCTGCAGTTATTTGTTCAGTTTGCTGAAATCTGTCTTGGTGTTAGGTTGGTGTGATTATTAGTTTTGTGCTATTCAATTTTGTTGTTATATTTTTTGTTGTTAAATTATATTATAAACTATAATGAGCTCTGTGGGAACGGAATCACCTTGTCCGGATAATATACCAGAGGAACTTTTAAGGTAAATAATATTTACAATGTTATATTTATTTGCAATACATTTTAAAAAATTCATTAACTTATTAGAATGACTGAAGAAATTTTGGAAAGTCGCGCTTGAACTTCCAAAAATTTAGATGAGGAAGGAAGTGAAATCGATTATTCAGATAGTGATCTAGACTTTATTCCACTACCAGCCGACGAAGGACCTATAAGCGAGGTACTTGAAGATCAAGAATTGGAAGACAAAGTAGAGAAAAAATCTTCTAGAAAGAGAAAACGGAATCCAGACCAATGGAAATCAAACATAAGGAAACGCCGTAGAGAACATGGACAAAACTACGAAGACATCAAAGGTAATAAGCACCTATCAAGACTTGTTATAAAAGGTTGTACAAGTTGTGCTTTTCGTTGTACTACCTTAATTTCGGAAGAAGATAGAGTGATAATAAATAAAAACTTTTGGAATCTTCCTGACCAACAAAAGTCCCACTTTTATAGCACATAAATATGTGTCAAGAGTGTTAGCTGTGAGAAAAAGAACAACATCAGAACATTCTAAAAAGAAGTACAGTTTTATTTACAATTTGGAATTTAATAATACGACTTTTAAAGTTTGCAAATTATTTTTTTTAAGTACTTTAAACATAAGTCAACAACGAATTTATTACTTTTTCAATTCACTTCAAGATCCTGTTACAAATACACCACGATGCATTAGTAAAGGAAAAAATAAGAAAAAATTTACTTCAGAGGATAAACTAAAATCAGTAAAAAATCATATAGAAAGTTTTCCCATTATTGATTCACATTATTGTAGAGCCAATACAAACAAAAAATATTTAGAACCAGGGCTTAACTTAACTAAAATGTATAATTTATATAAGGAAACTGTCCAAAGTGACCCTGTAAAATTTAATATTTACTCCCGTGTTTTTAACACAGAATATAATATTGCCTTTTTCAAACCAAAAAAAGATCAGTGTGATAAATGCATTGAATTTAACTTAAATAAGAATTCCACGGCTGACCAAATCTCCAACCATAACAAACATCTTGAAGGTAAAGAATGGAGCAGAAATGAAAAGAATTTAGACAGACAAATTAAAAATCCTGATATTGCTGTCATTACTTATGATTTACAGAATGTTTTCCCTTTACCAAAGGCCAATGCGTCAAGTTTTTTCTATAAACGAAAACTGAATTGTTACAATCTGACAGCTCATTGTAATATTAATGGGATAACTTATTGCAGTTTTTGGAACGAAACTATTAGCGGACGAGCTGGTAACCATATTGCTAGTGGGTTAATCAAAATTTTAAAAGAAGTCGTTAAAGACAATCCATCTATTAAAAAAATAATATTATGGTCAGATTCTTGTGTTCCTCAAAACAAAAATTCATTTACGTCTATGGCTTTAATTGATTTTATTAATAACTCTAGCATTATAGAAACAATTGAACAAAAGTTTTCAGAACCAGGTCATAGCAATTTACAGGAAATAGATGCTGTACATAGCGCCATAGAAAAATATATAAGACATTTAGAAATTCATAGCCCGCTTAGTTTGTTGCGTATTCTTACAAATCTAAAATCTTCAAAAGTGAAATTGAAAATAATGCAATTAAATAAAAATAATGATTTTTATAATTACCAAGCAGCAGCTGCGAGTTATAATTTTGTAAATATTCCTTATTCAAAAATTAAACATTTAACTTACAAAAAAGATTATCCTTTCAAAATTAATTTTAACGATACTTTTGATAATTTAACATTAAAAACTGCAAATATTATAAAAAATCAGAAAACTAGAAGAACCAATGTTACACCAACTTTGCCAAAAATTCATGTTTTAAGACAAGATGTAAAATTGAATAAAGATAAAATAGCTGATTTAAAATCAATGTTATCCTGTATGCCAGAATGTGATAAAAATTATTACAAATCAATTTTTGCTTAATAAATAATACTTGTTTATGTTTATCTAATATTTATGTTTATCTATTGTTTATGTTCGAAAAACAATAGCAGCTTTGTAGGTAATGTGTACAACTAAAATACAGAAAAATATGTAAAAAGAATTGTCGTTTGATTTGGTGTATATCCCGAAAAATTTAAAAGAACGTTCATAAATAACAGACATTGTTCTATATCCAATTGCATTTAATTTAATTTAATTAATTTAGTACTGATGGCAATTAATACTAAAACATTTTTTGGTGATAAGTGATAGGGTTTAACATATAAAAGACAATATGCTAATTAAAACTTTTAGATATAATATGGTTTCAACTATAATGATATTTAAACTTCAAATCACTTTTTCTTGATATGCAATTGCGAGGAGATAGAACAAACCAATTCTGAGGTGACGAAGTGTACCTGGGGGGTATTCCATACCCCGTAGACCGCCTGGTCGTGTAATATCGATTTTTATCGTTGGGAATTTCTGAAGATCTTATATAAAATACGCATAGTATATCAGAATTACCCCCCCCCCCGAATATGGAGATTATTTTTATTGGTAGGAATTTTTCATTTCAATTTAAATATATTTGAATATCTGTCGCGATGATGACGTGATAGTTTTACCGGTTACCCAGTCAGTTACAGGGAAATGAAAAAGAACGCGGGGTTCCTAAAATCCTCAGTCTATCATTGGACCAAATCTGAGGAGGAGAAAACTCTCTATAATCCTGAAACCCTGTTTTGTGTTGTTCACCATCGATGGTAAAGTTTAAATGTACGAAATAATTATTCAGAATATGAATTATTCAAAACCTTTTTCAATTGTTTTCTCTGGATTTTCTTTTTATTTCATAAATACTTAGTATGGTGTAGGCAAATTTTCTTAATCTGTTTTATAGAGAAGTTTGTACTCTTCAATTTTGATTTAATGATAATTTTCTCTAAAAATGAAGGTAAGCGAGTTGTAGGCGAAAAATTAATGTAGAGGATTAAAATCCCCACTTGGGGAAAAGGCCGGCAGGGAATTTTAGGCGATGTTACAATTAAAATCGCTGTCAAATTTTTCGAATTCAATCAAATTTGAATATATGCGCCTCCCCTCCACAAACAAATATTCTTATCTGTTTGAAAATTTTAAACTATTATTTATTGGGTTTTGTCAAGGTTTAGCGCCCCCATTGCGTTGGCGCCGGAGGGAATAGCATCAGTCGCCTCAACTTTGCTACGGCGCTGCTTGTGACCATAGTAAGTCCGAAGATTGTGACCAACTGTGACGAGTCGGAAAAATTGCACACCCCTTATTGAATGCGATATGGTACATTTTCGAAATAAACTTAAAATGAAATTTGTAATATTTAAAATTGATGATTTTGTTTATTGCTGATAAATATTAATCTAATGTAACCCGTTTTTGATAAGATTTTGAAATAGGATTTTTATACTTTTGTAAATAATTTGTTTTAAGCAAAAATTTGCAAACTTTTTTTGAAGTTTTGAAGATTTCAATTTCTTTTATAAATTTAAGGATAGGGTTTGTTATTGTGATGAGATAGTCAACCAGAATTGTGAAGGGGATTTACATGCACAAATCTAGGGGGGTAACTGTCGTGATTTTTCTAAAAAGATTTGATTTTTGTGCGAATGTGAATGATTTTATTTATTTGAAAATTGTTGTTAGGGAAATTTATTATTTGTTTTCAAGGTAAGAATGCATTAGTTGAGCGTAAATTTAAGATTTAAGTAGTGTTGGATTAATTCTCACACAGGCGGTTACCCCAGATTTTTGTAAAAAAGTTGAAATGTTTGAGTTTGTTTCAAGCATAAATTTATAAGAAGTGTGTAAAATAAAAAGTTTAAGTAAATAAGAAGTGTTTAATTGAAAAGGAAATTAAAAATTTAGGGTTACAAGTGTCTTGCAGCCTGATTTTTTATTATAAGGTCCTTTTTAAAATATACCCAAAAACTAAAAATTATAGGTCACATTTCTTTCCAAATTATTGGTCAGAATCGAAATACGCGACTTTGTTCTAATTTTACGGACTTCGTATCTCGATCTTAAGATATCCGAGATTCCCACGTTCAAGTTGCAAACTGCCCTGCAAACCTGATAATTTCTAACTAATAAGCTTATAACATTTTTCATTAAGTTTGGCTGAAACGTCTCCATTTCGTCGAATATTTGAAAAGAAATTAGCGAGCCACATTCTGGTTTTATCCACGCATTCAGGAATTCAGGAGAAACTCAGGGTAAATGTCGTCACTGGTATATAAAGGCGGATAGGGAGGGGAGTAAAGGGGACAGTTACCTCAATCAATTTTCAAAAATCAAACAAAAATGGTTTTATGCGGTTTAATGGACTAAAATTGATAAAAATTTGAAAATGTACCTCAATTTTATTAATAGTAGTTTATCCCCACACTTGATCTATGCCTAAATCCGCCCTTAATCAACGGCGAATTTAAAGGGGGTCATTACTCACTATCTCCTCCCGCACGAATTTCCAATAAAAAAAGAAACCGTTAAATGTTAAAATAAATCTGTTTTGCGTTATTATGTAATTAAACCCCCTCCCCCATAAACTTTGTCTGAATCTGCCATTACCCTTGAGTATAGAACAAAGTAGAATTATAAAAAACTTCAATTGACAAATTATAAAATTCATGAAGTTATGGACGACGGCCATGGCCTGATAGCGCGATCAACTGCCAATATAAGGTTCTCCGGTTCGACTCCGGATACAGTCTAAAATTTCATGACCATCTTCCGTGCGGCAGAGGGCACGTAAAGATGGCGGTCCCCCTATGTTAAGGATTTGCCATCATTACAACAGAGTGCAGGCACATCGAAAGGCAAGCATAGTATATAGCAACCACCTGAGATGTAAAAACAAAAAATGCTCATAGAACTAATACATAAATTATTAAAAGGACAGGTACTAGACTTTTTAGTAAGAGTAGAAGAAGAGAAATTTGTGACAAGTGGACACCCTGGAATGGTGTTTTCCTATTTTGCTAGGAAACTTTCTTTTCCGGCTTATGAGAAAAATAACCGACTTCGCAGCACTGCGAACATTTTGTACACCTCAGTGGCGTGCCGAGCCTTTTGCGGCATATTATTCTAGGGGCGCAAATGCATATTATCGTATCCAAATATAATATTACATTTTATTGGTTTGGGACGCTAGGACGGCAATAATGGACAGGGATAAGGGGTTTCCGTCCTTTCGGCTTCTGCTCCTCCTGGCTGACTAACATAGCCTCTTGATCGGTCGCTCAACATCTGAGGTATTCTCCCGGCTCGACGACTCTTGCGAGGCTCCTTCTAAAATCTTTCTCATCCGGAAATGCATTTGATTCGGATGTTTACCGTCGTTGTCAAATGCTCACACTTCGGCTTCCTTGACGTTTTTATCTCGTTGGTCTTTTATAAATTGCATAAATTGTTTTGCAAGATTTCATAATATGGTGTTGCCCTCTCTTTGACTCTCAAAAATTGAAATTTAACCATTAGTAGCAGAGATGAACCAATGGCCGCCATTTTGGTGTTCTACATGGATATTCAAATGGATCCCTATCTGAATAGGCGTCTTCTGATCTCATTTATGATTACAGATATTGTTATATTCTATTCAAAAAGTGAAGTTTTGCCTTTATTTGCTTTATGCTGATGGCACTATTATGTAATCATGCACATGGGCGACGTGACCACTTACAGTAATTTTACCTGACTTTGGGGTAAAACAGGAGGAAACAATAAAAACCAAACGAATAGAAATATACATAAATATCAATATATTAAAAACTTCAGAAGGATTTGTAAATATTGAACAAAAACAGTTGCTTTTCATAAATTTAATAAAAATAAGTAAATAAAAATTAAATATAAACAGCGCATTTAGAATCTACAAAATCTAGTTGCACATCCTTTCGCCAAATGGCTTTGTCATGTCGGTTCGGTTACAAATGAAGACTTTACAATAATAATAAAATTATAATAAACACAATATAATAAAACAATACAGAAATTTTGTCACTTAGTTCGGTTTTCATTACAAGTCATGAATTATAATATTACCACATTCATGACACAAGGATATTACCTATGGTAATATTGTGGGTATTACTTATGGTAATATTGATGGTGCTGGGTCGTCTCGTGGTAATATACTCTTCATCTGCAGCAGCTGCTGCAGTTCTCTCTGCTAATAGTTTGAGCCGGCGTTCTTTATCGTCATTATTGGACCTACCGATTATTTTTATAATCAAATTGTCTATAATCAAAGTCGGAACCACACTATCAATTTTAGCTCTACAAATTGGACAGTCGTCGCGTTTCCTGCGCCAACAATCGAAGCAATATTTACAAAACGTATGAGAACACATAAGCGTTACCGCTTCTATAAATAATTCCGTACAAATACTGCATTGAAGTTCATCGTCTTCTTCATTTAGTTTTACTTCACTCTTTGCAAGCTTTTCCGGAGGCTCTTCTTCACTTTTGCAGTTAAGTTTAGTTTTTCGACTAGCCATTTGAACTGTGAAATAAAAAGACAGGTTATTTTTTGACTTTACAAATAATTTGAAGTTTGATGGCATCATTTGATGACAATTGGCCAATTTTGTCGTCTTATAATTTGCCATTAATTAATAATTTATCGTTATATAAGGAATTATTATTAAATTAAATTAAAAATTAAAAATTTCTCCAAATTCTTTATTAAATGAACGAGACGCGTTTCGAGAATCTCAATATATTCTCATCTTCGGCCGTTAAAGGCTGTACAAAATAGAGAAAATTAGTCTATGTAAAACATCAACAAATCACATTTTACTTACTTAAAAACGTAGTGTCAAAAATTTATAATTTAATTAGTATATAAAATGAAAAACTAAATAAAAGAAAATTATGTTATCAACTGGTGCTTAGCAACATTGCTTATCAGCACCACCGTAACACAATTGGCAAAATAAAACATTCATTGAAATTGCTTTGGATATTTAAACATTTTGTTTAACGAACAATTTTTTTTCTTTTAATATTGAAATTTCTTCTACTCGTAGATTATTCAGAACACTCCCTCCCCTAGCTGTCTTTAAGATCCGAAATCCAGTTTCTATTACAATCATATCATGTAACCAGAAGATGGTTAGCAAATATAGATTGCTTGCTGTTTTTGAACCAGTAAGTTAGGTGTTCCTTCAATCTAACATTAAATGATCTAGCCGTCCTTCCCACATAAAAACAACTGCAACGTCCGCATGAGAGCTGATATACCCCAGTTGTTGACATTCTACTAAGTTTATCCTTAGCGTTGAGCAAATTAAATGGCTTATTCTCACTTCTAAAGGCTACCCTAACATTAACTGATTTTAAAATGTTTTTTAATTTCGATGACAGGACATCATCAACATAGGTCACAATGCCGAATGGCTCAACCAACTCACCTGCAGCATCCGGCATGACAAAATTTTGTTTCAAGTATTTTGTGTCTTCGGATTAGCTTATCGACAATCTGGTCATTGTAATTGTTTTGTCTAACAATGCTCTTTATCATATTAAATTCTACCTCTAAATCCGATATGCTAAGAGGAATACTTAGAGCTCTATTTACAAGATGATGGAATGCAGCTAGTTTATGTGATATTGGGTGGAATGAATTGCTATCAATGGTTTGGTCAGTGTATGTTGGTTTTCTGAACACATTAAATTTGTGTCTACCAGTGCTAATGTTAATGCTAACATCTAAAAAGTTAGCTCCCAGATCACCAATTTCAAGAACAAAATTAATATTATCATATCAATATCATTAATGTAGGATACAAAATTATGCAGCTCATCAAGAGACCCAATCCATAAACCGATTATGTCATCAACATAATATCTGTAGTAATAACAAAGATTTTTATAGAAGATATTATTGTGGGTAATGTGGTTACACTCAAAATTATCCATAAACAGGTCGGCCAAAAACGGAGATAAGCAGCCACCCATCGGCAAACCATCGTTCATAACAAATGAGTTATCATCAAATGAAAAGAAGTTCTGTTCGAAACATACTTTTAGGAGGTTGAAATATTGTAGAACATCCACGTCAGACAAGTCAGAAAAAATTAATTTATCCTTAATCAACTCAAGTACTTCGTTCACTGGTACATTCGTAAACAAATTCTTAACGTCCAAAGAAAAAACAAGAGCACCAACAGGAACCACAACGTTCTCAAATCTACTGCATCCGGAAATGCATCTGATTCGGATGTTTACCGTCGTTGTCAAATGCTCACACTTCGGCTCCCTTGTCGTTTTTATCTCGTTGATCTTTTATAAATTGCATAAATTGTTTTGCAAGATTTCATATTATGGTGTTGCCCTCTCTTTAACTCTCAAAAAATTGAAATTTGACCGTTAGTAGCAGAGATGAACCAATGGCCGCCATTCTTCATGGATATTCAAATGGCTAAAAAGGCGTCTTCTGATCTCATTTATGATTACAGAAATTGTTATATTCTATTCCAAAAGTGAAGTTTTGCCTTTATAAGTTTTATGTTGATGGCACTATTATGTAATCATGCACATGGGCGCCGTGATCCACTTACAGTGATTTTACCTGACTTTGGGGTAAAACAGGAGGAAACAATAAAAACCAAACGAATAGAAATATACATAAATATCAATATATTAAAAACTTCAGAAGGATTTGTAAATATTGAACAAAAACAGTTGTTTTTCATAAAATTAATATAAATAAATAAAAATTAAATATAAACAGCGCATATAGAATTTACAAAATCTAGTTGGACATCCGTTCGCCAAATGGCCTTGTCATGTCGGGTCGGTTACAAATGAAGACTTTTAATGAAACCGGACTTACCGATTATAAAAATATAATCGGTAAGTCCGATAATGATGTTAAAGAACGCCGGGTTAAACTATTGGAAGAGAGAACTACAGCAGCTGCTGCAACTGATATCAGTTGCAATATTATAGATAATATTGCAACTGCAGTGTATTATTAGTATATTAGTAGTATATTAGTATATAATCTATAATACTGCAGTTGCAGTATTATACTGTGATTATAGTATTATAGTATTATAGATAATACTGCAACTGCAGCTGCTATCAGTTGCACCAGCTGCTGTAGTTCTCTCTTCCAATAGTTTAACCCGGCGTTCTTTAACGTCATTATTGGACTTACCGATTATTTTTTTAATCAAATAGTCTATAATCAAACTCGGAACCACAATATCAATTTTAGCTCTACAAATTGGACAGACGGCGCAATTTCTGCGCCAACAATCGATGCAATATTTACAAAATGTATGGGAACACGTAAGCGTTACCGCTTCTATAAATAATTCCGTACAAATACTGCATTGAAGTTCATCGTCTTCTTCAGTTAGGTTTACTTCACTCTTCGTAACCTTTTCTTTAGGCTCTCCGTCACTTTTAAATTTACGCTTCGATTTTCGGTTCTTCTTTTGCTCGACTTGGGATCTACTAGCCATTTGAACTCTGAAATTAAAAAACATGTTATTTTTTGACTTTACAAATAATTTTAAGTCTGATGGCATCATTTGATGCCATGTTCGGTTTATGCACTGAGGCGCTGACCATTTGCCAATTTTGTCGTCTTATTAATTCGCCAGTAATTCATAATTAACGCTACATAACCAATTTATTATTATTGGACATTTGAAGAACTTTGTTTGAGTTCCATGAGCTTCAAATCGCTTGTATCCCAAAGGTAAAAAAGTTATGAGCGTTTTGCGTTTGAAAGATATTGTGAAATTGAGTGGCATTTGTTGTATACTGTGTGATAAATTTGTACATCTTTTTTATTATTTTCTCTTTTATATTATTAACAAATAAAATTATTTAAATTATCACCTCGTAAGTTATTTACCTAAGCAATAACACCCAAATTTTGAGCGCTACTTGCTTGGACCGATTTAGTAAAATTTGCAATTTCAAAATCTTTGAAACACTCCAACTTTTTCACCTTTAGAGTACAAACGATTTTTATGCAACCTCATTGGAGCTCAAACTATTCTCTATCGATTAGTATTTATTTTATTAAAAAAATCACATCTTAAAAAAAGCATTTTTACAATGTCTCCCAAAATTGTTCTAAAGAATTGAATTTTTATTAAAAGCCGTTGGGGTACAATCGATTTTTATGGAAGCTCCCTGGAGCTCAAACATTTGACATTTATTTCATTAAAAAATTCGCAATGGTGGGCGGGGGGCGGGGGGCGAAATGTACCTCAAGGAGGTGGTTCAAGTTTACCAGAAGATCGTTGACATCACGATCTGGCTCGAGATACACGCTTGCAAAGTACAAGAATCGTTGTTTGAAGTTTATCCTGATCATGCAGAGGCTGGTGTCGCAGTATTGGAACATTTTTTAATTATTGGCTTGTTGTTTTCATTCTTGTTACTTTGGAAGATGTGTACGCCGTCCACACCTTTTACTTGGTTAATTCGTCCTACGTACAGTTCCTCATTTATCCTTTTTTAAGACTAAAATTTTGTTTTTTATAGTATACTTGAAATTTCCCCCAAAGATATTTTGGATTTCCCGCCCGTAAAGTTCCCTTCAGAAAATTCACTTTTAATTTCAGTATAATATAAGGTGTGGTTTTCATATTTAATTATGTTTGAATTATTGTTGGGAAAGTCCAGTTTTTACTCTCGCCCGAATTATCACTCTGAAATTTTCCCTTACTTGTTTAATAGGATTTTAAATTACATTATGTATTGTGTGATTTGTTGTGTGTGTGTGTAGTATAAAGAAAACCGAAACACCAAAGTTGGTCAATCTCTTACCTTACTTTGCAATTGTCAGTTTAAATATGGCCAAATTTTCAAAATTTTGTGTATTTCAATATGATTGTCCAAATTTAATTTTTGCAGCTTTTTGTAAAAATAATCAGGATCGAGTACAGAAATTGGATATTTTTACAATACATATTTCAAGGCTCCTAGGGAATCCCTCTTGATGTTTTATTTCATTTAAATTTCCGAAAATTTGTAATTTATCGAAATCAATTTTGATTCATGTAAAATATATCAGTTTGATGTATTAACTAAAAATGTATTAACACTGGCGTCCCAAATTAATATACGTCATATCTATAGATTACCCTAAATAATTCTTAACAATGCCGTTCCAACTTTGTATAATTACAATATAATGCGATACCGCAAAATCGCAGGTTTCTTGAGCTAAATCCAAATATGAATTTTGAAGGCAAAAAAATGTTATTCTACATTTCGCTTTTAATTCGACCATCAAGTGGATTAAAAGAATGAACGATTTGATAATTTGTTAAAAATGTTTAGCACATTTTTGAATTTCAACTTTTTGAAAGTACTACGTATTACTTTGTGGTATTACGAAGAGATGGATTTTTTTTAGAAACATGCTCGTCTATTCCTGAGGAATTATACATTAGCTATTTTAAATTTTCCTTCAGCTTTGAACCTTTCGCCAAAATATTATTACAAATTTTTGCAATTTTCCAAAAATTATTTACTGATTTACCAATTTTTTTTAAAACTGAAGAACTTTGAAGTAAGTTTTCTAGTTATAATTATCAAAAACCGTTGGAACATCCATTACCGTTGTTAATTTATAAATTAACAGCTAATTTATAACATAGCATTATAACATTAATTTATAACAGTTATTTTAGTAGAGGCGGCTGGTACGAGGAGGGCGGGCAGCGGGGTGCCGCTGAAAACCATCGATAATTTTGAAAAAGCTATTGGAGCTTCGAATACAGTTTTTAATGGTATTTAATTTAGTATAGGACGATAGTTGGTGTAAAACGACAAATAACGCCACCATTTGAAAAATAACATCGTCGTCAATTTCAAATCAAATTCGAAAGGTGTTCAGGCAAAATCTAAATATTCGAAAATGTGGATTTTCGCCGCAAACAGTTTTTTTAGTGAAAATTTAATTGACAATTTCGTTCATAATAATTCAACCAATAGGATGTTAGAATCTCATCAATTTGAACCAATCATAATCTACTTCCTTTGACAATACAGACCACGGTAGTGTATTGTCGCGGCAATACGACCACCGTGGTCTGTATTGTCAAGTAACGATGGAAACTACGTAAACGCATACTATAAATTATTTGTTGTCAGAAAAAATTGAAATTTTATTTACGAAATTGTCAAACGAATTCCACACGATACTATAAAATTGTCGGTTAATTTTTAAACCATGGAATCTTCGTGTTTGTCGCCCTTAAAATCACCATTCGTGCTAAAGCACTCATGATTTTTTTAAGGGCGACAAACACTCAGTTCCAGTTTCAAAAATTATTGCCGACAATTTGATAGTCTCTTGTGGTATTATATATGAACATTTTCGATTTATATTTGTCCCAGAATATATTAAGCGAAGAAAAAAATTTTATTTTCAAAATTTTGTAAATTATAAAAAACGTTTCTAGATTTTTCCCCGTCAAATATTCACTAATTAAATCATCGCCTTATTAATTTATTGTTACAATTTAATGTTTTACGTATTTCGATAGTAAAATTTCCAAGTTTCGAAAAATATCTTCCCGTTTGAATCATTTTTTTTCCAAATACACAATTTTACAATTCTTTGTTTTTGTTTTAACCTATGTGGAAGTTTGGGATTTAATGGACTTTAATGGCTGTTTTTAGGGCTTAAACTTGAATTTTCCGCAATTTGTTTTGTTTAATTCTACTATGTAAACCTTCAGCTTTCCGAATATCAATAGGAAATATTTTTTTAATTTAATTTTAAATATTTAATTTTAAATAATTTTAAATTGATCAAAATGTTATTAATGCATCATAACAAATCATTTAATACCAAAATTTCGATTTTCGACTTTTGACCGGATAATAATACTTCTACAAGCAAGGTTGAAAACTTTTCGCCCCGAATTCCGAGCAAATTGCGAGGTACGAAATATTAATACGTGAAATACAGTAAATAATAAAGAACGCACTGTTTGTTTTTTCTCAAATATCTCGAGAACTAAGCGCGATAGGGTAACAAACTATACATATTTTTATTTGCAGAGAGTTAAATTGTCTACAACAGGGTTTCTCAAACTTATGGCCCCACGTACCCCTGTTCAAGTTCCCAAATGACTGCGAACCTCCCCCCCCCCCCAAAAAAAAGAAAAGAAAATCTAGCTGTATAAAGAAAATAAGCTTTTTAATTTTAATAAAATTCAAATAAAATAATACACTGTATTACAGTGACAAAAATAGGTATGTTAATATTAATGTGATGGGTGGGCTTGTTCCTTGTCGCAAATGGAGTCGATTTTGGGAGCAATTTTGAACAACTTTAATCTTAATTCTGACTCAACATCAAGTCGATTTCTGTACTTGGTTTTTTAACATGACCAGGTGTGAAAACCCACTCACACATAAGTAAGTTGTTGCGAAGGGTAAGAGGAAATTCACCGCTTTGGGTGAGAGTGCGGGATATTCTTCCTGTCTATAGCTGCCCAAAAATTAATTAAAGACATCCTTTTAAAATCAGCTAGAAGAGTTTCATCTGCGGACATTTCTAGTAATGACTCCTGTTGCTTAATACTCAAACTAGCAATTATGTTCTCGGTTGTGACCATTAATGGGTTTCGAATCCAGCCTTCAGCATTATCAATATCTGGAAAATACCTTTTCAGTTCGCCGGAGAGTTGAGAAAGATGAAGACAATTTCAGCCCTCATGTCAGCATCCACGGTCAGGGCGTTCGTCGTAATAAATTCGTGCAGAAGATGAAAACATTCAATAATATTTTATCTCAAGCAAGTTTTCCAAAAATCTATTTTTGTTATGAGTGCGCTGAAGAATTGATTTTGCCGGCTGCTAAAGATATGGTTAGTTGCGTATTGGGAGACAAATCGTCGAAATTGCTGGATAAAATACCTCTTTCGAATGATGCGCATTGCAAGGCGCATTCAAGATATGTCCCAAAATGTTGAAAATAAACTCTCACGACGATTGCAAAATAGTTATTATGCGATTCAAGTTGATGAATCAACATATTATATTAGTGGATTGCCGAATTTACTTAGATTTGTTAGATATGCGCATGAAAATATTTCTGAAGAAGATTTTCTGTTGTGCAAGACCTTGGAGTCTACGACAAAAGGAGAAGATATTCTCAACACCATCAATGCATTTTTTGAAAAACATGAAATCGATTGGGCAAAGTGTGTTGGTATATCGACTGATGGTGCCAAGGCCATGACAGGATTAAAAATGTTGCTCCTGAGGCCAAAAGTACGCACTGTACATTGCACAGAGAAGCATTGGACGTGCTTTTATGTAATTTATTATTTTTACGACCTCTGGAAGTGCTAATACTTTAATCGATGTATTTCGTAACGTTTGAATTTTAAAGTTACCTTAATTTATTTAGAAGTTTTATTTGGTTTAATACATTTTGAATGTAGATGTGGATGGAAGAGTCGATTTAGCGTAAAACAGGAGGGAATAATAAAAACCAAAGGAACAAATATAAATATCAATATATTAACAACTTTAGAAGATTTTATAAAAAATTGAACAAAAACCGTTGCTTTTCAAAAAGTTAATGTAAATAAATAAAAATTAAATATAAACAGCGCATTAATGCATAAATTTAGAATGTACGAAATCTAGTTGGACATCCGTTCGCCCAATGGCCTGTAATGAAAACCGGGTTAAGTGCCAAAATTACTTTTCTTTACGTAAGACATGAAAACAATTCAGTATTTTTGGCACTTAGCCCGGTTTCTACTACAACTCTTCAATTATAATATTGATATTAAGGTGCTGGGTCGTCCCGTGGTAACATGTTATTCATCTGATTCTTCTTCCGAGTGGTTCTTACTGCTGCTGTTGCAGTTCTCTCTTCGAGCAATTTAATCCGATGTTCTTTGACATTATTATCGGACCTACCGATAAATGCTGTAATCATATTGTCTATAATTAATGTCGGAACCATCACTCTACCAATTTTAGCTCTACAAATTGGACAGCCGGCACATTTCTTGCGCCAACAATCGATGCAATATTTACAAAACGTATGGGAACACTTAAGCGTTACCGCATTTATAAATAACTCCCTACAAATACTGCACTGAAGTTCATCGTCTTCTTCGGTTAGTTTTGCTTCACTCTTTGCAAGCTTTTCCGGAGGCTCTTCTTCACTTTTGCAGTTAAGTTTCGTTTTTCGACTAGCCATTTGAAATCTGAAATAAAAAGACAGGTTATTTTTTGAATTTACAAATAATTTGAAGTGTGATGGCATCATTTGATGACAATTGGCCAATTTTGTTGTCTTATTAATTTGTCAGTAATTAATAATTTATCGTTATTATAACCAATTATTATTAGGTATTTGAAAAACTTTGTTTGAGCTCCACTGAGCTTCCATAAAAATCTTTTGTACCCCATAGGTAAAACAGTTATGGCGTTTGAAAAAGTGTGAAATTTAATGACATTTCACCGCCCTCCCCCATCGCGAATTTATTTAATGAAATTGTTGTCAAAGTTTCCATAAAAATCGTTTGTACCCCATAGGTAAAAAAGTTATAGCGTTTGAAAGAGTGTGAAATTTAATGAAATTTCACCAACCCCCTCCTCCCCATCTCAAAATTTTTATGAAATTGGTGTCAATCGATCGAGAATCGTTTGAGCTTTAATAAGATTTCATAAAAATCGTTTGCACCCGAAAGGTAAAAAAGTTAGAGCGTTTGAAAAATTGTGAAATTGAGTGACATTATTTGTTGTACACTGTGTGACAAATTTGTACATAATTTTTATTATTTTTCCTTTTATATTATTAACAAATAAAATTATTCAAATTTACACCTCGTAAGTTATTTACCTATAAGCAATAACACCCAAACTTTGCAATTTCAAAATCTTTGAAACACTCCAACTTTTTCATCTTTAGAGCACAAACGATTTTTATGGAACCTCATTGGAGCTCAAACGATTCTCTATCGATTAGTATTTAAAAATCACATCTTAAAAAAATCATTTTTACAATACCTCCCAAAATTGTTCTAAAGAATTGAATTTTTATTAAAAGCCGTTGGGGTACAAACAATTTTTATGGAAGCTTAGACGATTCCGAAAACCGAAACACTAAAGTTGGTCAATCTCTTACCTTACTTTGCAATTGTCAAAGGAATACCTACTTGTTGATGTATTAATTTATATAAATTTTAGAAAATGAACGAAATAAAATTTGACGTAAAGTTTATGTCACTTTAATGATGTAACTAAAAATGATTCTATGACAGGTGACCACTTGACAAGTGAACGCACGGACAACTGAACACAATCTTAATTTTTAAATTTAAATATTTGTTATTTATTTTTATAATCATGAAATAGTAACTTTGAGCTTTACGATTTTATAATTATCTCTTATTATAAAAGGCCAAGTCTTTCTTTCTTTCTTTCTGTCTGTCCCACGGAAATACCCGAAGCAAACCGAACCGAACCGAACGCACAACGTATCATCGGATCAACGTATCATCGGATCAACGTATCATCGTATCAACGTATCATCGTATCAACGTATCATCGGATCAACGTATCATCGGATCAACGTATCAAGGGATCAACGTATTTAAATTTCCTATATCGGTGAAAAATTATGACAGCTATTTCCAAAAAAGCATTATGTGAACTTCCATAATGGATAATGAAAATTTTGAAAATCCTGCTGCAAAGCGACGGCGATTGAATCGTGAGAGAAAAGCACGTACAAGAGCTAATAACACAGAAGAACAGCTTCGATCACAGCGACAAGCTGACGCTCGGTCTCATGCGATACGTCGACAACGTGAAACTTTGGAACAAACTCAAGCGCGCCAAGTTGCTGACGCTCGGTCCCATGCGATACGTCAACAACGTGAAACTTTAGAAGAAACTCAAGCGCGGCAAGCTGCTGACGCTCGGTCCCATGCGATACGTCAACAACGTGAAACATTAGAAGAAACTCAAGCGCGGCAAGCTGCTAACGCTCTATCCCATGCGACACGTCAACAACGTGAAACATTAGAAGCAACTCAAGCGCGGCAAGCTGCTAACGCTCGATCCCATGCGATACATCGACAGAAAGAAAATCGATACCAAAGTCAAGCAATTCAACTCCAAATAAGAGCATTGAGATTTGATGAATCTCACGCTACTCGACACGATTGTGGAGAAATGAATTCCATCTGTCAGTTCTGCGGCTCCAAGAATTTCGCCAAGGAGCGTCCAGTTGATAAACAATTTAGTTTAATTAGAGAAAAATCTGAAAAGGTTATTTTTCTATTTAAAATTTTATCTCCAACAAGATGAACATAATACGGTTCCGGTAAATTCAATTTTAAGACCTAAAACAGTAAAAAACTAAGACTACTCCAGAAAGTCTAATAGGTTTTTTTTACATAGCTACAAAATAAACAACAATGGATCTAAAAATCGATTGCACTGTGAAAAGTATTCTTATTTGAAGTTTAGATAAATTTGTGAATTTTTTAAAACTTTGAATTCCATATTAGTGGTCCGAAAAGAATTACCAGAGCAACATAAAAAATACGGTGAAAGTCACGATTTTCGAAGTTTAATGGCGCGTGATAGCTAAACGACTGATTTGATGATTATTGTTATTAAAATCATGATTGTAGATAATTTTATACTCTAAAAAGTATCTAAGAATAGTTTTCGAGATATACCGGGGCGGGGGGGGGCGGGAACCAAATAGCGCTTTAATCCAAAGCGATCCATGGTGTTTCCGACATGGGAAAACTAATTGGAATGCTTACCCCTCAAATTAGTTTAATATGAGTGGCCCAGTTAACTTATTTTCCTTTAAATATTTTGTCTCTTAAAACCCTCTACTGCCCGATTAATTGTTTTATAAAATAAAAAATATTTGACGACTTTTTCAAATAGAAAGTTGCTTTAGTTGTACAGGAAACCATCAAGTTCGATACATTTTCAACCCCTTCAGATTCTAGGGGTATGTTACTTGGAAGTAACATTGGGCATTCGAGGATAAAAAAAATATATAATGAAGAGTATATAGTATGTAATTTAATTTTTTATTTATTTTTGTTAATTTAAATGAAATTGTACAAAACAATTTTTAGTTGGTGTGAAGCATAAGTGCACCTTGTATTTGCTGCACATTGTTTGAATTGATCCAGAACATCCTGGGTACTTACATCTTCCTCTTTTTTCCACAGTTTGGCCAATGCCGGATCTGGTCCTTTCGTGTGTCCTGTGTTGGCATCTGAGTTGTTTTCCCTTTTTTCTTTTTGTTTTCAATGGCTTGTTCTAAATTTTGACTAGGTCTACCGCGTTTTCTTGAATCAATTTGGGTGGTAGAACATAGGGTAAAAGCTAAATTAGATTTAAAATTTAGCAGATTCATAATTTTATTTTTTCTGATCTCGCAGGATTCGCAATCGCGTCTATAAAGGAGCCACTCATTGACGACACAAAGGTCCATTAGGTGAAAGTAAATTTTTAGATACCATTTTCTGCTTCTAATTCCAGTTCTGTATAGGGCTATCAGTACATCCATCAAGTCAACGTCCCCCATAAATTGGTTATATAAAGAAATCATGCTGGGACAAGGCACATCAATTCTACTTTTTGATTTTGAATCCCACCGTTTCACATTTTTTACAGGATGTGCTCCTGCAAACGTGCTTAGCAAATGCACCGGTTTGTTATCAAACCATTTGACCGAAATAAGGTTGACTCCATCTACTGTTGTTCTTTGCTCCTCAAAAATTCCTCGGCCTTTTTTGCGGAGAGCCTTATCATTCGTAAACTTACATCCCTGAAGTCTATTAGAGCGAATTGTTCCAATGCTTTGTATACCTCGTTTTTAGAGAGCAACTTGTAGATAAATATTGTTGAACCAGTTATCATAATATATTTTATTAAAAATATTTTGGGGAATTATTTTCGCCAACTGCAACACATTGCCACTTGCACCGACATCTGGAAGCTCGGGTAAAACTACTACATGATGATGGGAGATTGATTATTGATGATAATCGGTCGGAATATTTATAGATATAGAGGGTGCCTTTGATAACACCTCAAATAAATCTATATAAACAGCCGCCGTAAGACACAGCATTGAGGCACCCACGATAACTTGGATAGAATCAATGCTGGAAAGCCGAATAGTAACGGCTTCCTTAGGAGGGGAGAAAATCTCGGTGGCCGCGGCAAGGGGATGCCCACAAGGTGGGGTGCTATCACCTCTTCTGTGGTCCATCGTGGTAGACGACCTACTGAAGAAATTAACTGACGATGGATTTTGCGTACTAGGATATGCGGACGACATTGTCATTATAATCAGGGGCAAGCAATAAGGCATAATTTCAAACCTAATGCAAACAGCCCTAAACAAAATAAAAGAATGGTGCGAAAAGGAAGAACTTACAGTGAATCCTTCAAAAACCATTATAGTTCCATTCACAAAGCGTAGAAAGATAAACCTAAAAGCTCCACAGCTAAGGGTCTATCGATACCTTTTTCCGGAGAGGTAAAATATCTGGGGGTAACCCTGGATGCAAAATTCACCTGGAAGCCACACATGGATAAAATTCTTTCCAAAGCAACAGGAGCCTTCTGGGCTTGTCGCAAACTTTTTGGAAGGACCTGGGGACTAAGACCAAAAATGATCTACTGGTCATATGCATCAATAATTAGACCGATTGTCACATACGCATCGCTCGTGTGGTGGACAAAAACTAACGAAATCACGACACAAAGCAGATTGCAGAAATTGCAACGCTACAATACGTTTTAACAATGTTTTAACATTAAAACAAATGCTATAAATCAAATTGAGATTTTTAGTAATTATGTGAATTTATATTTTTTACCTACACCTTGTTCATTATTTTCAGAGTTCCTATGAAAACGGTTGGTTGCCCAAAAAAATTTATTTGACGAAAGTTGTAGCCCGTTAAAGTCCCTATCCGGATTAGGCCGTTAGTTTTTCTCTTAGACGTTTCGTTTAAGAGATACGGGGTTCGCAAGAAAATTAAAAAAAAAACCTGAATTTTTAAACATTTTTTCCCTTAATTTAATTTATAACTCGAAATCCGTTGATTCTAGACGATAAGGGGTTATAACCTAATTTATAGACAAGCGAATGATCTTTAAAAAAGTTCTAATCCATTAACCTTAAAAAATCAATAATATCGGAGCTATGGCCTTTTGAATTCAGAAATTCAAAAAATTGCTTTAAAGGGAGGTACCCCCCAAGGGTTTGGACTTGGTCAAAAATTTTATATGAAAATTTGTCTTAAAAAAGTGACCTTTATCACCACCTCAAAGGTTATCCACGGTCACGGGGACACCCTGTATATTGGACCTTTGACATTTTATCTCTGCAGAAATCTATCATTTCTTGCAATATTGAACCTTACGTTATTACGCAATTTCCGTACATAATTTTATGATTACCTTATAGAAAATTACATGGTCGAATTTTTGGTATAATTCATTTTACAGAGAATATATGTTTTCTACAAAGATATTTTCATTTCAAATCGATAAATCGATAGGTTATGTTTTACATGTAAACAAATTTACAAATTAATTCATTCTAAATTAATTGATCTATTTTGGGGATTTTTGACATGACAAATCTCAAGATTAATATTCATAGCAAGTTTTTAGTATATATTTCAGTCTTTAACGATTTTATTAAATTCATGGTTTTTAAAAATGAGTTGGATATTGAATGTCGGAAATTAAATGTTTCACGAAACCTTGTATTTCTTTAATTAAGGAGTCTCATGCTTAATTATTATATGTCATAATAGACCATAGTAAGATGGTTTCATTTTAAAACATAGCAATATATTTAAAAACGAATATTTGCAAAATGCAGATAATAAAATGAAGATTGATTCCATGAAGAGAAAAATTGAAATTGGAAACTGGAGAAACGATAAAAAAGAGGAATTTAAAAATTTTGGTTATAGGAAAGTAAGAAAATTAAAGTTGAATTGGATTCATTTTGGACCATGAGAGCTGGTGAAATGGACAACTTACTTTCTCTATTTCTCATGGAAGCGGATGAGATGGAGATGTACAAATGAGAGGAATGTAACAATAATTCAAACATAAAAGCCCTCAACTATTTGGTTTGATAAATTAAAAATTTGATTTGATTAAAACTTTGTCAATGCACTTTGACTGGATGATTTGATAAGCGATAAAATTAGCAAAGGAATGCCAAATTTTATTTTTAATATTCAGACTTTTGAAATATTTCGCAGCCATTTAATTTAATTTAGTTAAATTTGTAAATATGATGGATATTTTAAAATGATTGGAATGAATGGGCTAAAAATGGAGTGATTTTGCAAATAATAAAGATTCGAAGTAAATTAGGGGTCGTCCTTAAAGGATGTCTACCCTTGGGGGCAGGCGGGGAGAGGTGGATTTACAAAAAGGTACCGGGGGGGGGGGGTTTGAACAAATGTGACATCCGCATAAAAATCCAATTTTTGGTATAGTCAAATAAAGTTTATCGAAATTCTTACTTGTTTAATAATTTAAAAAATTTAATTAACAGGTTTTTTTAGTTAAAAAGGTCAAGTTTGATTTTAAACAAATGAAGGGGTCTTTGATTTGTGACCAACGCCGTAGCGAGCTATTCTGGCGCCTGAGGCAAATTTGAATATGTGCGTCCCCCTCCCAAAACATTCCTATCATTTGAAAATTTTAAACTATTATTTATTGGGTTTTGTCGAGGTTTAGCGCTCCCATTACGATGGCGCTCGCTTAGAGTAATGAAAACAAATGGATGCTAATCAGGAACTCATTTAGGCTGCCGGGACCGGGGGGTCTAATACCCCCCAGGTACACTTAATTTATTGCGAAAGAAAAACTTTTACGTCCCCCGGTATTAACCACTTCACCTGATAGTACGCACGGGTGCGTGCAAAATGCATTTAGTTACAAATAACCCGCGGATGAAGTGGTTAAGAAGAACGGTACTGGGATAGTCATAAAAAATATCACCAAAAATCACCCCCTGCCGGATTACAAACAAAAATTGCAAAAGATTCAATTGAAAACAATAAATTTTGATGGTTCCGAATAATGGCAAGTGTACCTGGGGGTATTCCATACCCCGTAGACCGCCCGGTCGTGTAATATCGATTTTTATCGTTGGGAATTTCTGAAGATCTTATATAAAATACGCATATTGTGTCAGAATCACCGTTTCCGTGGTAACATAACGGATTACCCCCCCCCCGAATATGGAGATTATTTTTATTGGTAGGTATTTTTCATTTCAATTTAAATATATTTGAATATCTGTCGCGATAATGACGTGATAGTTTTACCGGATACCCAGTCAGTTAAAGGGAAATGAAAAAGAACGCGGGGTTCCTAAAATCCTCAGTCTATCATTGGACCAAATCTGAGGAGGAGAAAACTCTCTATAATCCTGAAACCCTGTTTTGTGTTGTTCACCATCGATGGTAAAGTTTAAATGTACGAAATAATTATTCAGAATATGAATTATTCAAAACTTTTTTCAATTGTTTTATCTGGATTTTCTTTTTATTTCATAAATACTTAGTATGATGTAGGCAAATTTTGTTAATCTGTTTTATAGAGAATTTTGTACTCTTCAATTTTGATTTGAGGATAATTTTCTTTAAAAATGAAGGTAAGCGAGTTATAGGCGAAAAATTAATGTACAGGATTAAAATCCCCACTTGGGGAAAAGGCCGGCAGGGAATTTTAGGCGATGTTACAATTAAAATTGCGGTAAAATTTTTCGAATTTAGTCAAATTTGAATATATGCGCCTCCCCTCCCCAAACAAATATTCTTATCTTTTTGAAAATTTTAAAGTATTCACTAGTCAACAGTGATTCTGCGGCGTGGGATTTAGGGGTTGATTTTGGGTAATTCTGGTATCCCGAATACGAAAAATATATTAGATTTTCCGAATTGGCTCTAGATTTTGAGATAAAGGCAAGCCGGTTATAATGGGACGCGCATGAATGGATTATTGAGATTTCTTAAAGGAAGGCTTGAAAATAAAATAAAAATATTCAATATTTTCAAAAACCTTTAATTTCGAATGACAACAACGTTATAAATGATATTTCAAATTGATTAATCATATTAAACAAAAATACATGAAAAAAAAGTTAGGAAAAACGTTTTGCATGTGATTGTCTATTGTATCTTTGATCAGGATAATCCCTTTGTAAGGTCCAGCAGTAGTCCGCCATCATATGGTGATCCCACCGGTATTGATATCTTTCCTCCATTATCTTGATATCCTGGTGGAACCGTTCTCCTTGTTCTTCACTGTAATCACCCAGGTTTTCAGGAAATTTATCCAAATGGCTATGCAGAAAATGTATTTTGATACTCATATTAGCTTCAAGTTTTTCAAAATTCTTAAGCATTTGGGCCACTAAAAAGTTTTTGACAACTGATACAAAGCTTGTCCATGCTTCCAATTCAACCTGAGTCATGTGATTTGTGAAATAATTGTCTTTTATAAGAGTACGAATTTGTGGTCCATCAAAGATACCTGCTTTTAATTTTTCATACTGAGGCCAGGAAATGATTGACAATTATATTTGAAGCAATTACCATTCTTATCCAAAGCTTTCACAAACTGTTTTATAAGTCCAAGTTTAATATGAAGTGGCGGAAGAATTATTTTTTCTCGACTTATCAATGGTTTATGAACGATGTTAGCTTTTCCCACGGTCATATCTATTCTCGACGGCCAATCCTTTCTACTCCAGTGTTCTATTCTTGCACGACTGTCCCATAGACAAAGAAAACAGGGATATTTAGTGTACCCACCTTGCTGACCTAATAAAAAATTCACCATCTTTAAGTCTACACACACTGACCATTGATGTTGAACAAACGAAATTTTCTCCAAAACAAGTTTGATATTTTGGTATTGTTCTTTAAGTTTAGTTGAGTGACCTAACGGAATCGAAGCTAATTTGTTTCCATTATGCAGTAACACACATTTCAAACTTCTTTTTGAGTTATCAATAAAGAGCCGCCAATCTTCTGGCCGATATATTGGAAGGCCCATTAAATTTAAAAGCCCAGAAATATTATTGCAATCCACCAGATCATTCTCCTCAGTAAAATATGGAAGAATATCTTATTGTTACGCCAGGTTGAAGGCAATGTTTTTCGTTAAGTCGAGACGTAAGAAGTTCAGCTGATTTCTTCGATAAATTTAAATCTCGAATCAAGTCATTAAGCTCACCTTGAGAAAAACCCTGTAGTGTAGGACGGCACCCTTCAAATTCACTTTCACTGCTGCTTTTGTTCTGAGGGTCTAACATTTCAACTTCATCACAGGAAAGGTTTGATAAGTCAGTAAATATCGGTAATGGCAAATCTTCACTATGCAACGTTGGTGGTTTAGCCGATTATATGTTTGGATAAACCCAAGAGCGCTTTCTGTAACGGTTCATACCTTTTACATTCACGGCACAAAAGTAGCAATCATCAATGTGATTTCTTGGCTCATTCCATGTCATCGGTAATCCAAATGGAAGTCCTTTGCGTCCTCCTTGGCTCCAGTAACGAAGTGACTCCACACAAGTTTTACAAACTTTATGTGGCTCCCAATGTTTGTCTTGTTGTCTCAGTTGTTTTCCAAAATATGCTTGGTAAACTTGTTTTGAAAAGTCATGAATATTTATTTGTTGTCTTTTTAGACAAAATTTACCACATATGTAGCAAAAATGGTCGGGATTATTAATACAAGACTTGCGTGAAGAACTCATACTTCCTTCTACGATCGCTATAGAAAAAGTGGCAGATTTCGCACACAGTTTACTATTTTTTTATTGCAAAGTTTTCTTGACAACAAAAAAAACAATTGCATATAGCCGTGCGCATGCGCGTAGTACCAATTTTGTACCGTCAGATGTCAGTACAAATAAATTTCAAAAAGTATAAATGACGTTTTAAATACTTTAAATTTAAAGTTTATCATGGGAACTAGAACCAATTCGAACAAAATAACTATGCGGCGAGTACTTTATTACATTACTGTATCCAACTTCACTCCAAAAACTAAGACCGCAGAAAAAAATTTGTGTTTTGTTCCCTTGTGTTATTTATTGGGTTTTGTCAAGGTTTAGCGCCCCCATTGCGATGGCGCCTGAGGGAAAAGCATCAGTCGCCTCAACCTTGCTATGGCGCTGCTTGTGACCATAGTAAGTCCGAAGATTGTGACCAACTGTGACGAGTCGGAAAAATTGCACACCCCTTATTGAATGCGATATGGTACATTTTCGAAATAAACTTAAAATGAAATTTGTAATAATTAAAATTGATGATTTAAGATAATGTAAAAAGCAAATTGTTTATTGCTGATAAAAATTAATCTAATGTAACCCGTTTTTGATAAGATTTTGAAATAGGATTTTTTACTTTTGTAAATGCAGTACATAGCACGAAACCTTGGTTCACGGACGAAATAAAAGAACTGGCAAACGAAAAACGACTACCCACCTCCAATACAAGAGTAACCAAAACGAAGTGAACCAAAGAATATATACGGTAGTACGAAACCGAGTTAACTCAAGAATAAGAGAGATAAAGAAGGACTATTGGCTAGGATTCACCAAAGGTATGGAGAGAGATCTATATGGAGCACAAAAAAAGATATGGAAGCTGCTGAGAGGAAGGAAGAAAGTTACAAATGAATACCAAGAAATCAATGGTATGGGAAAGGAAGAAATGAGAAAATATTTCTATCAACTATATAAGAACGCGGCAAACGACAAGGAAGAACAACAGGAGATTGTATGGGAGGAGAATGAGGAGAAGGTAGCAATGGAGGAGGAACAGGTGAGGGAAGCAGTGAGAAAACTCAAAAACAGGAAAACACCATCCGAGGACCACATCAGCAATGAGCTTATTAAGTATGGGGGAGAAGAAATTGTAAAGGAAATTACACTGCTATTCCAAAAGATACTATAAAGTGGTACGATACCTTCAGACTGGAGAAAAAGCATTACAATACCTGTATACAAAAAGGGAGATAAGAAAAACCCAGAGAATTACAGGGGAATAACGTTGCTCGAGTCAGTGATGAAACTGTTTACGAGCATAATGAAAACAGAGCTAACAAAATATGTCACATTAAATGAAGAACAACAAGGTTTTAGACACAATAGGTCGACCACGGATGCCATCTTCATTGTTAGACAGATCCGAGAAAAGGCACTGGAATACAATAAGGCGGCATATATGTGTTTTATCTATATGACGAAAGCGTTTGATCTAAAAGATGTAATACATGTGTTAAATGAAGAACAAGTACCGAATACACTAACACGCATAATTAGAGAATTAAACACCAAGAATACCACAAAAATAAGATTCAACAAAGAACTAACCGACGAGATACAGATGGAGAGTGGTATAAGGCAAGGAGACAGCTTAAGCCCTTTACTATTTAGTCTGATAATGAATAAAATCATAGAAGCGGTGAAAGTATTAAACGGCGGATACAGATTTGGACCCGAAGAGATAAAGCTAATATGCTACGCGGACGATGTAGTGCTAGTGTCAGAGAGTGAAGACAACCTCCAAAGATTATTACACTGTTTTAAAATTGCCGCAGGAAAATATAACATGACCATAAATGTAAATAAAACAAAATGCCTAACCATCGCCAAAGATCCAATACGATGTAAGCTAACTATTGACGACAAGCCTATAGAACAGGTGATGAGGTTTACATATCTTGGGGTGGAGGTGTCTAGCTATGGAGACCTATATGAAGAGGTGAGGAAGCAAACTATGAAAGCAGCAGCAATCTCTGGAGCAATGAAAGACATAGTATGGCGAAACAGAGATATGACATCAAAAGTAAGACCAGAATATACAAGACGTGCATTAGGCCAATTATGACGTATGCTATAGAAACAAGAGCCGACACAAGAAAAACAAAAAATCTCCTTAGAACAAATGAAATGAGAATATTGAGATCTATAGCCGGTAAAACTTTGTATGACAGAGTACTAAGTAGCAAAATACGTGAAATGTGCGGAGTGGAAGATATCGTAAGATGAGGAAGACAAAGGAGAAGAGTGTGGAGACAACACGTGGAACGAATGGACGACAAACGAATAGCAAAGATCGTGATGACAAGGATACCACATGGGAGCAGACTACGAGGAAGACCACCCAAGAGATGGCGAGACAGTTGGACATCTACATCACAAGAACAGGCTTGATAATCACAAAAGAACAGGTCAAAGACCTAGAAGAAGTAGAAGAAGAGAAGAAGAAGACTTTTGTAAATAATTTGTTTAAGCAAAAATTTGCAAACTTTTTTTGAAGTTTTGAAGATTTCAATTTCTTTTATAAATTTAAGGATAGGGTTTGTTATTGTGATGAGATAGTCAACCAGAATTGTGAAGGGGATTTACATGCACAAATCTAGGGGGGTAACTGTCGTGATTTTTCTAAAAAGATTTGATTTTTGTGCGAATGTGAATGATTTTATTTATTTGAAAATTGCTGTTAGGGAAATTTATTATTTGTTTTCAGGGTAAGAATGCATTAGTTGAGAGTAAATTTAAGATTTAAGTAGTGTTGGATTAATTCTCACACAGGCGGGGACCCCAGATTTTTGTAAAAAAGTTGAAATGTTTGAGTTTGTTTCAAGCATAAATTTATAAGAAGTGTGTAAAATAAAAAGTTTAAGTTAATAAGAAGTGTTTAATTGAAAAGGAAATTAAAAATTTAGGGTTACAAGTATCTTGCAGCCTGATTTTTTATTATAAGGTCCTTTTTAAAATATACCCAAAAACTAAAAATTATAGGTCACATTTCTTTCCAAATTATTGGTCAGAATCAAATTACGCGACTTTCTTCTAATTTTACGGACTTCGTATCTCGATCTTAAGATATCCGAGATTCCCACGTTCAAGTTGTAAACTGCCCTGCAAACCTGATAATTTCTAACTAATAAGCTTATAACATTTTTCATTAAGTTCGGTTGAAACGTCTCCAATTCGTCGAATATTTGAAAAGAAATTAGCGAGCCACATTCTGGCTTTATCCACGCATTCAGGAATTCAGAAGAAACTCAGGGTATATAAAGGCGTATAGGGGGGGATATAAAGGGGACAGTTACCTCAATCAATTTTCAAAAATCGAACAAAAATGGTTTAATGCGGTTTAATGGACTAAAATTGATAAAAATTTGAAAAAGTACCTCAATTTTATTAATAGTAGTTTATCCCCACCCTTGATCTATGACTAAAACCGCCCTTAATCAACGGCGAATTTAAAGGGGGTCATTACTCACTAGCTCCTCCCGCATGAATTTCCAATAAAAAAAGAAACCGTTAAATGTTAAAACAAATCTTTTTTGCGTTATTATGTAATTAAACCCCCTCCCCCATAAACTTTGTCTGAATGTGCCATTACCCTTGACTATAGAACAAAGTAGAATTATAAAAGAATTCAATTGACAAATTATAAAATTCATGAAGTTATGGACGACGGCCATGGCCTGATAGTTAGCGCGATCAACTGCCAATGTAAGGCTTTCCGGTTCGACTCCGGATACAGTCCAAAATTGCATGACCATCTTCCGCGCTGCAGAGGGCACGTAAAGATGGCGGTCCCCCTATGTTAAGGATTTGCCACCATTACAACAGAGTGCAGGCACATCGAAAGGCAAGCATATATTGTATATTGCATATAACAAAGAAATAGATAACCAATAAAACAAAGAACGTTACGACATAGAATGTTTAAAAAGGTAACTACCGAATTAATAATATATATCAATAATTCCTACATGTAAGTAGAAAAAAAATTTACGCAAAGGCTATCTCCACAAACTGAGATAAAGCCACAAAAAATATATTGAAAAATTAACAAAGTGGGTTAATCTTAATAATATTTTTAAAATAAATTCTGAAATAATTACAAAGAAACATGCGACTTGGGACTTGGAGTTTCAATACGGATAACTTGTAATTTTCATAAAAAAAAATTTTTTTTAATTATAGTGTTGTACTTTAGAGAGGCGTTGTAAATAATAAATAATATTAAGAATTTTTTTTAAAACTATTTGTCAAAATTTTTGTGTTTTTATATTTAGTTTTTTTTTACGTTTCTTGCACTTGTTACGCCTTGGGGCAGTCGTTTTAATGCCGGGAGGGTATTGTCAAAACACGAAAATGAAATAATAATTTAATAAATAAAAATAAAGTAAATAATTAAATATTCGACAATACGGTCCTGACTAGTGGAAAAATTTATGTGGTAATAATTGCACGGCTTAGAATACTTAGCCGGATATGCGCTAGGAATAAGGTAGGTGATTGTACCCAAGTAGAAAAGATTGATTAGAAGGAGGCCAGTAGTAACTGGACAGTGCAAGAGAGGTGTCAGTGATCGAATAGAGAATGAAAGTTAAAATATGGAATTGATCGTAATGGGATATTTAGAATAGGAAAGATGTAGATTGAGATTTAATGGATCCGTAAAATAAGATATTAATTTGTAAGTAAATTTTATTATTATTATTAGTTATAGATTCTGTTATTTTGTGTAGTAGTACTTTGTTATTTAATATATAAAATTAAATCGAGTTTTGGCGTAATTAATTTATACCGTTTGAGTTACACTACCCCTAGTTCACAAAATTATAACTTTTGACAATATAGCAACCACCTGAGATGTAAAAACCAAAAATGTTCATAGAACTAATACATAAATTATTAAAAGGACAGGTACTAGACCTATATTATGAAGAAGACTTTTTAGTAAGAGTAGAAGAAGAGAAATTTGTGACAAGTGGACACCCTGGAATGGTGTTTTCCTATTTTTCTAGGAAACTTTCTTTTCCGGCTTATCAGCAAAATAACCGACTTCACAGCACTGCCAACATTTTGTACACCTCAGTGGCGTGCCGAGCCTATTGGGGCATATTATTCTAGGGGCGCAAATGCATATTATCGTATCCAAATATAATATTACATTTTATTGGTTTGGGACGCTAGGACGGCAATAATGAACAGGGATAAGGGGCTTCCGTCCTTTCGGCTCCTGCTCCTCCTGGCTGACTAACATAGCCTCTTGATCGGTCGCTCAACATCTGAGGTATTCTCCCGGCTCGACGACTCTGCGAGGCTCCTTCTAAAATCTTTCTCATCCGGAAATGCATTTGATTCGGATGTTTACCGTCGTTGTCAAATGCTCACACTTCGGCTCTCTTGACGTTTTTATCTCGTTGGTCTTTTGTAAATTGCATAAATTGTTTTGCAAGATTTCATAATATGGTATTGCCCTCTCTTTGACTCTCAAAAATTGAAATTTGACCATTAGTAGCAGAGATGAACCAATGGCCGCCATTTTGGTGTTCTACATGGATATTCAAATGGCTCCCTATCTGAATAGGCGTCTTATGATCTCATTTATGATTACAGATATTGTTATATTCTATTCAAAAAGTGAAGTTTTGCCTTTATTTGTTTTATGCTGACGGCACTATTATGTAATCATGCACCTGGGCGCAGTGATCCACTTACAGGAATTTTACCTGACTTTGGGGTAAAACAGGAGGAAACAATAAAAACCAAACGAATAGAAATATACATAAATATCAATATATTAAAAACTTCAGATGGATTTGTAAATATTGAACAAAAACAGTTGCTTTTCATAAAATTAATATAAATTAATAAAAATTAAATATAAACAGCGCATTTAGAATTTACAAAATCTAGATGGACATCCGTTCGCCAAATGGCCTTGTCATGTCGGGTCGGTTACAAATGAAGACTTTTAATGAAACCGGATTTCCGCTTATAAAAATATAATCGGTAAGACCGATAATGATATTAAAGAACGCCGGGTTAAACTATTGGAAGAGAGAACTACAGCAGCTGCTGCAACTGATAGCAGTTGCAGTATTATAGATTGCAACTGCAGTGTATTATTAGTATATTAGTAGTATATTAGTATACTGCTACTGCAACTGCAGTATTATAGTATTATAGTATTATAGATAATACTGCAACTGCTATCAGTTGCACCAGCTGCTGTAGTTCTCGCTTACAATAGTTTAACCCGGCGTTATTTAACGTCATTTATGGACTTACCGATTATTCTTTTAATCAAATAGTCTATAATCAAACTCGGAACCACAATATCAATTTTAGCTCTACAAATTGGACAGACGGCGCGATTCCTGCGCCAACAATCGATGCAATATTTACAAAATGTATGGGAACACGTAAGCGCCTTCTATAAATAATTCCGTACAAATACTGCATTGAAGTTCATCGTCTTCTTCAGTTAGGTTTACTTTACTCTTCGTAACCTTTTCTTTAGGCTCTCCGTCACTTTTAAATTTACGCTTCGATTTTCGATTCTTCTTTTGCTCGACTTGGGATCTACTAGCCATTTGAACTCTGAAATTAAAAGACAGGTTATTTTTTGACTTTACAAATAATTTTAAGTCTGATGGCATCATTTGATGCCATGTTCGGTTTATGCACTGAGGCGCTGACCATTTGCCAATTTTGTCGTCTTATTAATTTGCCAGTAATTAATAATTTAGCGCTACATAACCAATTATTATTAGACATTTGAAGAACTTTGTTTGAGTTCCATGAGCTTCAAATCGCTTGTACCCCAAAGGTAAAAAAGTTATGAGCGTTTGAAAGATATTGTGAAATTGAGTGGCATTTGTTGTATACTGTGTGATAAATTTGTACATCTTTTTTATTATTTTCTCTTTTATATTATTAACAAATAAAATTATTTAAATTATCACCTCGTAAGTTATTTACCGGCTAGAGTAACCTATTGTTGGTCACTCCGAATGAAATGAAACTTTCCTATTGCAAAGAGGAAGATTTATATAGTATACTGACATAATTTTCACAAGAGAAGATATAATCAAAATTTTGAGTAAATCGATTTTGAAGTTAGCTAATTTTCATGTCATTCAGTGGTGGATTAACGAGATTCCAGGGCGCGTCGCTCATTCTGTGGGCGGTACGTGCACTGTGATATACCCTACCACTTAGAAAATTTCGGAGCGGCAGATGCAGCTCGATGCTCCTACATGCAACATCGATTATTTTTGGTTTTTAGGCGATTTTTTGGGGGTTTAAAATCCCGGTTGCTTTCATCCCGGTTTGCTTGATGCATGGCGCCTTCTCGTATGTTTAGCTCTGCCGCGTAGCGGCTCTGCGCATGAAAAACCGCCCGGAGCTGCGGAGCAGCGTAGGGTAGGTTTTTTGTTGCTCCCAATTCTGGCCGGGCCGGATCCACCCTAAAAAGTAATTTACACCATCAAAACCGGCCGCGGGGCAGCGCCCCGCAAGGCCTAGGTTTTCCCCATAGTTTTTTATGTTTATTTAATATTTTTTCACTTTTTCGGCAATACACGGGTTATTTTCCATTTCTTTGATTTTATTTATTACTAATATCCACTAATCACACCCCCATCTATCCGAATTTCAAAGAAAAATTCAAATCGGAGCGAAAAAATTTTACTCCATTTCAAGGGAGCACGGCCGACCGATGTGCATTCGACCGGGGTCGACCGCATACTCGATGCGACTTTTCCCTACTTTTCAAATTGATTTTTCTCGAAATTTTTATTATATCTTCGCTTGTGAAAATTATGTCATTATACTATATAAACCTTCCTCTTTGTAATAGGATATTCTTAATTTTTTTTGGGGTGACCAACAATAGGTAATTCGACCCTAATTACCTAAGCAATAACACCCAAATTTTGAGCGCTACTTGCTTGGACCGATTTAGTAAAATTTCCAATTTCAAAATCTTTGAAACACTCCAACTTTTTCACCTTTAGAGTACAAACGATTTTTATGCAACCTCATTGGAGCTCAAACTATTCTCTATCGATTAGTATTTATTTTATTAAAAAAATTACATCTTAAAAAAAGCATTTTTACAATGTCTCCCAAAATTGTTCTAAAGAATTGAATTTTTATTAAAAGCCGTTGGGGTACAAACGATTTTTATTAAAGCTCCATGGAGCTCAAACATTTGACACTTATTTCATTAAAAAATTTGCAAAGGGGGCGGGGGGGGGGCGAAATTTACCTCAAGGAGGTGGTTCAAGTTTACCAGAAGATTGTTGACATCACGATCTGGCTCGAGATACACGCTTGCAAAGTACAAGAATCGTTGTTTGGAGTTTATCCTGATCATGCAGAGGTTAGTGTCGCAGTATTGGAACATTTTTTAATTCTTGGCTTGTTGTTTTCATTCTTGTTACTTTGGAAGACGTGTACGCCGTCCACACCTTTTACTTGGTTAATTCGTCCTACGTACAGTTCCTTCTTTATCCTTCTTTAAAACTAAAATTTTGATTTTTATAGTATACTTGAAATTTCCAACAAAGATATTTTGGATTTCCCGCCCGAAAATCCCTTATATGATTAGTTTATTATTGTCAGAAAATTCACTTTTAATTTCAGTATTTAAGCTGTTGATTTCATTTTTAATTATGTTTGAATTATTTTTGGGAAAGTCCAGTTTCTACTCTCGCCCGAATTATCACTCTGAAAGTTTCCCTTACTTGCTTAATGGGATTTTAAATTACATTATGTATTGTGTGATTTGTTGTGTGTGTGTGTAGTATAAAGAAAACCGAAACACCAAAGTTGGTCAATCTCTTACCTTACTTTGCAATTGTCAGTTTAAATATGGCCAAATTTTCAAAATTTTGTGTATTTCAATATGATTGTCCAAATTAAATTTTTGCAGCTTTTTGTAAAAATAATCAGGATCGAGTACAGAAATTGGATATTTTTACAATACATATTTCAAGGCTCCTAGGGAATCCCTCTTGATGTTTTATTTCATTTAAATTTCCGAAAATTTGTAATTTATCGAAATCAATTTTGATTCATGTAAAATATATCAGTTTGATGTATTAACTAAAAATGTATTAACACTGGCGTCCCAAATTAATATACGTCATATCTATAGATTACCCTAAATAATTCTTAACAATGCCGTTCCAACTTTGTATAATTACAATATAATGCGATACCGCAAAATCGCAGGTTTCTTGAGCTAAATCCAAATATGAATTTTGAAGGCAAAAAAATGTTATTCTACATTTCGCTTTTAATTCGACCATCAAGTGGATTAAAAGAATGAACGATTTGATAATTTGTTAAAAATGTTTAGCACATTTTTGAATTTCAACTTTTTGAAAGTACTACGTATTACTTTGTGGTATTACGAAGAGATGGATTTTTTTTAGAAACATGCTCGTCTATTCCTGAGGAATTATACATTAGCTATTTTAAATTTTCCTTCAGCTTTGAACCTTTCGCCAAAATATTACAAATTTTTGCAATTTTCCAAAAATTATTTACTGATTTACCAATTTTTTTTAAAACTGAAGAACTTTGAAGTAAGTTTTCTAGTTATAATTATCAAAAACCGTTGGAACATCCATTACCGTCGTTAATTTATAAATTAACAGCTAATTTATAACATAGCATTATAACATTAATTTATAACAGTTATTTTAGTAGAGGCGGCTGGTACGAGGAAGGCGGGCAGCGGGGTGCCGCTGAAAACCATCGATAATTTTGAAAAAGCTATTGGAGCTTCGGATACAGTTTTTAATGGTATTTAATTTAGTATAGGACGATAGTTGGTGTAAAACGACAAATAACGCCACCATTTGAAAAATAACATCGTCGTCAATTTCAAATCAAATTCGAAAGGTGTTCAGGCTGTTTAGCTGTACAAGTGTTCAGGTGTACGTATTTCGATAGTAAAATTTTCAAGTTTCGAAAAATATCTTCCCGTTTGAATCTTTTTTTTTTCCAAAAACACAATTTTACAATTCTTTGTTTTTGGGAAGCGGGGTCCCAGAATATTTTTAAAATTCGCACCTAACCTACGTGTAAGTTTGGGATTTAATAGACTTTAATGGCTGTTTTTGGGGCTTAAACTTGAATTTTCCGCAATTTGTTTTGTTTAATTCTACTATGTAAACCTTCAGCTTTCCGAATAACTATAGGAAATATTTAAAATTTTAGTTCCGAAATGTGTGCTAACGTCCACACCTACACACCCACACACAGACGGATATAAAAAAATTGATCAAAATATTATTAGTGCATCATAACATATCATTTAATACCAAAATTTCGATTTTCGACTTTTGACCGGATAATAATACTTCTACAAGCAAGGTTGAAAACTTTTCGCCCCGAATTCTGAGCAAATAGCTAGGTACGAAATATTAATTCGTGAAATACAGTAAATAAAGAACGCACTGTTTGTTTTTTCTCAAATATCTCGAGAACTATGCGCGATAGGGTAACAAACTATACATATTTTTATTTGCAGAGTTAAATTGTCTACAACAGGGTTTCTCAAACTTATGGCCCCACGTACCCCTGTTCAAGTTCCCGGGAAGAGTACGTATTGTCCAACATCGAATTTCAATTTTAGCTATCGGTTTTCGGATAGTTTAATGTTTTTAAAAGTCAATGATACCACTCCTATAGCAGGATAAACCAACTTCTGATAGAGAAAATCCACTTTGAAGTTTGCAAAATTTCACGATTCACTGACGCGCGGGGCAGGATTTAGGTGGAATCCCGTTCTTTTTGTCGTCGGTCCGTGCTGATTGAACTACTCTTATACGAGCCGGTGTGCACACCGGCCACATGCAACACGTCTCCCGTGCTTGTAACTTCGATGAAATTTTACTATTTTTCCATTATTTTTTGTTTTACGCGCTTTTTTAGGGGTTAAACGTAAAAGATAACTGCCGCATACCGCGACTATACTTTTTAATGCTTTTTCAAGGGTCCCTAACATCCCGGTTTTTAGATCCCGGTTTTCTTGATCGAAGGCCCTTCTCGTATGTTTAGCCTAGTAACCAGAGTCAAAACCGCTCTGGAGGGGTGCAACGCGGAGCGGCGCCCCGGAAGAGTAGGTTTTGACGATGGATTACCCTCCCTTTCGAATGCACACCCCAAAAATCGAAGAAAAACTTTTTTTATTTTTTCACTTTTTCGGCAATACACGTGTTATTTTCCATTTTTTGCGAATATTTATTACTAATATCTACTAATCACACCCCCACCTATCCGAATTTCAAAGAAAAATTCAAATCGGAGCGAAAAAATTTCACTCGATTTCAAGGTACGACGGGCGAACGATGTGACATCGACCCGTGGCGTACCAGTTTCAGTGCAACTTTCTTATTTTCACACTTTTTTCAGATTTTTTTTTATGATCACCTCCGCGACGACAATAGTTATACATTCGGATCAAAACATTGCCAAACAGGCCGTTAATTACCCAAAATTTTGCTAAATTACATGTTAGGGGCGTGTCCGTAGTTCTCGAAACCACGCAAAAAATAGGCCGATCCAAATGACTGCGAACCCCCCCCCCTCAAAAAAAAAAAGAAAATCTAGCTGTATAAAGAAAATAAGCTTTTTTATTTTAATAAAATTTAAATAAAATAATACAGTGGTATTACAGTGACAAAAATAAATAGGTATGTTAATATTAATGTGATGGGTGGGCTTGTTTCTTGTCGCAAATGGAGTCGATTTTAGGAGCAATTTTGGACAACTTTAATCTTAATTCTGACTCAACATCAACTTTCAGTAGCGAAAGTGAGATGAAAAACGACGATATGGTTGAAAAAAAGCCAAAAATAAAAATCCTCGAATCCAAAACCATCGTGAAAGGTAGAGATAAAGATGATGAACAAAACCCAAAGAAAAAACCACCGGAAATGACCAAAATAATTCGAAGCCAGAGCATAGACGAGTCGCGAAAAATCGCGAAAAATAAAAGAGGTCGGGAAAGTCCCGAAAATACCGAAGAAAGTGATGAGGAACAACCGTTCCTTATAAAATCAAAAAGAAATCGAAAGAAAAGGAAAGAACCGACGATTAAAATGGACACCGCCGACTCCTCGTCGAGCGAGGAAAGTGACGGGTACGACCTTGAGACGATTCTTGAGGAAAAAGCGAAAGAACTTGACATGGCCCAAGCAAAAGAAATAGAAACCGATAGTGATGATACAAAGAAAAAGAAGAGAACCAAAAACCAGAGGAAACAAGATCGAAAGAAAAAAATAGAGGAAGAATACCGAAAAGAAGAAGAAGCCAAAGAAAAGAAAAATGATACCAAAAATACAGAAGACATTGCGAGGGTGAACACAAGCCCGGAGCAGACCGTTAAGTCTACTCCGGACTTGGCCAGTAGCCAGACTTTGGAAACTGAACCAGAAACTTTGACCGACAAACAACTGAAAGAAAGATCGAAGTATGTGATAAACGACGCTCACGAAATTCGAAGATTTTTAATGAGAAGCAAGGAAGCCCTCAATGTTCGAGATGAGGCCCTCGAAAGAATAAAACACCTGGAAGAAATATGTCAGGAGCTAATCCAGGACGGCATCAAAAGAAACAACATGAGGACGGGAGCGCCTTCAGCCTCCCCTCCTCAAACTAAAGCAATCATAGAAGAGGTGGTCAAAGCCATCAGCAAGACCACCCCTTCGACAGCACCGACCCTTCAGGTCATTCAAAGTACTTCTACACCTGAAAATGACAAACAAAACCCCCCCAGGGATTACCTGGAGGCGGCTAAGAAAGTCGCCGCTGGCGGCCCCCGTAGCACGCCCACCAGGAAATTCAAGGTCATAGTGTACCCTGACGAAGGGAAATTAACAGACCTGAAAATCAAGCCAGAAAGAGTATACTCCATAAAGAACAACGGAGTGATGGTTGAGTCCTCTCAGCCGTCACTCAAAAACCTGATTGGCAATTCGTTGCTAAAAGAGAAGAAATTGGTGGCCCGGGAGCCTTCAGCTACCTGGCCTTCAATTTCTATACAGATGGTCGATAAATCATTGACCAAAGAAAGGGTGGTCGAGGAGTTTACCGCGAACTACCCCGAAGCAACAACAGCGGCCGGGAGCTCCTGGCTCAGGAGCATCAACCCGGTGCATTCCAAGGATAAGACCCACAATAAGTGGATCCTGGAGGTTCACCCCTTGGTCAGGGAGGCGGCTATCAAAGACGGGAAGTTTCGTGCTTCCTGGAAGAGCTACCGCATCCATGACCACATTACGATCACGCGCTGTTATAAGTGCCAGCGCTTTGGACACACAGCAAAGTATTGCAAAGGGAGTGATGCATGTGCATTCTGCTCCTCCACGGAACACGCCTCACGTGCCTGTGGGGTACAGAATGATCGGGCAAAACATGTGTGTATTAACTGCGTCAGAGCTAAGCATAGCGATGCCAGGCACACTACAGGATCCAACGTGTGTAGGGTCTACAAAGCAAGACTTATGGATTATGCCCATTCAGTCCTAACGCTTACAGATATCGTCAATGAGTAAGCCCTTCAAAGTCTTGCAGGTAAACCTGAGGAACTCGGAGGCCGCCACGGCCGACGCGCAACACTTTGTTGCCCAGGAAGAAATTCTCTTGGCCATTCTTTCGGAACCCTACTGCTACCCCGCGGCAGCAGGAGGGTTTCGTCTTCCCTTCTCTCCGAACACTCGGACGGCAGCAATCTTCGGCGACCACTTCCGAACTTGCATCATGGTTAACGACGCGGTAGGAAATGAATTCACGTTCTCCTTCCTCCCGCAAGTTTCCAGCAAGTTCGTAACGGTCGTGTCAATTACCTTCAGTAATAAAGTGACCTACTATTTTATAGGCACGTATTTTCCTCCCTCAGAGGATATACAAGTTCCACTCGAAGACCTCCGGAAAGCACTGGGTGTTTGCGGAAAGGGGAAGACATACATCTGTGGAGACTTCAATTGTCGATCAAGGGTGTGGTATGACACCGTGGATTCCGACTCCAGGGCACAGGCACTGGAGGAATTCATTGTACAGCACGAGCTTTTCGTGTTCAATCGACCTAACAAACCGCCTTCGTTAGAGGACTCCCTCGGCAGGAAGAGCAACGTGGATCTAACGTTGGGCACTTGCGACACCGTCAATGCAACCCACTCATGGGACATTGCGGAACATGTCATCATAACAGATCATAAAGCGATCACTTTTGAAATAGGTGCACCTAATAATCCCATCAGGATAATTAGGAATAGAAACCCCGATTACAATCCAAGCGGAAACCATCGAGACAGAGTTAACTCAGTGGGTAGAGGAAAACGGCCCCAGGTCGGACAATCTAACCACTGAAAACGAAGTCGAGGACATGGTCTCCGACTTGCACGGAAGGATCCAGGATCTAATAAATAGGAAAGCCCAAATGAAGAAGATCTACGTTGGCCGGCCTGACTGGTGGACCGACAATCTTGAAAGAGCGCGAAAGAAATATCTCTCGCGGAAGACGGCATTGTATAGGAACCGCATTGGGAACGAACAGAACGGGCTGTACATTGCAATGATGGAATCCAAGGAAAAATTCCTGGATATACTGAAAAAAGCTAAACAGGCTAGCTGGCAAAAGTTCGTCGAAGACGACCTTGTACCCAACCCCTGGGGGGTTACCTACAAACTAGCAGCAAGGAAATATAAGGGCAAAAACATCCTCACCACCTTCAGTGGTGGGGACGGGAAGGTAACGGAAACGCCGGAAAAGACCCTAACCTACCTCATGGACGGTCTACTCCCCGACGATGATCGAAACTCCGATGCAACGGTGGATCACCAAACCATGCGGTCGGATTTCGAAAATCTAAGGAGCGTGCCGGACATGGCGCAGGTTAGGGAGGTCGAAAGCGACGAGCTAGATGACCTAATCAGGACGACGCAAGCCAGAAATGCACCGGGTTTTGACAACATTCAGGGATCTTTTCTTAAAAAACTCTATGTTGTCATCAAAAACCTGTTAATGGGTATATACAATGCGTGCATTAAGGTTGCTTATTTCCCCAAACTGTGGCAGAAGGGGGTCCTCAAGATCCTACTCAAAAACCCAGATGGGGAAACAAGCAACATTAAGAACTACAGGCCGATCACCCTCTTGCCGGTGTTCGGCAAAATATTGGAAAAGATTATAAAGAAACGAATACTCGAAAGTAATACCCCTTACCACGATCGGTGCCAATATGGCTTCGTGGAAGGTATGAGCACCACAACAGCCCTTAAGGCATTTTATGAAAAAATAGATACCACGGAGATGAAGCGGAAGAAAGCCAAGGGTTTTCTGGCGGTAATCTTCTACGACATCTCCGGAGCTTTTGATAACATGTGGTGGCCGGCTCTTTTCCGCTCGCTGAGCGAAAAAGGGCTCCCTCACAGGTTAAAAGTCATGATCAAAAGCTACCTTTCAGCCCGGGAGGTGACTCTCACTTCCGGGGTCTCAAAGGTAGGGAAAAGATCCACGAAGGGATGTCCTCAGGGCTCGGTCCTTGGCCCGATCCTGTGGAACTCACTTCTGGATCACTATCTAAAACAAGACAAACAAGAGGGTACTCATACCTTCGCGTACGCGGGTGACATCGCGACCGTCGTCACGGCGTCTTCCCGAAAATTATTGCAAGAAAAACTCCAAACATGCGTCAACGAACTTAGCGGATGGTGCAAGGACATAAAACTCGCTCTCTCGGAAACGAAGACGAAGATCATGTGCTTGTACCCGAAGCGAGTCCACAACTATGATCTAGACGTTAGACTCAACGGGAAGAAAATAAAGGTGGCAAGGGAATATAAGTACCTTGGGGTCCTTATCGACGAAAACCTATCGATGCAACCGCATGTAAACTACGTTTGCGGCAAAGCCAGTAAACTGGTCCATGCGCTGCATCGAATGGCAAAAAGCGGTTGGAACTTGGACACCTCGAACTCTATGCGAAGGATCTACCAGGGGGCGGTAGTCCCCATCTTGGCTTACGGAAGCGAGATCTGGATACATAGAATAGGGGATAAGCACACGTTGGCCCGGCTGATATCGTGCTATGGATTTTGCTGTCGGGTGATAGCAAAATGCTATAGGACTGTGTCGGCCATAGCCGCGGGTGTTTTGGCAGGTATCCACCCAATCGGCTTAGAACTCTTACGACTACTGTCATGGCGTGAAGCCAGAAACAGGAAAGTAACCACCTTTATGGGGGTAAGAATCGACCCAAACGACTATAAATACAGAGTTGACATAAAACGAAAAATGGAGGATATAATCCAACATGAATGGCAGAAAAGATGGGACGATGGTGTGGTAGGTAGAATTACCTACCAATTCATCCCCAAGGTAAGCAATAAAATAATAAATAATTCCTTTCAGATGACTCAAATGCTAACCGGACATGGCGAGTTCGGCCGACACCTCAAGAGATTGGGGAAATCGGAGGACGGACTATGCCCGGCCTGCGATATTCTCGATGAACCTACACATCGGATACGGGAGTGCGATTTGTACATGCAAGAACAGTTGGAGTTGGCGGCCTATCATGGCATCCATCTCCCTGCACAACTGGACGAGCTGTACGAAGAAACACCACCCGACCTGATGTGTAAATTCCTCGAGAACAAGACCGTCAACATCACCGAGACTGAGATCTAATCATCCTATCCAATAACCAGACATGAAATAAGGTCTGGGTGTGAACCGATAAAGACTTAAATTCATCCGAAAAGAAAAAAAAATTAATACCTAAAAAATTGATACTTACCTATGATGAAGAACGAATAAACGCCCATGCTAAACCGGATGTGGAAAAACCTAAAAAACAAAAATAACTAATTAGAAACAATTCATAAAAACTCATGCAGATTAAATTGTACGATACAATACTAACCAACGTAATACGGTTTGAAATCCCACCAAACTTCACACCAAATGACAACCAGGAACCAGCAAATTTATTTTTGATATCATCACTTATTTACATTATGACAACATGAATTTTCTGCCAATTTGCGGATTAAGTTTTTGATTGGCAATAGCTAATCTGTTTTTATTGTATATAAATAAATAACTTCAATTGACTCAACATCAAGTCGATTTCTGTAGGTACTTGGTTTTTTAACATGACCAGGTGTGAAAACCCACTCTCACATAAGTAAGTTGTTGCGAAGGGTAAGAGGAAATTCACCGCTTTGCGTGAGAGTGCGGGATATTCTTCCTGTCTATATCTGCCCAAAAATCAATTAAAGACATCCTATTAAAATCAGCTAGAAGAGTTTTATCTGCGGACATTTCTAGTAATGACTCCTGTTGCTTAATACTCAAACCAGCAATTATGTTCTCGGTTGTGACCATTAATGGGTTTCGAATCCAGCCTTCAGCATTATCAATATCTGGAAAATACCTTTTCAGTTCGCCGGAGAGTTGAGAAAGATGAAGACAATTTCAGCCCTCATGTCAACATCCACGGTCAGGGCGTTCGTCGTAATAAATTCGTAAGAAGATGAAAACATTTAACAATATTTTTGATCTAAAGCAAGTTTTCCAAAAATTTTTTTTTTTTATTAGTGCGCTGAAGAATTGATTTTGCCGGTTGCTAAAGATATGGTTTGTTGCGTATTGGGAGACAAATCGTCGAAATTGCTGGATAAAATACCTCTTTCGAATGATGCAATTGCAAGGCGCATTCAAGACATGGCCCAAAATGTTGAAAATAAACTCTCACGACGATTGCAAAATAGTTGTTATTATGCGATTCAAGTTGATGAATCAACATATATTAGTGGATTGCCGAATTTACTTAGATTTCTTAGATATGCGCATGAAAATATTTCTGAAGAAGATTTTCTGTTGTGCAAGATCTTGGAGTCTACGACAAAAGGAGAAGATATTTTCAACACCATCAATGCATTTTTTGAAAAACATGAAATCGTTTGGGCAAAGTGTGTTGGTATATCGACTGATGGTGCCAAGGCCATGACAGGATTAAAAATGTTGCTCCTGATGCCAAAAGTACGCACTGTACATTGCACAGAGAAGCATTGGACGTGCTTTTATGTAATTTATTATTTTTACGACCTCTGGAAGTGCTAATACTTTAATCGATGTATTTCGTAACGTTTGAATTTTAAAGTTACCTTAATTTATTTAGAAGTTTTATTTGGTTTAATACATTTTGAATGTAGAAGTGGATGGAAGAGTCGATTTAGCGTAAAACAGGAGGGAATAATAAAACCCAAAGGAACAAATATAAATGTCAATATATTAGCAACTTTAGAAGATTTTATAAAAAATTGAACAAAAACCGTTCCTTTTCATAAAGTTAATGTAAATAATAAAAATTAAATATAAACAGCGCATGAATGCATAAATTTACAATGTACGAAATCTAGTTGGACATCCGTTCGCCCAATGGCCTTGTCGCGTCGGTTGCAAATGAAGATCTGTAATGAAAACCGGGTTAAGTGCCAAAATTACTTTTCTTTAGGTAAGACATGAAAACAATACAGTATTTTTGGCACTTAGCCCGGTTTTTACTACAACGGTTTTTACTTCTTCTTCCGAGTTGTTCTTAGTACTGCTGCTGTTGCAGTTCTCTCTTCAAGCAATTTATTCCGACGTTCCTTGACATTATTATCGGACCTACCGATTAATTCTGTAATGACATTGTCTATAATTAATGTCGGAACCATCACTCTACCAATTTTAGCTCTACAAATTGGACAGCCGGCACACTTCTTGCGCCAACTATCGATGCAATATTTACAAAACGTATGGGAACACTTAAGCGTTACCGCATTTACAAATAATTCCATACAAATACTGCACTGAAGTTCATCGTCTTCTTCGGTTAGTTTTACTTCCCTCTTTGCAACCTTTTCTGGAGGCTCTTCGTCACTTTTAAATTTACGTTTAGTTTTTCTGTTCTTCTCTGGCTCTGCTTGGCATTGATTACCCATTTGAACTCTGAAATAAAAAGACAGGTTATTTTTTGAATTTACAAATAATTTGAAGTTTGATGGCATCATTTGATGACAATTATTGGCCAATTTTGTAGTCTTATTAATTTGTCAGTAATTAATAATTTATCGTTATTATAACCAATTATTATTAGGTATTTGAAGAACTTTGTTTGAGCTCCAATGAGCTTCCATAAAAATCGTTTGTACCCCATAGGTAAAACAGTTATAGCGTTTGAAAGAGTGTGAAATTTAATGAAATTTCACTGACCCCCTCCACCCCATCTCAAAATTTTTCTGAAATTGGTGTCAATCGATCGAGAATCGTTTGAGCTTTAATGAGATTTCATAAAAATCGTTTGCACCCGAAAGGCAAAAAAGTTAGAGCGTTTGAAAAATTGTGAAATTTTGTGACATTATTTGTTGTATACTGTGTGACAAATTTGAACATAATTTTTATTATTTTTCCTTTTATATTATTAACAAATAAAATTATTCAAATTTACACCTCGTAAGTTATTTGCCTATAAGCAATAACACCCAAACTTTGCAATTTCAAAATCTTTGAAACACTCCAACTTTTTCATCTTTAGAGCACAAACGATTTTTATGGAACCTCATTGGAGCTCAAACGATTATCTATCAATTAGTATTTAAAAATCACATCTTAAAAAAATCATTTTTACAATACCTCCCAAAATTGTTCTAAAGAATTGAATTTTTATTAAAAGCCGTTGGGGTACAAACGATTTTTATGGAAGCCCAGACGATTCTCTATCGATTGACACCAATTTTATACAAAAATTCGCGATAAGGCTGGGCTGCCGTTTCTAAAGCGCCCTACAGCTCAAACATTTGACACTACTTATTTCATTAAAAAATTCGCAATGGGGGGGGGCAAAATGTACCTCAAGGAGGTGGTTCAAGTTTACCAGAAGATCGTTGGCGTCACGATCTGGGTCGAGATACACGCTTGCAAAGTACAAGAATCGCTGTTTGAAGTTTATCCTGATTATGCAGAAGTTAGTGTCGCAGTATTAGAACATTCCCAATGCCGCGCCCAAACTCTGCTTGACCAGGATACAGCTTTTCACTCTTGGCTTGTTATTTATTTTCCCTTACTTGTTTAATAGAATTTTAAATTACATTATGTATTTTGTGATTTGGGTGTATGTGTGTAGTATAAAGAAAACCGAAACACTAAAGTTGGTCAATCTCTTACCTTACTTTGTCTTACTTTAATTGTCAAAGGAATGCTTCGAAATAAATTTTTATTTATCGAAAAATTTATTCACGTAAAATTTGTCACTTTAATGATGTATTAACGAAAAATTATTCTATGACAGGTGACCACTTGACAAGTGAACGCACGACAACTGAACACACGGACAACTGAACACACGGACAACTGAACACAATCTTAATTTTTAAATTTAAATATTTGTTATTTATTTTTATAATCATGAAATAGTAACTTTGAGGTTTACGATTTTATAATTATTATTTTATAAATACTGGCCAAATCCTAATCCGAAACTACAAAACTGAACCCACGGACAACTGAACACAATCGTAATGGATCCAGCTTTTTGGGGTAATTATTATTAATTTGAGTCCATTCTCACTTTTTCCGTTCAACGTGGAAAAATGTTTGATGGAGCGGTAGATCCCTCTTTGCGGAATATTTAACTTTACGCGGAGATTTGTTTGTTTTTAATTGGTTTTCTAAAGAAACATCAAAAACTAACACTAACCTAACGGCAGATCCACCTCTTTGCGGCAGATTTAAATTTTCACGGAGAATTAAGTTGTTTTTAATTAGTTTTCTAAAGAAATATCGAAAACTAACACTAACCTAACGGCAGATCCTCCTCTTCGCGGCATATCCACCTCTTTTCACGTACCGCTTAAATTCGCCAAATAAAACGGAAAGTGTTCAATAAAATTTTTTGAAAAACCAACTCGTTTCGCTTAAAATTGTGCGCAAATATTTATATGCAAAAATGGGTCCGATTTCAAATCGAAATTTTTCCAAATTTGCGTTTTTGCAATTTGCCACCTTAATTGACGCCGTACGAAAAAAAGTATACATTTCGAAAAATTCGCGCTCGAGAAATGCCACCCAATACCGTTTTTAAAATTAAAAATTGTCTCATAGTCGTCGCGCCACAACGACTTTAAGGTCGAAATTTAGAAAATTTTTCAAACGGCCATAGCGTCCTTATTTACGAAGGGATTTTTAATTTTCCACCGGCATCGGAAGTAGACCCCGGGCCTAAACAATATATTTCTATAGCTTTTTTTCGTATCTCGCACCGCAAAGCTTTAAAATGAAAAACAAAATTTTCAAATTTTTTTTGAAGGTTACCAACTAAATTTGCAAAATTTTTTTCGAAAATCGAAATTTTAACGACGAAATCTCATTTGCCGAGGAATTCTAAGAATTTTTGCCGAAAAAAATTTAGTATTTGTATTATTCTTTCGCGGCCCAAAAAAATGACCTCAAAGTTGAAATTTTTTGAAAAAATCTGAAATTCGCTTCTCTTTGTTGTGAAATCGATGGCGAAAATGAACGAAAGTTGAATGATCTCGTTGCAAAATTGTCGAGGAACAATGCAAAGTCGGTTTCGAACCTAATTATTAGCTAAAATGGACCATCTTTGTGGGGTGTCGAGTAGACATAAAAGTAAAAGTTTTTCTTGGAATATTTTGACGACTGGATTTTTTTTTTTTTATTTGAATATTTAACTTCGGATTAGGATTTGGCCAGTATTTATAAAATAATAATTATAAAATCGTAAACCTCAATGTTACTATTTCATGATTATAAAAATAAATAACAAATATTTAAATTTAAAAATTAAGATTGTGTTCAGTTGTCCGTGTGTTCAGTTGTCCGTGTGTTCAGTTGTCCGTGTGTTCAGTTGTCCGTGGGGTCGCTTGTCAATGGGGTCAGTTGTCATGTGTTCGGATGTCGTGCGTTCACTTGTCATGTGGTCACCTGTCCGGTCACCACTAAGATTTATATTAACAGTGGCGTCCCAACTTAATAATTATAAGGAAGCGATGCCGTCATATACATTAACCTAAATAATTCTTAACAGTGCCGTACCAACTTTGTAATTACAATATAATGCGATACCGCAAAATCGCAGGTTTTTTGAGCTAAATGCAAATATGAATTTTGAAGGCAAAAAATGTTATTCTACATTTCGCTTTTAATTCGACCATCAAGTGGATTAAAAGAATGAACGATTTGAAAATTTGTTAAAAATGTTTAGCATATTTTTGAATTTCAACTTTTTGAAAGTATTACGTATGTATTGTCGTGTTCCATTGATAAGAGATTAGGGGTATGACGTAATTGGGTTAATTTAGTCAAAACACTTATGATGTGAATAATTTAATAAGACCATAACAGGTAAACAACTAAATTGTGTCTGAATTTTCTTTAATTGGAAAAATTTATTGACTGCCTCTGCCTCATTTATTTAAAGATGCAAACGTTGTTGGAATATGGAAGATGTAAAATTTATAAAGGATAAAATATTGGTGGTTGTCTAATTAAATTTAATAAGAGAAAACAAATTAAATTCAATTAAGTTATTTGTTAAATTAGGGTTTTCGTTATTTAAATAAGTGATAATTTAGAGCGAGTGGATTATTGGTGGGGTGTGAAAAATGGAGATGAACAAGAAGATTCCGAATCAAGCGGTCGAATAGTAAGGACGCGCTTATTATTGAGTTATTTGGAATTTAATTTTGGTAGAAAAAGTTTCTAAGTCGACCATCCAAGTGTGAAGACTGGTCAATAGTATTTGGATTCTGAAATTATAATATTTTTTTATGAATAAATCGTCGTCAAGTGAAGATATAATTTGATTACTAGTAGAAAATTATTTGGAATTGGTTAATTTGTTTTTGGATGGAATTTGGAAATCGTGTGAATAATTAATTTAAGTTTAATTAAAGTGAAAAATACGTTAGATCAAAATATTCTGGAAAGTTTTGGAACCGCTGACTTGCAATTTGGTGGTTATGTTCATGGTTTGGATGAATATTAAAATATTGGAAAAGATTGGTTCAAGATTACTTACCTGTACTCGATTATCTGGTTCGGAAGAAGAAATTGTTCGCTGGTCACTCCTACCTGTCCTTGGTTCAAGATTTGAAGCTGCCTTTGATGGTCATCTGCACGTTTTAAGAATCTCACATCACATCGGCCGATCGGTAAACTTCGGAAGACTTTTTTTTACTACGGTAAGAATTTTTGTGTTGCGTAAATTAATTGAACAATAAACACACCGTTTAAATTCGGGCGCGCGTAATATTTTGGGGGAATATTGAAATTACTTGATTTTTGTAAATTTAATTTGTTTAGGTTAAGAAAACGAATAATTTGTCCTTAATATTTTTATTGTATAAAATAAATTGCATCAATATTTGGTTTTAATAACGTTTGCGTTTGATTTAATTTATTAACAGTAGTCGTAAATTGAAGAATAAGCAGACACAAGTTACGATTCATTTGTGGTATCTTTATAAGAAAGATCACTGGTTAAGGTGACGTATTTTAAGTGTTTTGGCTAATCTGGATGGACCCATCAATTTTCGACCCAAATCATCGAGTCTCATGCATAGCTGGTCAGGGATATTAATTAATTAAGTGCCATCATCTCCCGCTATATAAGTCAAATTTTTTATTGAACAGTAGCATTACATGGCAGTATAGATGGCTTTTTTTTTGAAACATGCTCGTCTATTCCTGAGGAATTATACATTAGATATTTTAAATTTTCTTTTAGCTTTGAACCTTTCGCCAAAATATTATTACAAATTTTTGCGATTTTCCAAAAATTATTTACTGACTTACCAATTTTTTTTAAAACTGAAGAAGAACTTTGTAGTAAGTTTTCAAATTATAATTAACAAAAACCGTTGGCACATGCATTACCGTCGTTAATTTATAAATTAACAGCTAATTTATAACATTAATTTATAACAGCTATTTTAGTAGTGGCGGCTGGTACGTGGAGGGCAGGCAGCGGGATGCCGCTGAAAACCATCGATAATTTTGAAAAAGCTATTGGAGCTTCGGATACAGTTTTTAATGGTATTTAATTTAGTATAGGACGATAGTTGGTGTAAAACGACAAATACCGCCACCATTTGAAAAATAACATCGTCGTCAATTTCAAATCAAATTCGAAAGGTTTTCAGGCAAAATTGTATCTAAATATTCGAAAATGTGGATTTTCGCCGCAAAGAGTTTTTTTAGCGAAAATTTCATTGAACATTTTCGATTTATATTTATCCCAGAACATATTAAGCGAAGAAAAAAGTTTTATTTTCAAAATTTTATAAATTATAAAAAACGTTTCTAGATTTTTTCCCGTCAAATATGCACTAATTAAATCATCGCCTTATTAATTTATTGTTACAATTTCATGTTTTACGTATTTCGATAGTAAAATTTCCAAGTTTCTAAAAATTTCATCCCGTTTGAATCAATTTTTTTTTCCAAAAACACAATTTTATAATTCTTTGTTTTTGGGAAGCGGGAGCCCAGAATATTTTATAAATTCGCACCTAACCTACGTGGAAGTTTGGGCTTTAACGGCTGTTTTTGGGGCTTAAACATGAATTTTCCGCAATTATTTTTGTTTAATTCTACTATGTAAACCTTTAGCTCTCCGAATATCTATAGGAAATATTTAAAATCGTAGTTCCGAAATTCGTGCTTTCGTCTACACCTACACACAGACGGATATAAAAATAAAAATTGATCAAAATGTTATTAGTGCATCATAACAAATCATTTAATCCCAAAATTTCGTTTTTCGATTTTTGACCGGATAATAATAATACTTCTACAAGCAAGGTTGAAAACTTTTCGCCCCGAATTCCGAGTAAATTGCGAAGTATGAAATATTAATACGTGAAATACAGTAATAAAGAACGCGGCACTGTTTTTTTTCTCAAATATCTCGAGAACTAAGCGCGATAGGGTAACAAACTATATATATTTTTATTTGCAGAGAGTTAAATTGTCTACAATAATAATTGGAGCAATATTTATCATAAGTCAGTCGTTTAGCTAGCGCGCGTCTTCGAACTGGGATTCTGAAAATCCTCGATTTCGTCTTTTTGTGATATTATGCTGGCAATTTTTTCAGTCTTATAGAACGGAATATTTACAAAAATCACACATTATCTGAGAACTTCGTAGAATACTTTTCATACTACTATCAACTTTTAAACTTTTTTTGTAGCTATGTCAATAAAAAGATTTGCTTTTTGGAGTAGAGTAGTAGATGCTGGATTTATTTCTATTAATTAAATTAACAGGAATTTTATTACACGGATTGTATTGTAGACAACATTTTGAACATGAAAAGTCAAGTAATCCAATATTGCGCACAGATTGGATAACGCTTATTTTTGCATACCAATAAAAAATTCTACGTTCGTCGCAGGAAAAATCTGAAAAGGTTCTTTTTTTATTTAAAATTTTATCTCCAACAAGATGAACATAATACGATTCCGGTAAATTCAATTTTAAGACCTAAAACAGTGAAAAACTAAGACTACTCTAGAAAGTCTAATAGGTTTTTTTACATAGCTACAAAATAAACAACAATGGATCTAAAAATCGATTGCACTGTCAAAAGTATTCTTATTGAAGTTTAGATAAATTTGTGAATTTTTTAAAACTTTGAATTCCATATTAGTGGTGCGAAAAGAATTACCAGAGCAACATAAAAAATACGGTGAAAGTCACGATTTTCGAAGTTTAATGGCGCGAGTTAATTTCACTTAACAAAATTATTTAAAAAAAAATCAAAATTACTTAAATAAATTTATTGAAAATTACGACTGACATCGATTTTAGACATACAGCATAATAATGATCTATAATTACAATTGTGACTATTTATAATAAAAATATTGCTTATTGCTAATTTTACAGTTATTGAACTTTAAAAGGAATGCGATAGACTGCTGAATCGAATGTGAGTCAGGCTATCGTAACATATTTGAAATTTTTAATTATTATATTAATGCATGGTTTTACTTTAACATAACACCTCCCCTCTAGGACCAAAATTAGGGTATCCTTAAATTTTGAAGTCCGATCTGTTCGATTGGTTTCTGTTCGATTGGTTTCTCTTTGATTGTTCCGGATGGTGTTTTCTTCTTAAAAACTCTAACTAAAACATATGTGATTAAAATAATGAAAATTAACATATATAACATGATGGTCCATCCACTTGCTTGATGGAAGTACACAGGAGCTTGGGATGTTTCTTCAATGTTTTCCTCGATTTGATGCAATTTGATTTCTGTTGCTTTAATTTCGTCCAAATTTATCGGTTCCAATTCGATTGGCCTGAAGGTAATGTTGACATTATTGTGTATGTTGCTAGTGTATTCGAATTTTAACTTCGGGATTTCCACTAAGTTATTTTTAAGTCGTTTCTCTTGTGTCGTTAGTAATTTTGTTTGTATTTTGATCCTGCATTTACCATTTAGTGATATTAAGTATGTTCCATTTAACGAAATAGTTTCTGTTGTTGCATCGCATTCTTTCTTGATTACGTCTTCTCCCGTTGTTATTACCATCCATTGATTACTAGAGACCTGTTGGACTTTCGTGTGGGCCAAACTTAAACTTTCTTGCTGACAATTTTGGTATTTCTTTGTGTGTTGAATAAGATGAACTTCGCAAGGTGACTTTTCTTCGATTTGGTTAATTTCCAATTTGCACAAAAATTTGTTAAAATTTATATCTTTACATCTTTGGTTACTTAATGCGAAGTTTTGCTCGTTTATTACAAGGAATTTGGCTTTGGGAATGATTATTGAGTATAAAGGATTATTAAATATTGGACAGGAAAATAGATGAAAATAATTATAGTCGATTTTTTCGACGACTGGGATTTCTAATATGAAATGTATTTTGGTATTTTGGATAAAGGCTTTAATATTTATGATTTTATGAAATTCGTGAATATTTTCCAAATTTGGGTTTATAGGCAATTTAGAATTTGTTAATAATAGCTGTATCTGTAACAATTCGTGATTAAGGTCTTTGGCTTTTAATATTGATGGATGCATAATGTTTGCTGATGCAAAGGTGATCGCTTCTTCGAGTGTTTCTAAAATATCTCGTATTGTTGCTGCGGCTGTTATTAATTCTAGATAAATTGTCGTCATTGTTAATTTTTCATCTACTTTAGTTTTGTAAAAATTAGTTGCATTTATATTAAGTTCCATGAAGGTTAATTTTTCTAGTAAAAGTGCTTGATTTCTTGCTATTTTAATAATGCTGTTGTTGAAGTTTTCCATTGCTGAAGTTGTTAATTTAATTTGTTCCTTAAATAGCAACTTTACTTTATTTTGATCGTTGGTCAATTGGTTTATTGCATAGTTATATTTTTCTGCATCTTCATTATCCAAATTTCCTGTAATGGTTTTAATTAGTCCGCCCAATCCATTAATGAAACCTCTTTTTCTTCTATGATTTTCGTAAAGATTAATTTGTTCGAATTTTGTATTAGTTTCGGTTATGGTATGTTCCAAAAGGCTATGTAGATTTTGATTATTCCATCGATGTGTTTTCCCGTTTTCATGTTTACTGTATATTAAGGTTAAATTGTTAAAACTACTATTTAATTCATCTAATTCCCTTCTAAGTGGTGCTATATCTATTACTCTAATAAGCGTCCAGTAACTAATTTGATTATTAACTATTCCTAATCTAAGTGGTAACATTCCGGGGTTGTTCTTCAAGTCTTGGATGTCGACGGTTGCGTAGCAGCATCTGTAACAAGAGTAGGTCTTCTTAGTAATCTAACATGTATCTCCTGTATTCGATTATTTTTATTCCGGATTTCCGCCGTGTTATCGTTAAATAATTTTGTAATGATAAAAGGTCCGTAAAATTTTTTCTTAGTTTTTCTTCTTTACTAGTTTTCTTGCCATCTACCCTCATAATTCGTAGGTGTCATAATTGGGGTTGAAATCATCCTTTCGATTATCCTATTTGATTGTGAATTTCTTGGTGTAATAAAATGAACCTTTACCTTGTGTAAGTTTAACAATTCTCGTACGATATCGTGTTTTATCTCCGTCCCGTTATCCTTTGTTATTGATTCTGGAACTCCGTAGTATGAAAAATGTGTGATTAAGGCATTCGCAAGTTCAGTAATATTTTTACTTGTTATTGGAACTGCTTGTCCGATTTTTCCCAAACTGTCGATTAGTGTCAGAAATTTTTGGTTTTTTGTTTGTACCTTCAACTCTCCCTGGTGGGTTGTCTCAATTATGAATTGGTGTTTTTTATCATCTATAGCTTCTTTAATGATGTGGGTTGCTGTTACTCGTTCGTCGTTTATGTTGGAATGAATAGTTCCATCATCTTGGCCTTTCGCTGCCGGTTCATTTGAATTGTTCAGTAACCCGTTGATTTCGCTTATGGTAGGCATGGGTGCTCCTGCCCATTCTTTTTCTGTATCCAAATCGATTATTCTGAGGTCGTTTTCGGATTCGTCTAGATTGACTGCCATCGAGATGTCGTCATCGTCGTCGTCTCCTAAATAGATCGGTATCGTTTTGTTTTTCGTTTTTAGTACCTTATCCTTGAAATTAATTTCGGCTTCTAAAAATTTTAATAAATCTACACCTATTGAACCGTCGTATTTATTGTTAAAATTAAAAAGGTAGAACTTGTGCTTGATTGTAGAATCGATTGAATCGGGTAACCTTATGTATGCTACTTCATCATGTTGACTTACTTGATGAGCTGTCAGAATTTTGAACGATTCGTAATTAATTTGGTTAGGGAAATATTTATGTGCGATTTCTTGATTTATTAAAGATTTTGTTGATCCTGTATCTATTAAAAATTTTAACTTTAATTCTGGAATTTTAATATATGGCAATTTGGAAAGAGTCGTTATATTAAGGTTTATTGTATTATTTGTCGTGCTGGTACTGTAGGCTTCCATGTGGAAATTTTCGACGTACTCATGTTCGTTGGAATTTTCCAATGGTTGGCTAACTTTTGTTTCATAAACTTCATCACAATTTTCTGCTAGTTCATATGTGGGTGTATCCTCATAATCTCCTTGTTCTATATCTTGATAGTACAATACTTGTGTTTCTTGTTGTGGGATTCCTGATCGACGGGTATTCCCAGATGAAATGTCCATTGGTTCTGGTTCGTAGCGTTGTTGTGGAGGTTTAAATGTGTTCCATTGTGGTCCGTTATAATTAGGTTGTTGATAGTTTCTCTTGTAACTGTAATTATTTGTTTGCTGTGGGACCATTCTTGATTGCGTTGGTGGGCCTGAAAATCTTCCGAAAGTTCGAGGTTGTGAGGCAAATGGATTTGGTGTCCTTGTTGTACTAGCTTGTTTGAATACGGGTGGTCGAAGTATATTTTGGGTTTGTAGTGGCTGCTGTCCAAAATTGGTTAACATAGGTGGGTTGACACTCGGCATTGGAGTTGGATGAAATGGTTGTTTCTTTTCTATCGGTTGATATTGCCGTTGGAAATTTAAGATGTTTGTTTTATTTTGGGCGTACATGAAATTTTCTTCTTCTGTTACGTACGCCATTGCCGCTTCTAGATTGGGTGGCTGTTTTAATCTTACAACTAGGCCAATTTGACCGTTCAAACCCTGAAGGAATGTTTGGAGTGATAAATCATCGTAAATTTTCGTTTTTACCAACTTGACGTTTGGGTCCGCTTCATGTAATTGTAGATGGGTTAAAAGTAAGCTTCGTACATCCTGACATCTCATTCCGAATTGATATGAGGATTCGTTTTTGTATGGTTTGAGGCTCATCAGATCACGTAGTAGACAATTTTCGTCGCGTTGATCTCCAAAATGTTGTAATAATAATTTTTTTATGTTACCCCAGGTATTTGAATTTTCTCGACTAGCAATTAATGTGAGTGCTCGTCCTTCGAATTTGCCCAGTATAACTTGTATAAGTTGTCAGTTGACAACATCATCTGAATTTGTTGTACCAAATCTTCTCAATAAATGTTCACATGCATTAATAAATATCGATAAAGTCGCTGGATTGCCATCATATTTTGGTACTAATTCGCAGTTAAATCTATCTAGTTGTGCCATTTCGTAATTATTACTAGGGGGATCGTTTGATAGAATATTTGGAATAATTTGTAAAATTGATTCCGATGATAGGGTTAAATTATTGAATAATTCGGTTATTTCTGCTTCTGACATTCAGGAAGGAATAAAGGAAATATAATAATGAGCAAAAACTTACGCTAAGCAAATGAAGAACGTTGTGAATTTCTTCATCCCTTGGTTATAAATCTTTCGAAACTTCTTCCCTCTTATTGGATTGATTGATTGTCTTCTATTTGTTTCTTCTTGTTGCACTTTTTATTTGTTTCTTCTTATCACTTAAAATTTAATGTTGGTTCTCAGTTGATTGTTAACACAAAAAGGGTTATTTTAGAGAATTTGATCTAAAGCCCTTCTGAGTATCCTACCGACTGCGCCAGTTAATTTCACTTAACAAAATTATTTAAAAAAAAATCAAAATTACTTAAATAAATTTATTGAAAATTACGACTGACATCGATTTTAGACATACAGCATAATAATGATCTATAATTACAATTGTGACTATTTATAATAAAAATATTGCTTATTGCTAATTTTACAGTTATTGAACTTTAAAAGGAATGCGATAGACTGCTGAATCGAATGTGAGTCAGGCTATCGTAACATATTTGAAATTTTTAATTATTATATTAATGCATGGTTTTACTTTAACATAACACGCGTGATAGCTAAACGACTGATTTGATGATTATTGTTATTAAAATCATGATTGTAGATAATTTTACACTCTAAAAAGTATCTAAGAATAGTTTTCGAGATATACCGGGGGGGGGGGGGGCGGGAACCAAACAGCGCTTTAATCCAAAGCGATCCATGGTGTTTCCGACATGGGAAAACTAATTGGAATGCTTACCCCTCAAATTAGTTTAATATGAGTGGCCCAGTTAACTTATTTTCCTTTAAATATTTTGTCTCTTAAAACCCTCTCTTCTTCTACAGTCGTGATGCTTCTTAACAGAAGCGTCGTGACCCATCTCTTTCTATGCATGTGATGTGCGTTCAATTTATTTCTCACATACATAGAGGACCTACTTGTTTAACGTGGGCTCCGAACCACGGGAAGTGTAATACACTTCATTGCGAGATGGGCGCTCATGGCAAATTACCTCGGTGGTTTGCCATTGCCTTCCGAGGAGAAACGGTCAGAATAAAGTTTTTACTCTGCCCGGATTTGAACCGAGCATTTCGCATTAGCAGTAGGCGCACTTAACCACTAAGCTATGACCGCTCCTTAAACCCTCTCCTAAAACCCTCTACTGCCCGATTAATTGTTTATAAAATAAAAAATATTTGACGACTTTTTCAAATAGAAAGTTGCTTTAGTTGTACAGGAAACCATCAAGTTCGATACATTTTCAACCCCTTCAGATTCTAGGGGTATGTTACTTGGAAGTAACATTGGGCATTCGAGGATAAAAAAAATATATAATGAAGAGTATATAGTATGTAATTTAATTTTTTATTTATTTTTGTTAATTTAAATGAAATTGTACAAAACAATTTTTAGTTGGTGTGAAGCATAAGTGCACCTTGTATTTGCTGCACATTGTTTGAATTGATCCAGAACATCCTGGGTACTTACATCTTCCTCTTTTTTCCACATAGTTTGGCCAATGCCGGATCTGGTCCTTTCGTGTGTCCTGTGTTGGCATCTGAGTTGTTTTCCCTTTTTTCTTTTTGTTTTCAATGGCTTGTTCTAAATTTTGACTAGGTCTACCGCGTTTTCTTGAATCAATTTGGGTGGTAGAACATAGGGTAAAAGCTAAATTAGATTTAAAATTTAGCAGATTCATAATTTTATTTTTTCTGATCTCGCAGGATTCGCAATCGCGTCTATAAAGGAGCCACTCATTGACGACACAAAGGTCCATTAGGTGAAAGTAAATTTTTAGATACCATTTTCTGCTTCTAATTCCAGTTCTGTATAGGGCTATCAGTGCATCCATCAAGTCAACGTCCCCCATAAATTGGTTATATAAAGAAATCATGCTGGGACAAGGCACATCAATTCTACTTTTTGATTTTGAATCCCACCGTTTCACATTTTTTACAGGATGTGCTCCTGCAAACGTGCTTAGCAAATGCACCTGTTTGTTATCAAACCATTTGACCGAAATAAGGTTGACTCCATCTACTGTTGTTCTTTGCTCCTCAAAAATTCCTCGGCCTTTTTTGCGGAGAGCCTTATCATTCGTAAACTTACATCCCTGAAGTCTATTAGAGCGAACTGTTCCAATGCTTTGTATACCTCGTTTTTAGAGAGCAACTTGTAGATAAATATTGTTGAACCAGTTATCATAATATATTTTATTAAAAATATTTTGGGGAATTATTTTCGCCAACTTCAACACATTGCCACTTGCACCGACGTCTGGAAGCTCGGGTAAAACTACTACATGATGATGGGTGATTGATTATTGATGATAATCGGTCGGAATATTTATAGATATAGAGGGTGCCTTTGATAACACCTCAAATAAATCTATAAAAACAGCCGCCGTAAGACACAGCATTGAAGCACCCACGATAACTTGGATAGAATCAATGCTGGAAAGCCGAATAGTAACGGCTTCCTTAGGAGGGGAGAAAATCTCGGTGGCCGCGGCAAGGGGATGCCCACAAGGTGGGGTGCTATCACCTCTTCTGTGGTCCATCGTGGTAGACGACCTACTGAAGAAATTAACTGACGATGGATTTTGCGTACTAGGATATGCGGACGACATTGTCATTATAATCAGGGGCAAGCATGAAGGCATAATTTCAAACCTAATGCAAACAGCCCTAAACAAAATAAAAGAATGGTGCGAAAAGGAAGAACTTACAGTGAATCCTTCAAAAACCATTATAGTTCCATTCACAAAGCGTAGAAAGATAAACCTAAAAGCTCCACAGCTAAGGGTCTATCGATACCTTTTTCCGGAGAGGTAAAATATCTGGGGGTAACCCTGGATGCAAAATTCACCTGGAAGCCACACATGGATAAAATTCTTTCCAAAGCAACAGGAGCCTTCTGGGCTTGTCGCAAACTTTTTGGAAGGACCTGGGGACTAAGACCAAAAATGATCTACTGGTCATATGCATCAATAATTAGACCGATTGTCACATACGCATCGCTCGTGTGGTGGACAAAAACTAACGAAATCACGACACAAAGCAGATTGCAGAAATTGCAACGCTACAATACGTTTTAACAATGTTTTAACATTAAAACAAATGCTATAAATCAAATTGAGATTTTTAGTAATTATGTGAATTTATATTTTTTACCTACACCTTGTTCATTATTTTCAGAGTTCCTATGAAAACGGTTGGTTGCCCAAAAAAATTTATTTGACGAAAGTTGTAGCCCGTTAAAGTCCCTATCCGGATTAGGCCGTTAGTTTTTCTCTTAGACGTTTCGTTTAAGAGATACGGGGTTCGCAAGAAAATTAAAAAAAAAACCTGAATTTTTTAAACATTTTTTCCCTTAATTTAATTTATAACTCGAAATCCGTTGATTCTAGACGATAAGGGGTTATAACCTAATTTATAGACAAGCGAATGATCTTTAAAAAAGTTCTAATCCATTAACCTTAAAAAATCAATAATATCGGAGCTATGGCCTTTTGAATTCAGAAATTCAAAAAATTGCTTTAAAGGGAGGTACCCCCCAAGGGTTTGGACTTGGTCAAAAATTTTATTTGAAAATTTGTCTTAGAAAAGTGACCTTTATCACCACCTCAAAGGTTATCCACGGTCACGGGGACACCCTGTATATTGGACCTTTGACATTTTATCTCTGCAGAAATATCATTTCTTGCAATATTGAACCTTACGTTATTACGCAATTTCCGTACATAATTTTATGATTACCTTATAGAAAATTACATGGTCGAATTTTTGGTATAATTAATTTTACAGAGAATATATGTTTTCTACAAAGATATTTTCATTTCAAATCGATAAATCGATAGGTTATGTTTTACATGTAAACAAATTTACAAATTAACTCATTCTAAATTAATTGATCTATTTTGGGGATTTTTGACATGACAAATCTCAAGATTAATATTCATAGCAAGTTTTTAGTATATATTTCAGTCTTTAACGATTTTATTAAATTCATGGTTTTTAAAAATGAGTTGGATATTGAATGTCGGAAATTAAATGTTTCACGAAACCTTGTATTTCTTTAATTAAGGAGTCTCATGCTTAATTATTATATGTCATAATAGACCATAGTAAGATGGTTTCATTTTAAAACATAGCAATATATTTAAAAACGAATATTTGCAAAATGCAGATAATAAAATGAAGATTGATTCCATGAAGAGAAAAATTGAAATTGGAAACTGGAGAAACGATAAAAAAGTGGAATTTAAAAATTTTGGTTATAGGAAAGTAAGAAAATTAAAGTTGAATTGGATTCATTTTGGACGATGAGAGCTGGTGAAATGGGCAACTTACTTTCTCTATTTCTCATGGAAGCGGATGAGATGGAGATGTACAAATGAGAGGAATGTAACAATAATTCAAACATAAAAGCCCTCAACTATTTGGTTTGATAAATTAAAAATTTGATTTGATTAAAACTTTGTCAATGCACTTTGACTGGATGATTTGATAAGCGATAAAATTAGCAAAGGAATGCCAAATTTTATTTTTAATATTCAGACTTTTGAAATATTTCGCAGCCATTTAATTTAATTTAGTTAAATTTGTAAATATGATGGATATTTTTAAATGATTGGAATGAATGGGCTAAAAATGGAGTGATTTTGCAAATAATAAAGATTCGAAGTAAATTAGGGGTCGTCCTTAAAGGATGTCTACCCTTGGGGGCAGGCGGGGAGAGGTGGATTTACAAAAAGGTACCGGGGGGGGGGGGGGGGTTTGAACAAATGTGACATCCGCATAAAAATCCAATTTTTGGTATAGTCAAATAAAGTTTATCGAAATTCTTACTTGTTTAATAATTTAAAAAATTTAATTAACAGGTTTTTTTAGTTAAAAAGGTCAAGTTTGATTTTAAACAAATGAAGGGGTCTTTGATTTGTGACCAGTGGCGGTTCTACCATAGGAGCTGCAGAGCTGCAGAACCACCAAAAATAACAATAAAAATACCAATACTTAAATAATTAATTATATAATTATAACCTTAATCAGATTTAAATTATTATAAAGAATGGTGCATTATCAGCTTTGCTTTGAAAGCGTGTTTCTCATTTTCGCTAGCATATCAGTTATAATTTAACAGCTAGTCACATAAATAGTGTAATAATAAAGACACGTCCAGTCGGCTATCAAAATGTTGGTCTAACTTGAACGCTATACATTTGTGCGCAGCCGGCGAGCTGTAATGAAACGCAGACTACAATGCTAGCAATTGGTATAGTTTTACGTGGTATATATTTTATGATTTTGTTTCGAGGTAGTTTAGAATTCGAATTTTGAAAAGAAAAACTAATTTTAATATTAGTTCATCAATTGTTAAACAAATTGCAGTGAAATTAGGGCATAAGCAATAAATTGTTTAAAAACTTTTAATTACACCAAGTTTCTTGCACATATTTATAGCATAATATTAGTTAAATTGTTTTTTGACGGATTTTGCAACTTTAAATAAAATTATGAATACATAAAATAATTTATGTATTTTTATAAAATAATAATTCTTATTTTAAGCTCGTGATACGTACACGCATCGAATGTAAAGTCGCATGTAGTGGCTGCTCTTGGACGCAGCTATCAGCTATCAGTGCAGTTAGATATTTACTCGAGTATTAACCGGTGCTAGCATACCTATATATTTTAAAGAAAGATCTTGTATTATAAACTTTAATTGAAATTATGGATATAATGTCCTCTATACCTACTAGATAAAATGAATGCTTATGAATTGACTAATATTCCTAATAAAATTTTATAATAATTTTGGACTTGAGATTTTTCTGCATTGTAAAACAATTCTCAAACTATAATTTTCTGTAATAAAATGTAGATCAAGAAATTTGGACTTACATAAAATTTATTGTTTTAAAAATGTTTGCGTCGTTTGTTTTATTTCGAACCGAACACAAATGGCTGTATAAATTACAAAGTCATATAAGTTCTATTTTTAAAATAACAAATATGCAGAATTATTATGACGTGATAAGCTAACTAAGGCATTTTATTTAGTCGTTTTTAAAATCTCTTACGAAGAAGGTCGTTTTTAAAAATGAATGTAATTTTTAAATTTAGTTATCAAGAACAATTAGTGATAAGAAATTGCCGGTATATACAAGTCGGGGTAAAATGTATAAAAGACAATTTAATACGAATATTTATTTACGGAACAAATGGATTTGTGGCTGTAATCGTATAAGAACGCTTTGTTTTGTTTTCCGTTTGTGTCTTTCGATATTGTCAATAGAAAAAAAATTTATCTCGGGAATATTGAATTTCAACGAAAAAGTTATTGATAAGTTAAGTTTGCCACAAGCAAGCACCGGCGCACGCCATTAATGCTTAAAAACGTGCAATAAGTAAGTTTATTTTTTGAGATTAGCATTTTACTGATGCCTTCCCTTTTTTATAATGCAGAACAGCCAAACATATATCTCACGAGCCGCCACTGTTTGTGACCAACGCCGTAGCGAGCTATTCTGGCGCCTGAGGCAAATTTGAATATGTGCGTCCCCCTCCCAAAACATTCCTATCATTTGAAAATTTTAAACTATTATTTATTGGGTTTTGTCGAGGTTTAGCGCTCCCATTACGATGGCGCTCGCTTAGAGTAATGAAAACAAATGGATGCTAATCAGGAACTCATTTAGGCTGCCGGGACCGGGGGGTCTAATACCCCCCAGGTACACTTAATTTATTGCGAAAGAAAAACTTTTACGTCCCCCGGTATTAACCACTTCACCTGATAGTACGCACGGGTGCGTGCAAAATGCATTTAGTTACAAATAACCCGCGGATGAAGTGGTTAAGAAGAACGGTACTGGGATAGTCATAAAAAATATCACCAAAAATCACCCCCTGCCGGATTACAAACAAAAATTGCAAAAGATTCAATTGAAAACAATAAATTTTGATGGTTCCGAATAATGGCAAGTGTACCTGGGGGTATTCCATACCCCGTAGACCGCCCGGTCGTGTAATATCGATTTTTATCGTTGGGAATTTCTGAAGATCTTATATAAAATACGCATATTGTGTCAGAATCACCGTTTCCGTGGTAACGTAACGGATTACCCCCCCCCCCCCCCGAATATGGAGATTATTATTATTGGTAGGAATTTTTCATTTCAATTTAAATATATTTGAATATCTGTCGCGATGATGACGTGATAGTTTTACCGGATACCCAGTCAGTTAAAGGGAAATGAAAAAGAACGCGGGGTTCCTAAAATCCTCAGTCTATCATTGGACCAAATCTGAGGAGGAGAAAACTCTCTATAATCCTGAAACCCTGTTTTGTGTTGTTCACCATCGATGGTAAAGTTTAAATGTACGAAATAATTATTCAGAATATGAATTATTCAAAACTTTTTTCAATTGTTTTTTCTGGATTTTCTTTTTATTTCATAAATACTTAGTATGATGTAGGCAAATTTTGTTAATCTGTTTTATAGAGAATTTTGTACTCTTCAATTTTGATTTGAGGATAATTTTCTTTAAAAATGAAGGTAAGCGAGTTATAGGCGAAAAATTAATGTACAGGATTAAAATCCCCACTTGGGGAAAAGGCCGGCAGGGAATTTTGGCGATGTTACAATTAAAATCGCGGTAAAATTTTTCGAATTTAGTCAAATTTGAATATATGCGCCTCCCCTCCCCAAACAAATATTCTTATCTTTTTGAAAATTTTAAAGTATTCACTAGTCAACAGTGATTCTGCGGCGTGGGATTTAGGGGTTGATTTTGGGTAATTCTGGTATCCCGAATACGAAAAATATATTAGATTTTCCGAATTGGCTCTAGATTTTGAGATAAAGGCAAGCCGGTTATAATGGGACGCGCATGAATGGATTATTGAGATTTCTTAAAGGAAGGCTTGAAAATAAAATAAAAATATTCAATATTTTCAAAAACCTTTAATTTCGAATGACAACAACGTTATAAATGATATTTCAAATTGATTAATCATATTAAACAAAAATACATGAAAAAAAAGTTAGGAAAAACGTTTTGCATGTGATTGTCTATTGTATCTTTGATCAGGATAATCCCTTTGTAAGGTCCAGCAGTAGTCCGCCATCATATGGTGATCCCACCGGTATTGATATCTTTCCTCCATTATCTTGATATCCTGGTGGAACCGTTCTCCTTGTTCTTCACTGTAATCACCCAGGTTTTCAGGAAATTTATCCAAATGGCTATGCAGAAAATGTATTTTGATACTCATATTAGCTTCAAGTTTTTCAAAATTCTTAAGCATTTGGGCCACTAAAAAGTTTTTGACAACTGATACAAAGCTTGTCCATGCTTCCAATTCAACCTGAGTCATGTGATTTGTGAAATAATTGTCTTTTATAAGAGTACGAATTTGTGGTCCATCAAAGATACCTGCTTTTAATTTTTCATACTGAGGCCAGGAAATGATTGACAATTATATTTGAAGCAATTACCATTCTTATCCAAAGCTTTCACAAACTGTTTTATAAGTCCAAGTTTAATATGAAGTGGCGGAAGAATTATTTTTTCTCGACTTATCAATGGTTTATGAACGATGTTAGCTTTTCCCACGGTCATATCTATTCTCGACGGCCAATCCTTTCTACTCCAGTGTTCTATTCTTGCACGACTGTCCCATAGACAAAGAAAACAGGGATATTTAGTGTACCCACCTTGCTGACCTAATAAAAAATTCACCATCTTTAAGTCTACACACACTGACCATTGATGTTGAACAAACGAAATTTTCTCCAAAACAAGTTTGATATTTTGGTATTGTTCTTTAAGTTTAGTTGAGTGACCTAACGGAATCGAAGCTAATTTGTTTCCATTATGCAGTAACACACATTTCAAACTTCTTTTTGAGTTATCAATAAAGAGCCGCCAATCTTCTGGCCGATATATTGGAAGGCCCATTAAATTTAAAAGCCCAGAAATATTATTGCAATCCACCAGATCATTCTCCTCAGTAAAATATGGAAGAATATCTTATTGTTACGCCAGGTTGAAGGCAATGTTTTTCGTTAAGTCGAGACGTAAGAAGTTCAGCTGATTTCTTCGATAAATTTAAATCTCGAATCAAGTCATTAAGCTCACCTTGAGAAAAACCCTGCAGTGTAGGACGGCACCCTTCAAATTCACTTTCACTGCTGCTTTTGTTCTGAGGGTCTAACATTTCAACTTCATCACAGGAAAGGTTTGATAAGTCAGTAAATATCGGTAATGGCAAATCTTCACTATGCAACGTTGGTGGTTTAGCCGATTATATGTTTGGATAAACCCAAGAGCGCTTTCTGTAACGGTTCATACCTTTTACATTCACGGCACAAAAGTAGCAATCATCAATGTGATTTACAAACTTTATGTGGCTCCCAATGTTTGTCTTGTTGTCTCAGTTGTTTTCCAAAATATGCTTGGTAAACTTGTTTTGAAAAGTCATGAATATTTATTTGTTGTCTTTTTTGACAAAATTTACCACATATGTAGCAAAAATGGTCGGGATTATTAATACAAGACTTGCGTGAAGAACTCATACTTCCTTCTACGATCGCTATAGAAAAAGTGGCAGATTTCGCACACAGTTTACTATTTTTTTATTGCAAAGTTTTCTTGACAACAAAAAAAACAATTGCATATAGCCGTGCGCATGCGCGTAGTACCAATTTTGTACCGTCAGATGTCAGTACAAATAAATTTCAAAAAGTATAAATGACGTTTTAAATACTTTAAATTTAAAGTTTATCATGGGAACTAGAGCCAATTCGAACAAAATAACTATGCGGCGAGTACTTTATTACATTACTGTATCCAAATTCACTCCAAAAACTAAGACCGCAGAAAAAAATTTGTGTTTTGTTCCCTTGTGTTATTTATTGGGTTTTGTCAAGGTTTAGCGCCCCCATTGCGATGGCGCCTGAGGGAAAAGCATCAGTCGCCTCAACCTTGCTATGGCGCTGCTTGTGACCATAGTAAGTCCGAAGATTGTGACCAACTGTGACGAGTCGGAAAAATTGCACACCCCTTATTGAATGCGATATGGTACATTTTCGAAATAAACTTAAAATGAAATTTGTAATAATTAAAATTGATGATTTAAGATAATGTAAAAATCAAATTGTTTATTGCTGATAAAAATTAATCTAATGTAACCCGTTTTTGATAAGATTTTGAAATAGGATTTTTTACTTTTGTAAATGCAGTACATAGCACGAAACCTTGGTTCACGGACGAAATAAAAGAACTGGCAAACGAAAAACGACTAGCCCACCTCCAATACAAGAGTAACCAAAACGAAGTGAACCAAAGAATATATACGGTAGTACGAAACCGAGTTAACTCAAGAATAAGAGAGATAAAGAAGGACTATTGGCTAGGATTCACCAAAGGTATGGAGAGAGATCTATATGGAGCACAAAAAAAGATATGGAAGCTGCTGAGAGGAAGGAAGAAAGTTACAAATGAATACCAAGAAATCAATGGTATGGGAAAGGAAGAAATGAGAAAATATTTCTATCAACTATATAAGAACGCGGCAAACGACAAGGAAGAACAACAGGAGATTGTATGGGAGGAGAATGAGGAGAAGGTAGCAATGGAGGAGGAACAGGTGAGGGAAGCAGTGAGAAAACTCAAAAACAGGAAAACACCATCCGAGGACCACATCAGCAATGAGCTTATTAAGTATGGGGGAGAAGAAATTGTAAAGGAAATTACACTGCTATTCCAAAAGATACTATAAAGTGGTACGATACCTTCAAACTGGAGAAAAAGCATTACAATACCTGTATACAAAAAGGGAGATAAGAAAAACCCAGAGAATTACAGGGGAATAACGTTGCTCGAGTCAGTTGTTACGGTCCTGTTTTCTCACGGATATATTTTTCGAAAGATTGAAGATTTCTCCATTTAGTTTTATGAGAATCTCATATGCGGCATCAGAATGCAAGTTTTATATTTTCCGATTTCGAAAAGTGCGTTGTGTTCAAGTTTTGGAACAAAAATCTAGTTTTTTTGGACGTTCCGGTGACTAATTATTTATTGAACTTGAGTATATTTCAATCCAATTATTTTGGGATACATTTTGGTCACTTGGTTTTGGACGATTTTCCGTACCGGCTTCATTTCGTAAGCATTTGGGAGAATTTTCCGTACTTCATTTGAAAGATTTATTTCGTCCGAACTTTCAACACCTCGAAGGAAATTGATTACCATCTGGAATTATTAAAACCCTCTAACCACGTCTTTGAGATCAAGACCTTACCGCCTGTGATCAGTATTTGTTTGGGTTTTGGAAATCCAACGTTTTGAACCCTGCTTCCGAAGCCATCTGGAAAGCATTCTGCGATTCACCATTCCGATCCACTCCGACTACCATTTCTGCCTGTAACCAACATCTTTATCTCGATTCTAACTGCTCGTCCCTCCAACACCGAAGACCCCACCAACTTCAACATCGAAGACTCCACCAGCTTCTCAGATAAGATCTTTGTTTTATTTTATTCGGATTTGATTGTTATATTTTTGGCTATCTGACATTATTGCGCGGATTACATTTGTTGGGCCGTTCTTTATGGACGCATTTACGATTTTATAAGAACGAAATTTATTAAACTCATTATTTTTTTTATCTCTGTGACCCAGTCACAGAAGCGCGTAGTTATCTGTAAACCGAATATACGTATACGCGGTAGCTACACCACGAACGCTAATAACATTTATTTCATAATTGTTTAATTATTCATTATTCATTATTTTCGAGTTTAAAGATTGTCCCAATATTGCGCTTAACTGTACATATTTAGTTATCAATTAAATCTGAACTTAAAACTGATCAGCGCCATTTTTGATCTTGAAGCATCAGACCCCTTTACCTTTTTTTGCAGGAACACTTATTCCGCAGTTTCGCTAGTGTTTGCTATATTTGTTTACAGGGTGGTTTTAAGCTGCGTGGCGCCCAAACTACACCTTTCTCGCTTGCTCTTTGGAGCTCATCTTTTAGCGCACCCTGTATAACCCCCCTACATCTAGAGGAAGTATCGGCTCTGTATGCTTCATTATTTTTTTGTAAGCGTCTCCTGCCCTGCTGTTGTGAGCTAGCATTAGGGGCAAGCCTTTCTTTTTTGCCCAGCCGCCCCTGAGATAAGCGGCTGCACGAATTTAATCCACCACGGATTAAATTTCGTAATACAGTGATGAAACTGTTTACGAGCATAATGAAAACAGAGCTAACAAAATATGTCACATTAAATGAAGAACAACAAGGTTTTAGACACAATAGGTCGACCACGGATGCCATCTTCATTGTTAGACAGATCCGAGAAAAGGCACTGGAATACAATAAGGCGGCATATATGTGTTTTATCTATATGACGAAAGCGTTTGATCTAAAAGATGTAATACATGTGTTAAATGAAGAACAAGTACCGAATACACTAACACGCATAATTAGAGAATTAAACACCAAGAATACCACAAAAATAAGATTCAACAAAGAACTAACCGACGAGATACAGATGGAGAGTGGTATAAGGCAAGGAGACAGCTTAAGCCCTTTACTATTTAGTCTGATAATGAATAAAATCATAGAAGCGGTGAAAGTATTAAACGGCGGATACAGATTTGGACCCGAAGAGATAAAGCTAATATGCTACGCGGACGATGTAGTGCTAGTGTCAGAGAGTGAAGACAACCTCCAAAGATTATTACACTGTTTTAAAATTGCCGCAGGAAAATATAACATGACCATAAATGTAAATAAAACAAAATGCCTAACCATCGCCAAAGATCCAATACGATGTAAGCTAACTATTGACGACAAACCTATAGAACAGGTGATGAGGTTTACATATCTTGGGGTGGAGGTGTCTAGCTATGGAAACCAGGCCCGTAGCCAGGGGGGGGCACCTGGGGGCACGTGCCCCCCCCCGAAATGTTCAAAAGAAATAAAATTTTTTTTGGAAATTAAAAAATTTTAATTTCGAAAATGAAATAGCTCTATTTTAAAGTGGGAAAAAGTTTTTTTCCAAGTTTGTTTGCCGTAATTCATTGTTATTTACCTTGTCGGCTTATAGGTTACCCTGCTTATCCCTTTTTTTACCTGAAAGCCATGGAATTAATTTAATATAAAAACCATGTAACGGTAAACATAATAGCTGTTAAGAATAAAGTATAAACTCTATTCAGGCCTGACCAGTGCAGGATTTACGTAAAAAGTTTTTTTTCCAAATTTATTTGCCGTAATTCATTGTTATTTACCTTGTCGCCTTATAGGTCAACCCTGCTTATCCCTTTTTTTACCTGAAATCCATGGAATTAATTTAGTAATATAAAAACCATGTAATGGTAAACATAATAGCTGTTAAGAATAAAATATAAACTCTATTCATGCCTGACCAGTGCAGGATTGACGTATAAGCTACACAAACTATAGCTTAGGGCCGGCCCCCACTTTCTTGGGGGCCCCCAAAAAATTTTTTCCGAGTGAGCAATTGTCATATCAAAGATATAAGAGCTGTACTAAGATAAGAAATGCAACGCAAAAAAAATATTCATCATTTTTCTCCCCGAAAAGGGTATCGCCATCTAGCGTCCTAGTACCAAAAGTAAACAATAAGTGTCCTGATTGGTTAGGAAAACAGACAAAGTTGACTTGTAACCAATCAAAACATTAATTTTTAACCTTCTGTACTACGACGCTAGATGGCGATACCCTTTTCGGAGAGAAAAATGATGCAAAAAAGATTCAAGTCTAATTCGAAAATTGTTACTTCTCTTTCTGCGTTGTTACCATGTCGAATTAGCAACTCAACATTTAATGATGTCAAACCAGTCTTTGAGTTTTACAGAGAAGATTTAAGTGGAGAGGCGGTATACCCAGCAATTCTTGAAGCAGAATTCGGTTTGTGGAAACAAAAATGGTTAGATGTGAACGATTTTCCAAAGAATCCATTAGATGCATTGACAAAATGTTCTGAACAATTTTTTCCCAATGTCAGAATCTTATTAAAAATATTTGCAACATTACCAGTCACTACAGCAACTGCCGAGAGAAGTTTTTCTAGTTTAAAGCGAATAAAAACTTACTTAAGAAATTCTACTGGTGAAGAAAGGCTAAACGGTCTAGCACTCATGAATATTCATAGGGATATAAGATATAAATATTGATACTGATATTATAATAGATAATTTTGCGATGAAAAAAGAAAGGCGCTTAGAGTTTAAATTATAAAGTAGAGAGTGAATAAAGTCTTCATGTAATGTTTGTTTTAGATAAAAATAAATTTAATTTTTTTAAAATAAATTAAGATAAATAAAATATTGAAAAAATTTGTTTGTAATAATATAAATTCCCGGAAGGGGAACCCCCGAAAATTTTACTTTTAAAATTTTTTTTAAAAGTAGTTTAATATATAAATAAATAAAACTTTAAAAAAATTGCAATAAAAGGGGGAACCCCCAAAAATTTACTTTTTACAAAAGACTTTTTACAAGTGCCCCCCCCCGAAATGAAATCCTGGCTACGGGCCTGATGGAGACCTATATGAAGAGGTGAGGAAGCAAACTATGAAAGCAGCAGCAATCTCTGGAGCAATGAAAGACATAGTATGGCGAAACAGAGATATGAACATCAAAAGTAAGACCAGAATATACAAGACGTGCATTAGGCCAATTATGACGTATGCTATAGAAACAAGAGCCGAAACAAGAAAAACAAAAAATCTCCTTAGAACAAATGAAATGAGAATATTGAGATCTATAGCCGGTAAAACTTTGTATGACAGAGTACTAAGTAGCAAAATACGTGAAATGTGCGGAGTGGAAGATATCGTAAGATGGGGAAGACAAAGGAGAAGAGTGTGGAGACAACACGTGGAACGAATGGACGACAAACGAATAGCAAAGATCGTGATGACAAGGATACCACATGGGAGCAGACTACGAGGAAGACCACCCAAGAGATGGCGAGACAGTTGGACATCTACATCACAAGAACAGGCTTGATAATCACAAAAGAACAGGTCAAAGACCTAGAAGAAGTAGAAGAAGAGAAGAAGAAGACTTTTGTAAATAATTTGTTTAAGCAAAAATTTGCAAACTTTTTTTGAAGTTTTGAAGATTTCAATTTCTTTTATAAATTTAAGGATAGGGTTTGTTATTGTGATGAGATAGTCAACCAGAATTGTGAAGGGGATTTACATGCACAAATCTAGGGGGGTAACTGTCGTGATTTTTCTAAAAAGATTTGAATTTTGTGCGAATGTGAATGATTTTATTTATTTGAAAATTGCTGTTAGGGAAATTTATTATTTGTTTTCAGGGTAAGAATGCATTAGTTGAGAGTAAATTTAAGATTTAAGTAGTGTTGGATTAATTCTCACACAGGCGGGGACCCCAGATTTTTGTAAAAAAGTTGAAATGTTTGAGTTTGTTTCAAGCATAAATTTATAAGAAATGTGTAAAATAAAAAGTTTAAGTTAATAAGAAGTGTTTAATTGAAAAGGAAATTAAAAATTTAGGGTTACAAGTATCTTGCAGCCTGATTTTTTATTATAAGGTCCTTTTTAAAATATACCCTAAAACTAAAAATTATAGGTCACATTTCTTTCCAAATTATTGCTCAGAATCAAATTACGCGACTTTCTTCTAATTTTAAGGACTTCGTATCTCGATCTTAAGATATCCGAGATTCCCACGTTCAAGTTGTAAACTGCCCTGCAAACCTGATAATTTCTAACTAATAAGCTTATAACATTTTTCATTAAGTTCGGTTGAAACGTCTCCAATTCGTCGAATATTTGAAAAGAAATTAGCGAGCCACATTCTGGCTTTATCCACGCATTCAGGAATTCAGGAGAAACTCAGGGTATATAAAGGCGTATAGGGGGGGATATAAAGGGGACAGTTACCTCAATCAATTTTCAAAAATCGAACAAAAATGGTTTAATGCGGTTTAATGGACTAAAATTTAAAAACAATTTGAAAAAGTACCTCAATTTTATTAATAGTAGTTTATCCCCACCCTTGATCTATGCCTAAAACCGCCCTTAATCAACGGCGAATTTAAAGGGGGTCATTACTCACTATCTCCTCCCGCATGAATTTCCAATAAAAAAAGAAACCGTTAAATGTTAAAACAAATCTTTTTTGCGTTATTATGTAATTAAACCCCCTCCCCCATAAACTTTGTCTGAATGTGCCATTACCCTTGACTATAGAACAAAGTAGAATTATAAAAGAATTCAATTGACAAATTATAAAATTCATGAAGTTATGGACGACGGCCATGGCCTGATAGTTAGCGCGATCAACTGCCAATGTAAGGCTTTCCGGTTCGACTCCGGATACAGTCCAAAATTGCATGACCATCTTCCGTGCTGCAGAGGGCACGTAAAGATGGCGGTCCCCCTATGTTAAGGATTTGCCACCATTACAACAGAGTGCAGGCACATCGAAAGGCAAGCATATATAGCAACCACCTGAGATGTAAAAACCAAAAATGTTCATAGAACTAATACATAAATTATTAAAAGGACAGGTACTAGACCTATATTATGAAGAAGACTTTTTAGTAAGAGTAGAAGAAGAGAAATTTGTGACAAGTAGACACCCTGGAATGGTGTTTTCCTATTTTTCTAGGAAACTTTCTTTTCCGGCTTATCAGCAAAATAACCGACTTCGCAGCACTGCCAACATTTTGTACACCTCAGTGGCGTGCCGAGCCTATTGGGGCATATTATTCTAGGGGCGCAAATGCATATTATCGTATCCAAATATAATATTACATTTTATTGGTTTGGGACGCTAGGACGGCAATAATGGACAGGGATAAGGGGCTTCCGTCCTTTCGGCTCCTGCTCCTCCTGGCTGACTAACATAGCCTGTTGATCGGTCGCTCAACATCTGAGGTATTCTCCCGGCTCGACGACTCTGCGAGGCTCCTTCTAAAATCTTTCTCATCCGGAAATGCATTTGATTCGGATGTTTACCGTCGTTGTCAAATGCTCACACTTCGGCTCCCTTGACGTTTTTATCTCGTTGGTCTTTTGTAAATTGCATAAATTGTTTTGCAAGATTTCATAATATGGTATTGCCCTCTCTTTGACTCTCAAAAATTGAAATTTGACCATTAGTAGCAGAGATGAACCAATGGCCGCCATTTTGGTGTTCTACATGGATATTCAAATGGCTCCCTATCTGAATAGGCGTCTTATGATCTCATTTATGATTACAGATATTGTTATATTCTATTCAAAAAGTGAAGTTTTGCCTTTATTTGTTTTAAGCTGACGGCACTATTATGTAATCATGCACCTGGGCGCAGTGATCCGGAGTAGGTCAACTCGGCAAAAGGTACAAGGGATAGGTTAATCCTACCGGTCAACTGGGCAAATGAAAACCAGAGGCCGTTTTAATTATGGGTCAGCTCGGCAAACGCGCTGAATAATGCTATTTCGAGGGTCTCTCACATCCCGGTTGCATTTATCCCGGTTTCCTTGATCTGTCGCGCCTCTCGTATGTTTAGCGCCCGCCGCGTAGCGGCTCGGAGCACGAAAAACCGCCCGGAGATGCGGAGCATCGGAGGGTAGGTTTTTTGATGCTCACAGTTCTGGCCAAGCCAAAATTTATTACTTTGCCGAGTTGGTCTATGTATTTCCAGGTAGAAAATTTGGACCCGGATTAAATATCTGACCATTTGCCGAGCTGACCTACACCCCAGTGATCCACTTACAGGAATTTTACCTGACTTTGGGGTAAAACAGGAGGAAACAATAAAAACCAAACGAATAGAAATATACATAAATATCAATATATTAAAAACTTCAGATGGATTTGTAAATATTGAACAAAAACAGTTGCTTTTCATAAAATTAATATAAATTAATAAAAATTAAATATAAACAGCGCATTTAGAATTTACAAAATCTAGATGGACATCCGTTCGCCAAATGGCCTTGTCATGTCGGGTCGGTTACAAATGAAGACTTTTAATGAAACCGGACTTTCCGCTTATAAAAATATAATCGGTAAGACCGATAATGATATTAAAGAACGCCGGGTTAAACTATTGGAAGAGAGAACTACAGCAGCTGCTGCAACTGATAGCAGTTGCAGTATTATAGATTGCAACTGCAGTGTATTATTAGTATATTAGTAGTATATTAGTATACTACTACTGCAACTGCAGTATTATAGTATTATAGTATTATAGATAATACTGCAACTGCTATCAGTTGCACCAGCTGCTGTAGTTCTCTCTTCCAATAGTTTAACCCGGCGTTATTTAACGTCATTTATGGACTTACCGATTATTTTTTTAATCAAATAGTCTATAATCAAACTCGGAACCACAATATCAATTTTAGCTCTACAAATTGGACAGACGGCGCGATTCCTGCGCCAACAATCGATGCAATATTTACAAAATGTATGGGAACACGTAAGCGGCTTCTATAAATATTTTCCGTACAAATACTGCATTGAAGTTCATCGTCTTCTTCAGTTAGGTTTACTTTACTCTTCGTAACCTTTTCTTTAGGCTCTCCGTCACTTTTAAATTTACGCTTCGATTTTCGATTCTTCTTTTGCTCGACTTGGGATCTACTAGCCATTTGAACTCTGAAATTAAAAGACAGGTTATTTTTAGACTTTACAAATAATTTTAAGTCTGATGGCATCATTTGATGCCATGTTCGGTTTATGCACTGAGGCGCTGACCATTTGCCAATTTTGTCGTCTTATTAATTTGCCAGTAATTAATAATTTATCGCTACATAACCAATTATTATTAGACATTTGAAGAACTTTGTTTGACTTCCATGAGCTTCAAATCGCTTGTACCTCAAAGGTAAAAAAGTTATGAGCGTTTGAAAGATATTGTGAAATTGAGTGGCATTTGTTGTATACTGTGTGATAAATTTGTACATCTTTTTTATTATTTTCTCTTTTATATTATTAACAAATAAAATTATTTAAATTATCACCTCGTAAGTTATTTACCGGCTAGAGTAACCTATTGTTGGTCACTCCGAATGAAATGAAACTTTCCTATTGCAAAGAGGAAGATTTATATAGTATACTGACATAATTTTCACAAGAGAAGATATAATCAAAATTTTGAGTAAATCGATTTTGAAGTTAGCTAATTGTCATGTCATTCAGTGGTGGATTAACGAGATTCCAGGGCGCGTCGCTCATTCTGTGGGCGGTACGTGCACTGTGATATACCCTACCACTTAGAAAATTTCGGAGCGGGAAGTTCCGATCTTGCATCCGAGCTAACCGCATGTCAATTTTTGCGTTCTTTAATTTTCACGAATTAAGTTCAAAAAGTAATTTTCATTACTGTTGTCTAAACGATAATTTAATATAGAAGTGAAAGTGTTACATCAAGCTCCAATTCTATTTAAATTTCGTCGACAAAGCGTTTAAACACGCTTTTAAGTGTTCCTCCCAGTTTCCCGGCAAAAAGATTCCGCCATTTGCTAAGTGACGTAGTTTGCTACGTCACAATTAGCAAACGGTTGCGCGCTCTGTTGCCCCCTACCCCCTTCAAGACATCAGGCGACGTATTCTGTAGTATACGCAACAAAGGTTAGTGAACTGAACTTGACCTAGATTTCTTACAGATTATATTTTATCGCAACCTAACAAAAATTTTGTCAACCAACAAATTCCTTTTCCTTTTAAATTTTTCAAGTTCATTTAGATTTAAATAAAGGTTGATTCACAACACTAAATTTAATTTTCAGACTTAAAAATTAAACTTGCACTCATTAAAATCAGCTGCTTCACAGACATAAATTAATTCAAATTTAATTTTATCAATTTAGATTTCGCAACATAATTTAATTTTAAAAATTTTTATTTTTATTACTTGAATTATTTGTAAAATGACGAATGTTACCGACATGTCCCAAGACAACACTTTACTCCGTGAACTTGTTGACCATTTGAAAGCCGAAAACCGCGATTTGAAAGCCCGATTCAATGATCAATCCAAAAAACTCGATGACCAATCCAAACAAATCAAAGATCTCACTGACAAAGTCGCCTCACTCGTTCTCGCCCTCCAACCACCCAAGGTCGTACAACCACCTTCGGTCGTAAGACCACCCCCGGTTGCCCAACCTCGCCCGACTGCCCCTTCAGGGAAAAAGAAGGACAAGACCGCCTTCCCCCCTCTTCCGACCACCCCTGCTGTCAAAAAAGCAGAAGCTAAACCCAAAGAGCCAAAAAAGCCCGCCCTACTCAAATCCCTGATGGCAACGGCCATCCCGAAACCCCGGCTATCGACTCCAGCAGTCAAGCCTGCGATCATCCCCCGAACATCCCCCCGCATTTCTAAAATTCCATCATCGACTCCCGAAGCCCAAGCTTCCACCTCCACCGGTGGAGATAATTTCGTCTTTCCAAAAGACAAAAACACCCTAAAACGGGCCCGCTCCAACTTAAGTAGCGACAGCCAAACCTCTGAACCCGCTACCAAGAACAGGTTCGCCTGTTTGGACGTAGAGGAACCCCCGACCGACACCCAAACCGAGCGCGACGATGACGGTATGGAAGTCACCGACTCCCAACCCGACACCCAGGGTGCTTCACACCCAGACCGGACCACATACTCCTCCTCCAGCCGAATCCCCCCAATTGTCCTCCGTACAAAGGACAACTGGCCGGCCATCAATAAAATGATTCGTGACCGAAAAATTGCCACCACTAAAATCCGCACGCTCGTGGACGGCATCTCAATTCAGCCGGCCACCGAGACCGATTACCGGGCCCTCAGCCGCTTACTTGAGGAAAAATCCCTCCCCTCACACTCTTTCTCTCTCCCTCAGGACAAACCACTAAAAGTGGTCATTCGAGGGCTCCCAATCACTATCACTGCTGCAGAAGTTAAAGAAGACCTTGTAGAACAGGGCTTTGAAATTCAGTCAGTTTTTCAGATGCGCCAAGGTCGCGACAAAAAACCTATGCCATTATACCTTGTCCATCTAACCCACAACTCAGATGGCAAGAGAATTTTTGACATGACATCGGTCCTGTCCATAAATACCAGCACCGAAACCCCCCACAAACGTACAGAGGTCGGTCAATGCCACCGTTGCCAACGGTTCGGACACGCCCAAACCCTCTGCCGCGCCCCACCCAAATGCGTTAAATGCGCAGGGGATCACCTCACTCCGGCTTGTCAAAAAATCCGTGAAGACCCAGCCACCTGCGCTAACTGCACAGGAAACCACCCCGCAAACTACAAAGGTTGCGTTTCGTTCCCTAAGCCCAAGAGGCGAGAACTTTCAGCCCGCGAAGCAGCTTCCCGCTTCGCTGACCGCCCCACTTACAATTACCCCTCCTCCCAAGGCCCCAATCGACCTTCCTATCTGGGAGTCGCTAGTCGGCATGCCCCTCACAGGGAAGCAACTCACGCCACCCCCACGCCCACCACCCCCTACGATGAGACTCCCTCCCGACAAACAAAAGCAATTTTTGAACAACTTCGTAATTTCAATGCCAATGCCGAACTCGTCCGCAATATTGAAATAATCATGAACGCCAAAGCCACTAATATCACACCCGTTAATGTCTAAACCCAGATTCCAACCCACCACTTTGCAGACGGCTTTTTGGAACGCCAACGGCCTTTCAGCCAAACGAAATGAACTTCTCGCGTTCGCGCACGATCACGACCTTGACGTAATCTTGGTCAACGAAACCCACTTCAGAGCTGGCCAACTGGCAAAACTCCCTTGCTATTCACTTTATAGGAATGACCGTGACGGACGCGGCGGCGGAACCGCAATTTACGTAAAATCATCCATCGAACACGTCGCAATACCGACCCCCGACCTAGAGTACCTTGAAGTCACCACGGTGAGCATCCACACCGCACATCACGGTTGGTTGCAAATCTCCTCCGTCTATAATCGCCCTCAGCAACGCATCCTCAAAGAGGACCTAGAAACCCTCCTCGAAGGCCCCGACGCGAAGATCATCGCCGGCGATTTCAATGCTAAACACTCCAACTGGTTGTGTAAACACACAAACCATGTAGGACGTGACCTTCTTTCACTAGCAAATGAGCTGGACTTCGCGATCATCGCTCCCACCTCCCCCACCCACTTTTCTAACGCAGGTACGCCGTCCATTCTGGACATAGCCATTTTCAAAGACGTACAACTCCAATACGACATCTCCACCAGCGAAGAACTAAACTCAGATCACTACCCGGTCCTCCTGACACTTGGACCGCTGTTACCCCCAAAAGGCCCTCCCACGAGAACGACAACAGACTGGACCTCTTTCAAAGACACTCTGTCAAAAAACCTTGGACCAATCCCATTCTTTGAGTCCCCCACTGACCTAGACCAATTCATTGCCAATTTCCAAGACAACATCAAAAAATCCGTTGACGAAACTTCATTTGAAGTCAACACCACGGACGTCAGAGACAAACTCACTCCCTCCCTCAAAGATCTTATCAGAGCCAAAAACCGAGCGAGGAAACTCGCCCGGCGTACTCGCAACCCTGATGACCAAAGGTCATACAACCGGCTCAAAGAGCAAGTAGACGTTAAAGTCAAAGAATTTCATGACAATGAATGGTTAGACACCATTAACTCCCTATCATTTAAAGACATGTCCGCATGGCGCATGGCCGCCGCCCTCCAGGGGAAAAAGAAAGTCACCATCCCAATTCTCTCCCGCCCTGACGGCACTATTGCCCGGAGCGATCTTGAAAAGGCTGAAATCTTCGCCGACAGCCTCCAAGCTCAATGCTCCCCCAACACCACAAGATTAGACCAAGACCATATTAATTCGGTCGAAAATTATGTCACCACCACCCTAAACACCTCCGATGACTCACATATCACCCCCGCCTCCCTTCTGGAGGTCACCATTGCCATTAAACGCCTCAAAAAGAGGAAAGCCCCAGGTCCCGATGGCATCACCAATACCGCCCTCAAAGAACTCCCCCAAAAAGCCAAAGTTGCCATCACCGGCATAATTAACGCATGTTTTCGACTCAACTACTACCCACAAATATGGAAAACCGCTGACGTAGTGGTAATCCCCAAACCCGGTCAAAATCTCAAACTTCCGAAAAGCTATAGACCAATCAGCCTGCTCCCTTCCATCGGAAAAGTAGTTGAAAAAGTCATTCTCACCCGTCTCCAAGAAGCCATGTTCGATAACAGTATTATTCAAAACGAACAATTCGGCTTCCGTGCTGGACACAGCACGACCCACCAAGCCCTCCGATTAGTTGAGCACGTCACGCAGGCACTCAACAAAAAAGAATTCACCGGCCTAGTGCTACTCGACGTATCGAAAGCTTTCGATAAGGTCTGGCACGAAGGCCTCCTGTTCAAAATGCTTCAATCCAAAATTCAAATTCCACTAGTCCGACTTATTGCCTCCTACCTTCACGACAGAAATCTCCAAGTCAAACTCATGAACACCAGATCCACAAAGCGCCCCATCACCTCCGGGGTCCCCCAGGGATCGATCCTTGCAGCTTCACTGTTTAACATCTTCATGAGCGACATTCCAACCCCCTTAGATCCCGCAACAAAAATTTCACTATATGCAGATGACACTGCAATATACACATCCTCAATCCACCCGGACATAGCCACAACCCGCCTCCAGGAGGCGATCACCGATCTCGGAAGGTGGTACGAAACTTGGCGCATCGAGGTTAACTCGAGCAAAAGTTCCGCGATCATGTTTCGAAATCGTTGCAAGCCTCACAACTCCAGTGTCTGGATGTTTGAGGAGCAAATCCCCTGGAAAACCAAGGTCAAGTACCTTGGCATTACCATGGACCGGCGCCTCAAATGGGACGCTCACATTTCCTCCGCAACCGGTAAAGCCAAATGCCTCTTCAATAGATTGTTCGTCCTCATGAACGCAAAAAGTACCATGTCCCCCGCTAACAAACTAAGATTATACAAAGCCATAATCCGCCCAACAATGATTTATGCCTCCCCTGTCTGGGGATATGCACGCCCCAGGGCCATAAATAAACTTCAAGTCATCCAAAACAAAAATCTCCGAGCTATTTTCAGCGCCCCCTATTACGTCACTAACAGGCGACTACATGCAGACGCCAAACTAGACCTCATTAACACTCTTAATCGTAAACATGCCACCAATCTCTACAACAAATCCAAATTCTCAGAAAACCCACTAGTAAATCAACTAGGTCAATACAACCCAGCCGACTTTTTCATACCCCGTCCCAAATCACTCCTGACCACGGACAACTCCTGACCATAACTCACCCCCACACAGACTAATGTATGTTCACAGGTTTAACTTACACAAATTCTCTTCGAAAGTGAATTTATTCACTAGATTTGTGTAATTTTTCGATCAATTTCCACAAGCTTCGATAAATCACCCCCCATAGTATCACTACAATCCCACTAGTCGCCAATTCTGACTAGTTCCAAGTAGAAGCCACTCACTTCGAGGTCATCAATAGAAATTATAATTTCTTTCTTCGAATTAGGGACTCTACTATATCGGCAAACGTAAAAAATTTCTTTTTCTTCACATATCTCATATTCACAGTCACAGCCCAGGTTTCTAACCAGTCAGTCCGCCAAGCGCCAATTCCCAGAGACCCACCGGTCTCTACAACTTCCAATGTCATTAATGTATTCTTTCAGATGAAGGAGAAGGCCGGCCATGCCGGGATGCTCCATCAAATACATATCAGGTAAAGGTAAAGGTAAAGGTTCGGAGCGGGAGTTCCGATCTTGCATCCGAGCTAACCGCACGTCAATTTTTGCGTTCTTTAATTTTCACGAATTAAGTTCAAAAAGTAATTTTCATTACTGTTGTCTAAACGATAATTTAATATAGAAGTGAAAGTGTTACATCATGCTCCAATTCTATTTAAATTTCGTCGACAAAGCGTTTAAACACGCTTTTAAGTGTTCCTCCCAGTTTCCCGGCAAAAAGATCCCGCCATTTGCTAAGTGACGTAGTTTGCTACGTCACAATTAGCAAACGGTTGCGCGCTCTGTTGCCCCCTACCCCCTTCAAGACATCAGGCGACGTATTCTGTAGTATACGCAACAAAGGTTAGTGAACTGAACTTGACCTAGATTTCTTACAGATTATATTTTATCGCAACCTAACAAAAATTTTGTCAACCAACAAATTCCTTTTCCTTTTAAATTTTTCAAGTTCATTTAGATTTAAATAAAGGTTGATTCACAACACTAAATTTAATTTTCAGACTTAAAAATTAAACTTGCACTCATTAAAATCAGCTGCTTCACAGACATAAATTAATTCAAATTTAATTTTATCAATTTAGATTTCGCAACATAATTTAATTTTAAAAATTTTTATTTTTATTACTTGAATTATTTGTAAAATGACGAATGTTACCGACATGTCCCAAGACAACACTTTCCTTCGTGAACTTGTTGACCATTTGAAAGCCGAAAACCGCGATTTGAAAGCCCGATTCAATGATCAATCCAAAAAACTCGATGACCAATCCAAACAAATCAAAGATCTCACTGACAAAGTCGCCTCACTCGTTCTCGCCCTCCAACCACCCAAGGTCGTACAACCACCTTCGGTCGTAAGACCACCCCCGGTTGCCCAACCTCGCCCGACTGCCCCTTCAGGGAAAAAGAAGGACAAGACCGCCTTCACCCCTCTTCCGACCACCCCTGCTGTCAAAAAAGCAGAAGCTAAACCCAAAGAGCCAAAAAAGCCCGCCCTACTCAAACCCCTGATGGCAACGGCCATCCCGAAACCCCGGCTATCGACTCCAGCAGTCAAGCCTGCGATCATCCCCCGAACATCCCCCCGCATTTCTAAAATTCCATCATCGACTCCCGAAGCCCAAGCTTCCACCTCCACCGGTGGAGATAATTTCGTCTTTCCAAAAGACAAAAACACCCTAAAACGGGCCCGCTCCAACTTAAGTAGCGACAGCCAAACCTCTGAACCCGCTACCAAGAACAGGTTCGCCTGTTTGGACGTAGAGGAACCCCCGACCGACACCCAAACCGAGCGCGACGATGACGGTATGGAAGTCACCGACTCCCAACCCGACACCCAGGGTGCTTCACACCCAGACCGCACCACATACTCCTCCTCCAGCCGAATCCCCCCAATTGTCCTCCGTACAAAGGACAACTGGCCGGCCATCAATAAAATGATTCGTGACCGAAAAATTGCCACCACTAAAATCCGCACGCTCGTGGACGGCATCTCAATTCAGCCGGCCACCGAGACCGATTACCGGGCCCTCAGCCGCTTACTTGAGGAAAAATCCCTCCCCTCACACTCTTTCTCTCTCCCTCAGGACAAACCACTAAAAGTGGTCATTCGAGGGCTCCCAATCACTATCACTGCTGCAGAAGTTAAAGAAGACCTTGTAGAACAGGGCTTTGAAATTCAGTCAGTTTTTCAGATGCGCCAAGGTCGCGACAAAAAACCTATGCCATTATACCTTGTCCATCTAACCCACAACTCAGATGGCAAGAGAATTTTTGACATGACATCGGTCCTGTCCATAAATACCCGCACCGAAACCCCCCACAAACGTACAGAGGTCGGTCAATGCCACCGTTGCCAACGGTTCGGGCACGCCCAAACCCTCTGCCGCGCCCCACCCAAATGCGTTAAATGCGCAGGGGATCACCTCACTCCGGCTTGTCAAAAAATCCGTGAAGACCCAGCCACCTGCGCTAACTGCACAGGAAACCACCCCGCAAACTACAAAGGTTGCGTTTCGTTCCCTAAGCCCAAGAGGCGAGAACTTTCAGCCCGCGAAGCAGCTTCCCGCTTCGCTGACCGCCCCACTTACAATTACCCCTCCTCCCAAGGCCCCAATCGACCTTCCTATCTGGGAGTCGCTAGTCGGCATGCCCCTCACAGGGAAGCAACTCACGCCACCCCCACGCCCACCACCTCCTACGATGAGACTCCCTCCCGACAAACAAAAGCAATTTTTGAACAACTTCGTAATTTCAATGCCAATGCCGAACTCGTCCGCAATATTGAAATAATCATGAACGCCAAAGCCACTAATATCACACCCGTTAATGTCTAAACCCAGATTCCAACCCACCACTTTGCAGACGGCTTTTTGGAACGCCAACGGCCTTTCAGCCAAACGAAATGAACTTCTCGCGTTCGCGCACGATCACGACCTTGACGTAATCTTGGTCAACGAAACCCACTTCAGAGCTGGCCAACTGGCAAAACTCCCTTGCTATTCACTTTATAGGAATGACCGTGACGGACGCGGCGGCGGAACCGCAATTTACGTAAAATCATCCATCGAACACGTCGCAATACCGACCCCCGACCTAGAGTACCTTGAAGTCACCACGGTGAGCATCCACACCGCACATCACGGTTGGTTGCAAATCTCCTCCGTCTATAATCGCCCTCAGCAACGCATCCTCAAAGAGGACCTAGAAACCCTCCTCGAAGGCCCCGACGCGAAGATCATCGCCGGCGATTTCAATGCTAAACACTCCAACTGGTTGTGTAAACACACAAACCATGTAGGACGTGACCTTCTTTCACTAGCAAATGAGCTGGACTTCGCGATCATCGCTCCCACCTCCCCCACCCACTTTTCTAACGCAGGTACGCCGTCCATTCTGGACATAGCCATTTTCAAAGACGTACAACTCCAATACGACATCTCCACCAGCGAAGAACTAAACTCAGATCACTACCCGGTCCTCCTGACACTTGGACCGCTGTTACCCCCAAAAGGCCCTCCCACGAGAACGACAACAGACTGGACCTCTTTCAAAGACACTCTGTCAAAAAACCTTGGACCAATCCCATTCTTTGAGTCCCCCACTGACCTAGACCAATTCATTGCCAATTTCCAAGACAACATCAAAAAATCCGTTGACGAAACTTCATTTGAAGTCAACACCACGGACGTCAGAGACAAACTCACTCCCTCCCTCAAAGATCTTATCAGAGCCAAAAACCGAGCGAGGAAACTCGCCCGGCGAACTCGCAACCCTGATGACCAAAGGTCATACAACCGGCTCAAAGAGCAAGTAGACGTTAAAGTCAAAGAATTTCATGACAATGAATGGTTAGACACCATTAACTCCCTATCATTTAAAGACATGTCCGCATGGCGCATGGCCGCCGCCCTCCAGGGGAAAAAGAAAGTCACCATCCCAATTCTCTCCCGCCCTGACGGCACTATTGCCCGGAGCGATCTTGAAAAGGCTGAAATCTTCGCCGACAGCCTCCAAGCTCAATGCTCCCCCAACACCACAAGATTAGACCAGGACAATATCAATTCGGTCGAAAATTATGTCACCACCACCCTAAACACCTCCGATGACACACATATGACCCCCGCCTCTCTTCCGGAGGTCACCATTGCCATTAAACGCCTCAAAAAGAGGAAAGCCCCAGGTCCCGATGGCATCACCAATACCGCCCTCAAAGAACTCCCCCAAAAAGCCAAAGTTGCCATCACCGGCATAATTAACGCATGTTTTCGACTCAACTACTACCCACAAATATGGAAAACCGCTGACGTAGTGGTAATCCCCAAACCCGGTCAAAATCTCAAACTTCCGAAAAGCTATAGACCAATCAGCCTGCTCCCTTCCATCGGAAAAGTAGTTGAAAAAGTCATTCTCACCCGTCTCCAAGAAGCCATGTTCGATAACAGTATTATTCAAAACGAACAATTCGGCTTCCGTGCTGGACACAGCACGACCCACCAAGCCCTCCGATTAGTTGAGCACGTCACGCAGGCACTCAACAAAAAAGAATTCACCGGCCTAGTGCTACTCGACGTATCGAAAGCTTTCGATAAGGTCTGGCACGAAGGCCTCCTGTTCAAAATGCTTCAATCCAAAATTCAAATTCCACTAGTCCGACTTATTGCCTCCTACCTTCACGACAGAAATCTCCAAGTCAAACTCATGAACACCAGATCCACAAAGCGCCCCATCACCTCCGGGGTCCCCCAGGGATCGATCCTTGCAGCTTCACTGTTTAACATCTTCATGAGCGACATTCCAACCCCCTTAGATCCCGCAACAAAAATTTCACTATATGCAGATGACACTGCAATATACACATCCTCAATCCACCCGGACATAGCCACAACCCGCCTCCAGGAGGCGATCACCGATCTCGGAAGGTGGTACGAAACTTGGCGCATCGAGGTTAACTCGAGCAAAAGTTCCGCGATCATGTTTCGAAATCGTTGCAAGCCTCACAACTCCAGTGTCTGGATGTTTGAGGAGCAAATCCCCTGGAAAACCAAGGTCAAGTACCTTGGCATTACCATGGACCGGCGCCTCAAATGGGACGCTCACATTTCCTCCGCAACCGGTAAAGCCAAATGCCTCTTCAATAGATTGTTCGTCCTCATGAACGCAAAAAGTACCATGTCCCCCGCTAACAAACTAAGATTATACAAAGCCATAATCCGCCCAACAATGATTTATGCCTCCCCTGTCTGGGGATATGCACGCCCCAGGGCCATAAATAAACTTCAAGTCATCCAAAACAAAAATCTCCGAGCTATTTTCAGCGCCCCCTATTACGTCACTAACAGGCGACTACATGCAGACGCCAAACTAGACCTCATTAACACTCTTAATCGTAAACATGCCACCAATCTCTACAACAAATCCAAATTCTCAGAAAACCCACTAGTAAATCAACTAGGTCAATACAACCCAGCCGACTTTTTCATACCCCGTCCCAAATCACTCCTGACCACGGACAACTCCTGACCATAACTCACCCCCACACAGACTAATGTATGTTCACAGGTTTAACTTACACAAATTCTCTTCGAAAGTGAATTTATTCACTAGATTTGTGTAATTTTTCGATCAATTTCCACAAGCTTCGATAAATCACCCCCCATAGTATCACTACAATCCCACTAGTCGCCAATTCTGACTAGTTCCAAGTAGAAGCCACTCACTTCGAGGTCATCAATAGAAATTATAATTTCTTTCTTCGAATTAGGGACTCTACTATATCGGCAAACGTAAAAAATTTCTTTTTCTTCACATATCTCATATTCACAGTCACAGCCCAGGTTTCTAACCAGTCAGTCCGCCAAGCGCCAATTCCCAGAGACCCACCGGTCTCTACAACTTCCAATGTCATTAATGTATTCTTTCAGATGAAGGAGAAGGCCGGCCATGCCGGGATACTCCATCAAATACATATCAGGTAAAGGTAAAGGTAAAGGTTTCGGAGCGGCAGATGCAGCTCGATGCTCCTACATGCAACATCGATTATTTTTGGTTTTTAGGCGATTTTTTGGGGGTTTAAAATCCCGGTTGCTTTCATCCCGGTTTGCTTGATGCATGGCGCCTTCTCGTATGTTTAGCTCTGCCGCGTAGCGGCTCTGCGCATGAAAAACCGCCCGGAGCTGCGGAGCAGCGTAGGGTAGGTTTTTTGTTGCTCCCAATTCTGGCCGGGCCGGATCCACCCTAAAAAGTAATTTACACCATCAAAACCGGCCGCGGGGCAGCGCCCCGCAAGGCCTAGGTTTTCCCCATAGTTTTTTATGTTTATTTAATATTTTTTCACTTTTTCGGCAATACACGGGTTATTTTCCATTTCTTTGATTTTATTTATTACTAATATCCACTAATCACACCCCCATCTATCCGAATTTCAAAGAAAAATTCAAATCGGAGCGAAAAAATTTTACTCCATTTCAAGGGAGCACGGCCGACCGATGTGCATTCGACCGGGGTCGACCGCATACTCGATGCGACTTTTCCCTACTTTTCAAATTGATTTTTCTCGAAATTTTTATTATATCTTCGCTTGTGAAAATTATGTCATTATACTATATAAACCTTCCTCTTTGTAATAGGATATTCTTAATTTTTTTTGGGGTGACCAACAATAGGTAATTCGATCCTATTTACCTAAGCAATAACACCCAAATTTTGAGCGCTACTTGCTTGGACCGATTTAGTAAAATTTGCAATTTCAAAATCTTTGAAACACTCCAACTTTTTCACCTTTAGAGTACAAACGATTTTTATGCAACCTCATTGGAGCTCAAACTATTCTCTATCGATTAGTATTTATTTTATTAAAAAAATCACATCTTAAAAAAAGCATTTTTACAATGTCTCCCAAAATTGTTCTAAAGAATTGAATTTTTATTAAAAGCCGTTGGGGTACAAACGATTTTTATTAAAGCTCCATGGAGCTCAAACATTTGACACTTATTTCATTAAAAAATTTGCAAAGGGGGGCGGGGGGGGGGGGCGAAATGTACCTCAAGGAGGTGGTTCAAGTTTACCAGAAGATCGTTGACATCACGATCTGGCTCGAGATACACGCTTGCAAAGTACAAGAATCGTTGTTTGAAGTTTATCCTTATCATGCAGAGGTTACTGTCGCAGTATTGCAACATTTTTTAATTCTTGGCTTGTTGTTTTCATTCTTGTTACTTTGGAAGACGTGTACGCCGTCCACACCTTTTACTTGGTTAATTCGTCCTACGTACAGTTCCTTCTTTATCCTTCTTTAAAACTAAAATTTTGATTTTTATAGTATACTTGAAATTTCCAACAAAGATATTTTGGATTTCCCGCCCGAAAATCCCTTATATGATTAGTTTATTATTGTCAGAAAATTCACTTTTAATTTCAGTATTTAAGCTGTTGATTTCATTTTTAATTATGTTTGAATTATTTTTGGGAAAGTCCAGTTTCTACTCTCGCCCGAATTATCACTCTGAAAGTTTCCCTTACTTGCTTAATGGGATTTTAAATTACATTATGTATTTTGTGATTTGTTGTGTGTGTGTGTAGTATAAAGAAAACCGAAACACCAAAGTTGGTCAATCTCTTACCTTACTTTGCAATTGTCAGTTTAAATATGGCCAAATTTTCAAAATTTTGTGTATTTCAATATGATTGTCCAAATTAAATTTTTGCAGCTTTTTGTAAAAATAATCAGGATCGAGTACAGAAATTGGATATTTTTACAATACATATTTCAAGGCTCCTAGGGAATCCCTCTTGATGTTTTATTTCATTTAAATTTCCGAAAATTTGTAATTTATCGAAATCAATTTTGATTCATGTAAAATATATCAGTTTGATGTATTAACTAAAAATGTATTAACACTGGCGTCCCAAATTAATATACGTCATATCTATAGATTACCCTAAATAATTCTTAACAATGCCGTTCCAACTTTGTATAATTACAATATAATGCGATACCGCAAAATCGCAGGTTTCTTGAGCTAAATCCAAATATGAATTTTGAAGGCAAAAAAATGTTATTCTACATTTCGCTTTTAATTCGACCATCAAGTGGATTAAAAGAATGAACGATTTGATAATTTGTTAAAAATGTTTAGCACATTTTTGAATTTCAACTTTTTGAAAGTACTACGTATTACTTTGTGGTATTACGAAGAGATGGATTTTTTTTAGAAACATGCTCGTCTATTCCTGAGGAATTATACATTAGCTATTTTAAATTTTCCTTCAGCTTTGAACCTTTCGCCAAAATATTATTACAAATTTTTGCAATTTTCCAAAAATTATTTACTGATTTACCAATTTTTTTTAAAACTGAAGAACTTTGAAGTAAGTTTTCTAGTTATAATTATCAAAAACCGTTGGAACATCCATTACCGTCGTTAATTTATAAATTAACAGCTAATTTATAACATAGCATTATAACATTAATTTATAACAGTTATTTTAGTAGAGGCGGCTGGTACGAGGAGGGCGGGCAGCGGGGTGCCGCTGAAAACCATCGATAATTTTGAAAAAGCTATTGGAGCTTCGAATACAGTTTTTAATGGTATTTAATTTAGTATAGGACGATAGTTGGTGTAAAACGACAAATAACGCCACCATTTGAAAAATAACATCGTCGTCAATTTCAAATCAAATTCGAAAGGTGTTCAGGCAAAATTGTATCTAAATATTCGAAAATGTGGATTTTCGCCGCAAACAGTTTTTTTCGTGAAAATTTAATTGAACATTTTCGATTTATATTTGTCCCCGAATATATTAAGCGAAGAAACAAATTTTATTTTCAAAATTTTGTAAATTATGAAAAACGTTTCTAGATTCTTCCCCGTCAAATATTCACTAATTAAATCATCGCCTTATTAATTTACTGTTACAATTTGATGTTTTACGTATTTCGATAGTAAAATTTTCAAGTTTCGAAAAATATCTTCCCGTTTGAATCTTTTTTTTTCCAAAAACACAATTTTACAATTCTTTGTTTTTGGGAAGCGGGGTCCCAGAATATTTTTAAAATTCGCACCTAACCTACGTGTAAGTTTGGGATTTAATAGACTTTAATGGCTGTTTTTGGGGCTTAAACTTGAATTTTCCGCAATTTGTTTTGTTTAATTCTACTATGTAAACCTTCAGCTTTCCGAATAACTATAGGAAATATTTAAAATTTTAGTTCCGAAATGTGTGCTAACGTCCACACCTACACACCCACACACAGACGGATATAAAAAAATTGATCAAAATATTATTAGTGCATCATAACATATCATTTAATACCAAAATTTCGATTTTCGACTTTTGACCGGATAATAATACTTCTACAAGCAAGGTTGAAAACTTTTCGCCCCGAATTCTGAGCAAATAGCTAGGTACGAAATATTAATTCGTGAAATACAGTAAATAAAGAACGCACTGTTTGTTTTTTCTCAAATATCTCGAGACCTATTCGCGATAGGGTAACAAACTATACATATTTTTATTTGCAGAGTTAAATTGTCTACAACAGGGTTTCTCAAACTTATGGCCCCACGTACCCCTGTTCAAGTTCCCGGGAAGAGTACGTATTGTCCAACATCGAATTTCAATTTTAGCTATCGGTTTTCGGATAGTTTAATGTTTTTAAAAGTCAATGATACCACTCCTATAGCAGGATAAACCAACTTCTGATAGAGAAAATCCACTTTGAAGTTTGCAAAATTTCACCATTCACTGACGCGCGGGGCAGGATTTAGGTGGAATCCCGTTCTTTTTGTCGTTGGTCCGTGCTGATTGAACTACTCTTATACGAGCCGGTGTGCACACCGGCCACATGCAACACGTCTCCCGTGCTTGTAACTTCGATGAAATTTTACTATTTTTCCATTATTTTTTGTTTTACGCGCTTTTTTAGGGGTTAAACGTAAAAGATAACTGCCGCATACCGCGACTATACTTTTTAATGCTTTTTCAAGGGTCCCTAACATCCCGGTTTTTAGATCCCGGTTTTCTTGATCGAAGGCCCTTCTCGTATGTTTAGCCTAGTAACCAGAGTCAAAACCGCTCTGGAGGGGTGCAACGCGGAGCGGCGCCCCGGAAGAGTAGGTTTTGACGATGGATTACCCTCCCTTTCGAATGCACACCCCAAAAATCGAAGAAAAACTTTTTTATTTTTTCACTTTTTCGGCAATACACGTGTTATTTTCCATTTTTTGCGAATATTTATTACTAATATCTACTAATCACACCCCCACCTATCCGAATTTCAAAGAAAAATTCAAATCGGAGCGAAAAAATTTCACTCGATTTCAAGGTACGACGGGCGAACGAGTGGCATCGACCCGTGGCGTACCAGTTTCAGTGCAACTTTCTTATTTTCACACTTTTTTCAGATTTTTTTTTATGATCACCTCCGCGACGACAATAGTTATACATTCGGATCAAAACATTGCCAAACAGGCCGTTAATTACCCAAAATTTTGCTAAATTACATGTTAGGGGCGTGTCCGTAGTTCTCCAAACCACGCAAAAAATAGGCCGACCCAAATGACTGCGAACCCCCCCCTCAAAAAAAAAAAGAAAATCTAGCTGTATAAAGAAAATAAGCTTTTTTATTTTAATAAAATTTAAATAAAATAATACACTGTATTACAGTGACAAAAATAAATAGGTATGTTAATATTAATGTGATGGGTGGGCTTGTTTCTTGTCGCAAATGGAGTCGATTTTAGGATCAATTTTGGACAACTTTAATCTTAATTCTGACTCAACATCAACTTTCAGTAGCGAAAGTGAGATGAAAAACGACGATATGGTTGAAAACAAGGTGGAACTCGCTTTAGCGGCAGTTCTTAGGCTTCTATACAGCTACCTTTCTGGTGTGGAAAGTTGTTATTATCTGGTTATTTTTGGTCGCCATATAATGTAACATCACATAATCAGATAATCTGCACTAATTATTTATTATTTTATTTTAACCACAGCAGTGGCTTGATGTGGATAGTGAAGTTAAGTTGTAAATAAAAGAGAAGGAAGAGGATGGATCCACCTCAAAAAATGGACCGGAAATTACGCGAATTTCGAAAGCGAAAGCAAATTGCCAACATGACCCCTTCGCAAATATTACATCGTTCACGTAGTCATGCAATTCGCCGACAAAATCCACGAAGTAAAAACGCAGCTGTTCTTGAAGTAGGTAACGTTGTAGAACCAAATGTCGACGTTCATAACGGTAGTTTTACACTACCAGAAAAGTACACTACCACAACTACCAGAGAAGTAGTTGTATTTTATTTTACTTTGATGTGAAAAAATAATTTTTTAATGATGTGGTTAGTGAAGTTAAGTTGTAAATAAAAGAGAAAGGAGAGGATTGGTCCACCTCAAAAAAGGACCAAACATTACAGAGAAGTAAAGTTTCGAATAGAATGGAAAAGTTTGATTGTTATTACTTATATAGTAAATGATAATTACCAACCGCAAAAAATTTAATTGGTGCAGATTATCTGATTATGTGATGTTACATTATATGGCGATCAAAACTAACCAGATAATAACAACTTTCCACACCATAAAGGTAGCTGTATAGAAGCCTAAGAACTGCCGCTAAAGCCAGTTCCACCTTGTTTAAGTTGGTGATCATTGCCTACTAAAATACTATATAATACAAATTGCAATTAAATTCTTTTTGCGAATATTTTTGACATCGATACCATCAACTTCCTAAACTTGGGGGTGGTTGTATGTCAGTGGTTTAACTCGAGGATTAGCCGAACCTTATTCAAGTGTTGAACCAGGATCAACGCCAATGCGGTTGTATGTAGGGCGAGTCAACTAATCCGAGAGTTATCATTAAAATTTATGTTGGTACTCCTGAACAAGACATAAATCCCTAGAAAAACAATGATTTTTAACATTTGACATTCAATGATATTAGATTGAAACTGAAAGTTATACGTTATTGCCTGGGAATCAAGATTTAGTTGGTTTAATATTATTTGAATCGAATGTTTCGTCAATCTAAATCTAGCAAAACTTTCCTTATCTGACCAACTAACAAAATGATTTGAACGATCACGAAAAACTTGAGAGTTTCTTTGAATGCTTTCAGCTAAAATTTCGATAAAGTCCTTAAAATCTTCGTCGTCGGTTAATTGATATTCCATAATAACGTAAAGTTAAAATAAATAAATAAGTTATAATAAAAGTTATCTCTTATTATAAAAGGCCAAGTCCTTCCTTCCTTCCTTCCTTCCTTCCTTCCTTCTGTCTGTCCCACGGAAATACCCGAAGCAAACCGAACCGAACCGAACGCATAACGGATAATTTCATAACCAATCGGATGAACGTATCATCGTATCATCGTATCAACGTATCATCGTATCAACGTATCATCGTATCAACGTATCATCGGATCAACGTATCAAGGGATCAACGTATTTAAATTTCCTATATAGGTGAAAAATTATGTAAATAAAATATAACTTATATTTGGTCTGCATTGGAAAAACAGATCAACGTATCAACGTATTTAAATTTCTTATATCGGTGAAAAATTATGACAGCTATTGCCAAAAAAGCATTATGTGAACTTCCATAATGGATAATGAAAATTTTGAAAATCCTGCTGTAAAGCGACGGCGATTGAATCGTGAGAGAAAAGCACGTACAAGAGCTAATAACACAGAAGAACAGCTTCGATCACAGCGACAAGCTGACGCTCGGTCTCATGCGATACGTCGACAACGTGAAACTTTGGAACAAACTCAAGCGCGGCAAGCTGCTGACGCTCGGTCCCATGCGATACGTCAACAACGTGAAACTTTAGAAGAAACTCAAGCGCGGCAAGCTGCTGACGCTCGGTTCCATGCGATACGTCAACAACGTGAAACATTAGAAGAAACTCAAGCGCGGCAAGCTGCTAACTCTCTATCCCATGCGACACGTCAACAACGTGAAACATTAGAAGAAACTCAAGCGCGGCAAGCTGCTAACGCTCGATCCCATGCGATACATCGACAGAAAGAAAATCGATACCAAAGTCAAGCAATTCAACTCCAAATAAGAGCATTGAGATTTGATGAATCTCACGTTACTCGACACGATTGTGGAGAAATGAATTCCATCTGTCAGTTCTGCGGCTCCAAGAATTTCGCCAAGGAGCGTCCAGTTGATAAACAATTTAACAACTAGCTGGTAGCCCGTCCGAGGACGGGTAGCTAGAAGGACGGGCAGGCAGCCAAGGTCATATGGCTTTTGGATTGCACTGAGAGCTAGATGATAGCCCGTCCGAGGACGGCTAGCTAGAAGGACGGGCAGGAAGCCAAGGTCATATGGCTTTTGGATTGCACTGAGAGCTAGATGATAGCCCGTCCGAGGACGGGTAGCTAGAAGGACGGGCAGCTACCCAAGGTAACTTAAGTTGAATGAAGATTAAGGAAAGCTCTGTGCAATCCAAAAGCCATATGACCTTGGCTGCCTGCCCGTCCTTCTAGCTAGCTAGAATAGCGCACTGGGTACCCAGTTCTTAGACCTCTATACGCACTGAGTATATTCAACACGATTTGAAACGCTCTGTATGATTTTGAATTATGCGGACTGACGGACAGACAGACGGACGGACGGACAGACGGACGGACAGACACGGAGCCAGATCATAAGGCTTCTTGCTATACTTTGTATAGAAGCCTAAAAAGCCAAAAATAAAAATCCTCGAATCCAAAACCATCGTGAAAGGTAGAGATAAAGATGATGAACAAAACCCAAAGAAAAAACCACCGGAAATGACCAAAATAACTCGAAGCCAGAGCATAGACGAGTCGCGAAAAATCGCGAAAAATAAAAGAGGTCGGGAAAGTCCCGAAAATACCGAAGAAAGTGATGAGGAACAACCGTTCCTTATAAAATCAAAAAGAAATCGAAAGAAAAGGAAAGAACCGACGATTAAAATGGACACCGCCGACTCCTCGTCGAGCGAGGAAAGTGACGGGTACGACCTTGAGACGATTCTTGAGGAAAAAGCGAAAGAACTTGACATGGCCCAAGCAAAAGAAATAGAAACCGATAGTGATGATACAAAGAAAAAGAAGAGAACCAAAAACCAGAGGAAACAAGATCGAAAGAAAAAAATAGAGGAAGAATACCGAAAAGAAGAAGAAGCCAAAGAAAAGAAAAATGATACCAAAAATACAGAAGACATTGCGAGGGTGAACACAAGCCCGGAGCAGACCGTTAAGTTTACTCCTGACTTGGCCAGTAGCCAGACTTTGGAAACTGAACCAGAAACTTTGACCGACAAACAACTGAATGAAAGATCAAAGTATGTGATAAACGACGCTCACGAAATTCGAAGATTTTTAATGAGAAGCAAGGGAGCCCTCAATGTTCGAGATGAGGCCCTCGAAAGAATAAAACACCTGGAAGAAATATGTCAGGAGCTAATCCAGGACGGCATCAAAAGAAACAACATGAGGACGGGAGCGCCTTCAGCCTCCCCTCCTCAAACTAAAGCAATCATAGAAGAGGTGGTCAAAGCCATCAGCAAGACCACCCCTTCGACAGCACCGACCCTTCAGGTCATTCAAAGTACTTCTACACCTGAAAATGACAAACAAAACCCCCCAGGGATTACCTGGAGGCGGCTAAGAAAGTCGCCGCTGGCGGCCCCCGTAGCACGCCCACCAGGAAATTCAAGGTCATAGTGTACCCTGACGAAGGGAAATTAACAGACCTGAAAATCAAGCCAGAAAGAGTATACTCCATAAAGAACAACGGAGTGATGGTTGAGTCCTCTCAGCCGTCACTCAAAAACCTGATTGGCAATTCGTTGCTAAAAGAGAAGAAATTGGTGGCCCGGGAGCCTTCAGCTACCTGGCCTTCAATTTCTATACAGATGGTCGATAAATCATTGACCAAAGAAAGGGTGGTCGAGGAGTTTACCGCGAACTACCCCGAAGCAACAACAGCGGCCGGGAGCTCCTGGCTCAGGAGCATCAACCCGGTGCATTCCAAGGATAAGACCCACAATAAGTGGATCCTGGAGGTTCACCCCTTGGTCAGGGAGGCGGCTATCAAAGACGGGAAGTTTCGTGCTTCCTGGAAGAGCTACCGCATCCATGACCACATTACGATCACGCGCTGTTATAAGTGCCAGCGCTTTGGACACACAGCAAAGTATTGCAAAGGGAGTGATGCATGTGCATTCTGCTCCTCCACGGAACACGCCTCACGTGCCTGTGGGGTACAGAATGATCGGGCAAAACATGTGTGTATTAACTGCGTCAGAGCTAAGCATAGCGATGCCAGGCACACTACAGTGTAAAGAAGTAAATATTGTGGTTGATTATGATTTAATTTTCAAAATTTGTTTTTGCAAATTAAACATCAAAATATTGTTGGAGTACTGTTGGTTGCCTAAACAACCAACCAAATTTATTATTAATTGTAGGAAACTGAATTTAATTACAGTACACTGAATTTCATGTCAAAACATTCAAATAGATGACAATGGTGGAATCACCACTTCCTTAAGTTTTTGTCATTTCTGCAGGAAGCTTGTTGAAGTTTCGAGAAAGTTGTCTTTTGACCACCAATCCCCGGTGTCTTTAGACCGCCCGTCCGTTGTCTTTTGACCACCAATCCCCGGTGTCTTTAGACCACCCGATCCGTCCGATGTCTTTTGACCACCAATCCCCGGTGTCTTTAGACCGCCCGTCCGTTGTCTTTTGACCACCAATCCCCGGTGTCTTTAGACCGCCCGTCCGTTGTCTTTTAGACCACCGGCCCCCGACCGACCGTTATTCCGATCCTTTAAATTGTTTACGATTCTAGACAATTTCTCCAGTTACCAAACCTTCTTTTGGTTACGATTCTAGCCGAAGGAAACTTTCCGATTCCACCAGCGACAAGCTTACGGATCTAGGCTTTAGCTGAAATTATAACATAACCTATAATAAACTACTTTCCGAGACTGCCCCTTACCTGTTCTCAAAAGATTCAATCTGCTCCCGTATTTGAAGCCAGCCACTGGCCTCCTCCGTTTTCCGTTATTGCAATTGGATCTTCTAATCTAGAAAGTTCAGTAGTCACTTCAAGTAGTTTCATTTCATTTTTTTGATTTCTTTATTTGTTTTGAAAATTCAGTAACTTACCTTAAGTAATTGCTGAGTTAAGATTAACCGCCACCGGAAAAATTCAGTTTCCTTTTTAACGTAATAAGACCACTTAAAAATACAAACTTCAAACCTAATTGTCAAAGGTTATGTTCTGTCTCATATTCCAGTGCCGTGCTAAGTAAATTTCATTTTAAGGAATCTTATTCAATAAGATTTTGAATTGTGTAAATTTAATAAAATCAGTAATCTGCTTCCGTTTGTTTTAAGTTTTTTTTTTCCATTTATTAATAATTTGCTTCCGTTTTCTTTTTTTCATTTATTGTAAATAAGTTTTTAATTTGCTTCCGTTATTGTAAATACAGTAGTAATTTGTAAATATAGTCAATAAATTATTTAATTTAATATAAACATTTTTTTATTCTTTTATTTTAGTTTTAAAGTTTTCTCTTCAAAAAACTTTTGGCGCCTGTGTGACAAATAAGTGTCAAATAAAAGCATCGACGAGACGTCCTCAGCCCTGGCTACCCAAGGGGCAATTTGAAACGAGCGCAAAATAGCGTTACAAATTTTGACGCCCCGCGCAGGGACAATTTTGGCACTTACCAGAGCTTCAGTTAGGTCCATCCTACTGAAATATAGATTAGTGATCCAACTTGTTTCCCATCTCCTCCCGATCCCCGAAATAAAGTTTTCTGTTTCAGAGATAAATCTCAGCAAGTAGATTGGTGTGATCACTGATGGAGTTACCGAGCGGAAATAACAAGTTCGAATAAAGCTGACGTCCCGGAGTTATTTAGCGCAACCCGTTCCAGAAAAACCGATGGATAGCGACCGAAAAGTCGTTAAACTACCAACCCGAGTAAATCCGATGGATGGCGACCGAAAAGTCGTTAAACTACCAACCCGAGTAAATCCGATGGATGGCGACCGAAAAGTCGTTAAACTACCAACCCGAGTAAATCCGATGTATGCCGACCGAAACGTCGTTAAACTAGATAATCCGAGACAAATCCAATAAGTCCGATGGATACCGACCGAAAAGTCGTTAAACTAAAAGGCGATCCGACAAAGACCGATGGATGGCGACCGAAAAGTCGTTAAACTAAATGCCGAGATAAACGTCGAGTAAATCCGATGGATAGCGACCGAAAAGTCGTTAAACTAAACGCCGAGAAAAATCCGATAAATCCGATGGATGCCGACCGAAAAGTCGTTAAACTAAACGCCGAGTGAAGTCCCGACCGTAAGATAAATCCAATGGATGCCGACCGAAAAGTCGTTAAACTAAATCCGACCGATGCCGACCGTAATCATAAATCCAATGGAGTCATAGTTGATCCTGGGCGGCCGGAGCCGGCTTGGAGACCCCATTTCTCACCCGTATGGCCGACCAGTTCCCCGGTTACAACATCCGGATTCAATTGACAATCCTCCGCCGATTCCGTATTTTTTTTTTAGGATTGTCGACGAATCACCCGGTAACCGAGACTGGAAGACCTCCGAGGGAAGTGGGGACGAAAACGGCATTCGCCGCCTAGGTAAACGTTCCTAGAGACGACTCTGATCCGCCTTGCAAAATGCGAATTATAAAGGAAACACCTTGCAAGATAAGGGAGGTTTATCTGCCAAATGGGCTACACCTTTTGTACTTTCGTTTCCGAAAATTCGAAGTTATACGCCGCAATGCCTCCAATTAATTTGCCAGCCCTGAAGAAGGCCCGTACCAGCCACCCACCAGGACCACTTTGGAGGAGAGCCAAACGTGATGCCGAACTGCAGGCCAGGAGGCTGCAAGTCAATACGAATGTAGGAGCACCGTGGGGTCGCCGACCTACCAGGCCCACCTTGGTGACCAGTAGGGCAACCACCCCAGTAGCCAAGCCCAGTTTCGAGGAGGTGCTGCAAGGTATGTCAAAACTGGATCTAACCTCACCCGTCTCAGCACCTCCCGGAAGAAGACTAGCAGCTCCACCACGTGCCCGCCCGATGGTGACCATCGATAAACCCTCGGTGGTGCCGCCGACCACCGAAACTATACCAGGTAAGAGCACTGTGGGCATTAAAAGAAAATCTAATGTTCCAGCTCCACCCAGAAAAATCCGTGTAGTACGGCAAACGCATGCAACCTCGGAGGAGAGGACCGCTGACCTCGCCATCCGAGAGGTCCCCGAGCCAGCCATACCGGACTCCTGGGTTTTGCCGTCACTTGAGGACCAGCCCGGTCCTAGCAGATTGGACCAGCCCGTAGACATTCCCCCAGAACCCGTTCCCACTTCGCCTCCGAGGGGGTACGTCATCACTTCTCCACCCATTCCCACCACCCTGGGAGTCATCCAGAGGATCCTGGATGAAGGGATGAAGAAGAGTGGTCCCTACAGGTCCATAGTGTTGTGCGACGGCCGGCCCATCGAGTTACGCGCCAAACGGCTAAAGCGACTCCTTAAACGTGCTGGATACTAAAACCCGATTTGAATTTTGTTTTGCACTTTACTGGTGAGACAGACCTTATCTTTTGTTTTTTTTTGTTGTTTCTTTATTTGAGTACAAAGCTCACGGTTCTCCATGGACCGCCGGAGCTGTAAAGAAGTAAATATTGTGGTTGATTATGATTTAATTTTCAAAATTTGTTTTTGCAAATTAAACATCAAAATATTGTTGGAGTACTGTTGGTTGCCTAAACAACCAACCAAATATTATTAATTGTAGGAAACTGAATTTAATTACAGTACACTGAATTTCATGTCAAAACATTCAAATAGATGACTGTATTTTCGCTGGTTGGAGCGCGTTGTTTTTGTGGTCTTCCAAAACGATTGTAAGGCCGCTTTGTAGAAGACGCCTTCCTGACAATCTCAAGAGGCAAAGGTTGCAGTGAACGAAATAATAAAAAACTAATACTTGACTTTGTAGCACTTTAATTTGTTTGATATTAATATTCACTTGGCGCAGACAGATCGAAAGCTTGTGAATCGACTTGCCTGCTTGACTTGTTGTAAGTAAGTGTGTGATAAAAGGATGATGATTACAGAGGAAGGCGCGACGGTGGCCGTTATTCGAAGTAAACTGTGTGGGCGTTAAGGGCGCCACATTTGAATAACAGTAGAAACGACTTAACATACCGCCGGCCTTGAAATACAATGAATTTCAAAAGAAAACAATACAAAAAGGAAACAATACAAAAAAACAATACAAAGAAAAAAAACAATACAAAGAAAAATAACAATACAAAAAACAATAATCAAATTAGAACTAAATTTACGTACATTAAAACAAAGATTAATAATAATATTCACAGTTAGGGAGCACAATAAAGTGTCATCACATAGGGAGGGCACATAACTTCGTCACAGAACGTTTTATCACCGTACCGTTTTTGATCCGCACAGACGCAGAACGGATCACATTGTCCTTACCGGAATGCACTGCTGTAACACGTCCGAGTGACCACGATAATGGCGGCAAGTTATCCTCTTTAATTAATACTAATGTGTCGACCTTGACAACATCGGGCAAATGAGTGAACCATTTTGTTCTGCGTTGCATGTTTGGAACGACTTCAGTGCTCCAGCGCTTCCAAAAGTGTTGAGTGATCTGCTGAGTTCGCTGGTACTTAGATAGGCGATTTTCCGCTAGGTTACTAAGGTCCTTCTCAGCAACTGCACCTAGAGGCCTTCCAATAAGGAAATGACCAGGAGTAAGGGGATTGAAATCATTAGGATCAGAGGAAAGTGGCGATAGGGGACGAGAATTTAAAACTGACTCAATTTGTGCTAAAACTGTCGAAAATTGCTCATACGTCAAGCAGGTATTTCCTAACACTTTTTTTAAATGAATCTTAGTCGCTTTAATATTACTTTCCCACATTCCACCTTCGTGTGGATTGCGTGGGATTATAAACTCCCATTTGATGCCTCTGACGGCCAGGTAGTCATGTATGATAGACTGATTGGCTTTATTTCGCAAAAATTCATACAACTCTCGCAAGTAATTGTACGCACCAATAAAGTTTTTGGCGTTGTCACTAGATAATGAATAAGGCATGCCTCTTCTACTAATAAATCTCTTTAACGCGGCTAAGAAAACTTCAGTAGTAAGGCTCGTGACTAGCTCGAGATGAACTGCTTTCGTTGTTAAGCAGATGAATAAGCAAATATAGCTTTTAATTGTCTTTGCGCCTCGCGTGTTACGATCGCGAATTAAGATAGGCCCGGCATAATCTAGACCCGTGTTGTAGAACGCAGGAGCCTCAGCCTGAAGGCGTTTTGAGGGCAGATTTCCCATGAGGGGGTAATACGATGCGGGATTGGCCCTGAAACATCTGACGCACTGCCGAATTATTTTCTTAGCTGTGTTCTTTCCACAGATTGGCCAGTACTTTTCGCGCACGCAGTACAGCAACTGTTGAGCACCGCAATGCTGCAAATTCAAGTGAAATTCAAGAAAAATAAGGTCGGTTAGATGATGCCGTTTAGGTAATAAAAAAGGAAATTTTTTATCATGCGAGAAATCAGAATTTTTTAATCTGCCTCCTACACGGAGAAGGTCGTTCTCATCTAAGAACGGGTTTAAAGATAAGATGGCCGATTTGCCTTTAATGCATTTAAAACGCTGTAACGATTTTATCTCGTTATAAAAGGCTTCGTTTTGGCAGGCTTTAAGAATTGTTTGCAGAGACGTGTTTAATTCCCCCACAGTGAGTGGGCCTGTACTCCTCAATGCTTTGGAAGCTTGGCAATTATGCTTAAATCTGAGTAACCAAGCTGTTACTCGCCGCAGTTTAGTTAAAGTTGAAAACTTGGATAGGAAAACAAATTTTGAGGAATTTGTATCAGAAGTATCCGAATTAAATAAGCATATCGCGGGGCTGGAGCATAACAGGGAGGTCAAGCAATTGGACTTTATTTCAGTAGTTTCAACGTTTGGGTTGAAACAAGTTTCAGGCCACTCGGATCGTGGTTTGCTCAGAAAGTTTGGACCATTCCACCAAAGCTCGTTGGTTAGAATGTTTTGTGCGCTGATACCGCGAGACACCAGATCGGCAGGATTGTTCTGCGAACGGACGTGATACCAGTCACGTTGGTTGGTTAATTCTTGAATCGTGGCAATTCGATTGGCCACAAAGACCTTGTATTTGTTAGGGGCTGAATTTATCCAATTCAAGACTATAGTTGAGTCTGTCCAGAGAAATACTTGAGAATAGGATCCGTCAAACGCCGCTTGGACCCTTTGTATAAGTTCGGATAGAAGCACGGCAGCTGATAGTTCCAGCCTTGGTATGGTGGCTCCCTTTAGGGGTGCTACGCGAGATTTGGCACAAAGAAGTTGCGTATTGATCTTTCCAGCAGATATTTTCAGGCTGACGTAAACGCAAGCCCCGTACGCGATTGAGCTACTGTCAGCAAAGCCATGCAGTTGAACCGCGCTTGACTTCACTGGGATGACACATCTGGGGATTCTTAATGATGCTAATAATGGGAGTTCAGATTTAAAAGATTCCCATTCTGAATTAAGGTTTTGCGGTAAACTTTCATCCCAACTTAAGTTGGCTTCCCATAACCTTTGGATTAAAATCTTTGCCCTTATGGTGATTGGGGCAAGCAATCCTAAAGGGTCGAATAGCTGCGATGCTATCGAAAGAACTGATCTCTTCGAAGCGGTTGTTAAGTTGGGCTTTGCTTTGATTTCGAATTGGAGAGCATCTGAAATGGCATTCCAGGATACACCAAGTGCCTTGACGCTTTCACGCTCGCCTAATGGGATGGTGTGGTAAGAATCATTTTGCTTATCGTGCTTTAAAACATCTGGACAGTTGGATAAAAATTTCCTAATTGGTAGACCAGCTGTGGCTAAAATGTCCGTTAATTGAGTTTTAATTTGAATTAGCTCATCTGAATTGTGGAGAGAAATCAGCAAGTCATCGACATAGAAGTTCGACTTTAAAACTTTGGAGGCTGTTGGAAATGCTTCGGCATTTAGGTCAGCCAAGTGCTGTAGGCATTTGGTGGATAAGTAGCTGGCAGAGGCCGTTCCGTACGTGATCGTGTTCAGTTCGTAGGTGTCAATAGGGTCGGTAGCCCGGTCTCTCCACAAAATACATTGAAACTTCCGCTCGTTTGGATTAATCTCAATCTGTCGGTACATTTTTTCAATGTCACCGGTTAGTGCAACACTGTATTGGCGAAACCTTAACAGAATAGAGAACAAGTCATCTTGAACAACAGGTCCTACTAACTGCGCGTGATTAATTGAGATTCCAGAGCTTGACCTTGCGCTGCCATCGAACACCACACGTAGTTTGGTGGTCAAAGAGCTAGATTTTAGTACTGCATGGTTTGGCAGATAGTAATATGGTAAGCTTGAACAAAGTATTTGAGCATTCATTGCCCTTATTACGTAGCTACTGTTTTGAGGTTGAGAATGAGGAGTAGTAATTTTAGACATGTGTCCTAGGGAAATATACTCGTGAATGAACGATGAATATTTTAATTTTAGATCGGAGTTATTGCTTAACCTTTTTTCTAGTTTTAAAAATCTATCGACCGCGTGAGTTCTAGATTCCCCCAGATCAGCTAGCTTCGAGTTGAAAGGAATAGAAACCGAAAATCTCCCCAATGCATTGCGAGTTATGGTGTTTTTGAAATGACTTTCGCAAAATTGCTCTTCTTTAGATAGAAGTGAAAGATTACTTCTGGGATTAACCTCCTCGAGTTGCCAAAATTTGCTTAAGCCTTTGTCTAATTGTTCATTTGAGATTGAGAGGTTTGATACGGAAATATTCGGAATTATAGTCGATTGGCGCGCTTGATTAATAATCATATTTCCTGACACTATCCAACCTAATAGCGTCTTTTGTAAGATGGGTTTGTTTTTACCCAATGAAATTTGACCGATGCAGAGCAATTCATAGAAAATGGATACCCCCAACAGCAAATCAACAGGGGCGGATTTGTGATATTGGTTGTCCGCTAATTCTAAGTTTTTAGGGATATTAAGCCAATTGCCGTTAAATGAAACTGATGGAAGATGTGACGTGATTTTTGGAATCACCAAACATGATATGTTGTTTTTATAATTGTTTTGCCTAGAAGAGATACTAATTTTAACGGCGGTGTTTATTTTTTGGTTATTTATTGAATTAATCCCACTTATCACGGTATTCACGCGTTGATGTTTCAAATTGAGTGCTCTACACAGTGATTCAGTAATGAAACAGTTCATACTGCCGGTGTCCAAGATGGCTCGTACAGTAACCCATTTTCCCTCCGAATTTTTTACCTTGACGCAAGCTGTGGAAAGAAGTACTTGACTGGATTCACCGTAACACGCTAATGAGACTTGCGTTTGCTCATTTGAACCCGACGGAGATGAGGATACGGTTTCCGGCGTATTTGATTGCTCCGGTTCAGTTCTCGAGGCCTGTCCGAAATGTAATAAAGAATGATGCCTTTTGTTGCAGTACTTACAAGTAAAGCGCGAGTTGCATTTCGAATTGGCGGGGTGACTTAAGCAATTTTTACATTTATTTAAACGCGCGATTGTATCGTATCTCTGCTGAATCGATTGTGACAAGAGGATTGGACAGCGCGCAACTGAGTGAGTTTCGTTACAAAGTGGACATAGTACTGGCTGATTGGAAGCTACCAGCGTTAGTTTAGGAGCATGATTAACGCGATGATCCTTAAACTTATTGAGCTTAAATGAATGAGCATGAGAGCTATCCTTTAACTCCTCCACCAGTTGAGACCTTTCTTTGAGAAATGTGTCTATATCGGAAAGTGAAGGAATTTCGCGAGGCTTGAGCTTACTAAAGTCTGTTTTAGTTTGATCATCAAGTTTAGACATAAGAATGTGCGCAATGAACGCGTTGCAGTTATCTACCGGAACTTTTAAGTTTTTTAATGCCCTAATGTGTTTCGATAATTCATCATACAGCTTAGAAATTTGTGATGATGAGTCCCTGGGAAGGGGTTTTAAATCAAAGATTGCTTTAATGTGGCTCTGTATGGTTAGTTTGGTATTATCATACCTTTCACGTAGGGTAGCAAGTGCGATGTCGTAATTTTCGTTTGACATTTGAATGTCGCTAATTAAACGTTCGGCAGAATGATCCAAACTGGACTTGAGGTAGATAAACTTTTCAATCGGTGAGAGATCTTTGTTATTGTGAACTAATGCCGTAAATGAGTCGAAGTATCCCTTAAAGTCCGTATAATTGCCCGAAAACGTAGGTAGTTTTATTTGAGGTAACTTGACGTTTGATCCTCGATCTGAATTTGTTGAAGGTTTAGAATTGTTTGCATCCTTTTGTTTTTCAAGTATTAATGACGCAATGGTTTTCAGATCGATGTATTGGTCATCGAAATCTGAACAGGTCATTAATGAATCGCTAAATACGTCGCGAGCGGTTAACTGAGTACTGATTTTTGAATAAGCCTTGTTTATAGGAGCAAAATCTTCGAACCTTAATTCTAGTTTTTTTATCATAGCGGCTGTGATAGCAGGCTCACTTTCGATCGATGCTAAGAAGACTTCGAATTTGTTTAGATGATTTATTAGCGACTCTGCTTCAGCCAGTAAAATCTTGACTTCAGATTTTGTCATGATTAAATTGAACCGTTTACTGCGAGAGATGTAAAACAATGAAATAAAACCAATCGGGTGTTGAAAACCGCGATAGAACAAAGTTTTGATAACCGTAGCGTGGTAAGCAAAATAAAAGCGACGTTAAATCACGACACGTTATTGTTAACGTGGTAAAAAGTAACGTGATGCGAGAATCACGCCACGTTATTGTTAACGTGGTAAAAAGTAACGTGATGTGAGAATCACGCCACGTTATCGTTAACGTGGTAAAAAGTAAAGTGATATGAGAATCACACCACGTTATTGTTAACGTGGTAAAAATAAGTAATGTGATGTGAGAATCACGCCACGTTATTGTTAACGTGGTAAAAAGTAAATAATGTGATTTCGGAATCACGTGGTAAACAAAATATTTGGAGGTTAGAAAATACCAATTTAACGTAAAATATGTCAAAAATGTAAAAATTACAAAAAATATTTGTACATAAATATCAGCAATGATATTATTTAAACGTTACTAAATTAAATCAGTTTAAATAGTTGAGGATTAGGAAAATAACAGAGGATAAATACCTTAGCGTGCTTGCTGTGATGACCTAACCTCGTGGCGGTTTTTTCTACGTTGTTTTCGATAGTTTCTTTTCTCGATGACCAAATGTAACTTCGGTAATCCTTCTCGAAGGACCAAATGTAACTTCGGTAATCCTTCTCGAAGGACCAAAATGTATTTTCGCTGGTTGGAGCGCGTTGTTTTTGTGGTCTTCCAAAACGATTGTAAGGCCGCTTTGTAGAAGACGCCTTCCTGACAATCTCAAGAGGCAAAGGTTGCAGTGAACGAAATAATAAAAAACTAATACTTGACTTTGTAGCACTTTAATTTGTTTGATATTAATATTCACTTGGCGCAGACAGATCGAAAGCTTGTGAATCGACTTGCCTGCTTGACTTGTTGTAAGTAAGTGTGTGATAAAAGGATGATGATTACAGAGGAAGGCGCGACGGTGGCCGTTATTCGAAGTAAACTGTGTGGGCGTTAAGGGCGCCACATTTGAATAACAGTAGAAACGACTTAACAATGACAATGGTGGAATCACCACTTCCTTAAGTTTTTGTCATTTCTGCAGGAAGCTTGTTGAAGTTTCGAGAAAGTTGTCTTTTGACCACCAATCCCCGGTGTCTTTAGACCGCCCGTCCGTTGTCTTTTGACCACCAATCCCCGGTGTCTTTAGACCACCCGATCCGTCCGATGTCTTTTGACCACCAATCCCCGGTGTCTTTAGACCGCCCGTCCGTTGTCTTTTGACCACCAATCCCCGGTGTCTTTAGACCGCCCGTCCGTTGTCTTTTAGACCACCAGCCCCCGACCGACCGTTATTCCGATCCTTTAAATTGTTTACGATTCTAGACAATTTCTCCAGTTACCAAACCTTCTTTTGGTTACGATTCTAGCCGAAGGAAACTTTCCGATTCCACCAGCGACAAGCTTACGGATCTAGGCTTTAGCTGAAATTATAACATAACCTATAATAAACTACTTTCCGAGACTGCCCCTTACCTGTTCTCAAAAGATTCAATCTGCTCCCGTATTTGAAGCCAGCCACTGGCCTCCTCCGTTTTCCGTTATTGCAATTGGATCTTCTAATCTAGAAAGTTCAGTAGTCACTTCAAGTAGTTTCATTTCATTTTTTTGATTTCTTTATTTGTTTTGAAAATTCAGTAACTTACCTTAAGTAATTGCTGGGTTAAGATTAACCGCCACCGGAAAAATTCAGTTTCCTTTTTAACGTAATAAGACCACTTAAAAATACAAACTTCAAACCTAATTGTCAAAGGTTATGTTCTGTCTCATATTCCAGTGCCGTGCTAAGTAAATTTCATTTTAAGGAATCTTATTCAATAAGATTTTGAATTGTGTAAATTTAATAAAATCAGTAATCTGCTTCCGTTTGTTTTAAGTATTTTTTTTCCATTTATTAATAATTTGCTTCCGTTTTCTTTTTTTCATTTATTGTAAATAAGTTTTTAATTTGCTTCCGTTATTGTAAATACAGTAGTAATTTGTAAATATAGTCAATAAATTATTTAATTTAATATAAACATTTTTTATTCTTTTATTTTAGTTTTAAAGTTTTCTCTTCAAAAAACTTTTGGCGCCTGTGTGACAAATAAGTGTCAAATAAAAGCATCGACGAGACGTCCTCAGCCCTGGCTACCCAAGGGGCAATTTGAAACGAGCGCAAAATAGCGTTACAACAGGATCCAACGTGTGTAGGGTCTACAAAGCAAGACTTATGGATTATGCCCATTCAGTCCTAACGCTTACAGATATCGTCAATGAGTAAGCCCTTCAAAGTCTTACAGGTAAACCTGAGGAACTTGGAGGCCGCCACGGCCGACGCGCAACGCTTTGTTGCCCAGGAAGAAATTCTCTTGGCCATTCTTTCGGAACCCTACTGCTACCCCGCGGCAGCAGGAGGGTTTCGTCTTCCCTTCTCTCCGAACACTCGGACGGCAGTAATCTTCGGCGACCACTTCCGAACTTGCATCATGGTTAACGACGCGGTAGGAAATGAATTTTTAGCTTTAATTGCTAACAATATTGAAACACTAATATATATGTTGTGAAACGCTTTATTCAGAAACTATGTCAACACTTTGGTTCCACGTGGCGAGCGATCGGAATCGATGTGCTCAAGCCGGTGGTTGTGATTATAACTGATTGAAATGGCGGTGTTCATTTGCAACAGGAAAAGTCTCCCTCTCCTGGTGATGCTGGTAACGTCTTGGTTGCGCCATCTGTGAAGCGGCCTGTGTACCAAGGTCGCCACACTGTTCCCCCCCAGTGAGGTGGTTGCTGACTACCGAACGCTAGGAGAAAAGTTTAAAACCAAAAACGAAAAATAAATATTTACATACTATATATGTACATTATTATACAATTTTCTTAAAACTAAAATAAAAATTTTTGATACTATAAAGTTTTTGGTGCACTAATTTAAGGTTGTAATCATGTCTTTTAATTTATCTGGGAATTTTACTCTGCGCCCACTTCTCGTTTGTCGAGGTACGTCACTGGACGATGGTGATGGTGGTAGTAGGTCGTTTGCTTGTGCTTGTAGGTTGTTTGTAACACGATTGACAGGTTCTGGCGTTAAGGTTAAAGTTTGTTTACACTCAACGAACGCAGGTTTTAATCGGCCAATAGAAATGTTTTGGGGTTTGTCACGCACTAACACTTCAAAATATTTGTCTTTTTTAGCTAGCACTTTAAATGGTCCGTCATATGGGGCTTGCAAGGGTTTCCGTACACGATCAACACGCACAAACACATAATTCACTTCATGGAGTGTCTTTGGCACATAACTTGTATAATGTCTGTGGCACGATGTATGCTTGAATTGCACTTCGTTCATACGAGCCTTGAGTGTTTCTACAAAATTTTGTGCCGGGGTTTGTTGGACTTCGGCTGGTTGGTCAATCAGATCACTAGGTAATCGAAGAGTCGTTCCGTACACGAGCTCTGCTGGTGAACATTCTAACTCCTCTTTAATTGTAGTGCGAATACCTAGTAATACGATTGGCAGCGATACCGTCCAGGTGGTGTTGTGACACATTAATGATGCCTTCAGTTGCCTATGGAAACATTCCACTAACCCGTTGCATTGCGGATGGTATGCCGTGGTCCTTGTCTTATAAATACCCATTAGTCTTGCTAAATTTTGGAATTGCATGGATTCGAACTGAGCGCCTCGATCTGTTGTAATCCTCTCGGGGGCTCCAAATCGTGCGATCCAACAATCATAGAAAGTTCTTGCACACGTCTCTGCAGTTATGTCCGATATCGGTATTGCCTCTGGCCATCTGGTAAAGCGATCTATCATGGTAAAAAGATATTGCTTACCCTCTGACGTTGGTAGTGGTCCTACGATGTCGATATGGACATGTGCAAATCGTGCATCGGGCGTTGCAAATGTCCCGATTGGTGCTTTCGTGTGCCTGCCAACTTTACTGCGTTGACATGGCACGCAAGTTTTGGTCCAATATGTTATGTCCTTTCTCATGCCTGGCCAAAAATATTTGTCACTTACAAGCTTGAGTGTCGCTCTCTTGCTTGGATGCGCGCAGTTATGTACATTTTCGAAAGTTTGCTTACGCGGTGAATGCTCGTCGTGTTTTCATAATACAAATATTGTTCTGATTTCAAAGTTGGCAGCCTCGAGAATTTGTACTTGCCGATGTTTATCAGTTCTTTTAACTCTTCATCGTTGGCTTGTGCTTTGCTCAACTCTTCGGTGTTCAAACTATCTTTGGCAACGGCATCGATCCTTGACAATGTATCGGCAGGTATGTTGTGGATACCTTGCACATGCCGAATGTCAGTGGTGTATTGCGATACGAAATCGAGCTGTCGGATCTGACGAGGATTGCATTTCTCTAACTTGGGTGAATGCGTAAGTTAGCGGCTTGTGATCCGTGTAAATGACAAAATCTCGACCTTCCAAAAAATGTTGGAATTGCTTCACGCCACTGTAGATTGCCAAAAGTTCTCGATCGTATGTGCTGTAATTCCGTTCCGCTGGAGAAAGTTTTTTCGAGAAGAAAGAAATCGGTTTATAGCATCCGTCTTCCTCCTGTTGAAGAACCCCTCCGATGGCTGTGTCGGATGCATCTACCGACAAGTTTAACTTGGAAGTGCTACTAGGGAACGTGAGAGACGTAGCTTCTGCTAAATTGGCTTTCGTTCGTTCAAATGCTGTAGTTGCTTCCTTGGTCCATGATAATGGTGCATCTTTCTTGGTCTGGTTATCGATTAGTAAGTACATCGGCGCTTGAATTTGTGATGCGCTTCCTAACCATCTCCGATAATAATTTGCCATTCCTAGAAAACGTTGCAGTTGCTTTTTTGTTTTAGGTTTTGGGAAATTGATTATATCTTCTACTTTGCTTGGAAGAGGTTGGATGCCTTCTTTTGATAATTGAAAACCAAGAAATGTAATTTTTTCTGCACCGAAAGTGCACTTGCCCGGATTGATGACGATGCCGTATTTGTTAAGACGCTGGAATACTGCATCGACGTGTTGCAAGTGTTCGTCTTCGGATGTTGACGCAATTAGAATATCGTCGATGTAGGCATATGCGAAATCTAACCCCCTTAGGACTTCATCCATGAAGCGTTGGAATGTTTGGCCTGCATTTCGAAGACCAAACGGTGTCCTCTTGAACTCGAATAACCCGAAAGGAGTAGTTATTGCCGTCTTCGGTCTGTCCTCCGGATTGATGGGGATTTGATAATATGCCTTTACCAAATCGATAGTCGTGAATATACATTTGCCGTACAAGTTGTGACTGAAGTCTTGTATGTGTGGGATTGGATACCTATCAGCGATGGTTGCTGCATTTAATCGTCGGTAGTCGCCGCATGGACGCCATTCCAGATTCTTCTTAGGTACCATGTGCAGTGGGCTAGCCCATGCTGAAGATGATGGTTGAATGATGTCTCCATCGAGTAGTTTTTGGAACTCCTCCCGGGCGATTTTCATCTTGTCCGGTGCTAGTCGACGGGGTTTCGAGTACGTAGGTGGACCTCGAGTGTCGATGTGGTGTACCACCCCGTGTTTTGGCGGTTCGAAACTAGGTGATGGTCTGATGATGTTCGGGTACTTCCTGGTTAAACCGTGAAATTTGCTGTTACCCCAGATAGCACGAACTTGTGTTGCATTTACGAAGCGGTACTGCCCTGTCGACGCTTGTGATGTTAAAGTATCGACAAGTTTTCGTGTGCGTAGATCCACTGTTATGCCAAAGTTATGCAAGAAATCTGCACCGATGATTGCGCAAGTCACGTCGGCTACCACGAATGTCCACTTGAAGCTTCTGCGCAACCCCAGGTCAATGGTAAGATCTTTATTACCGTAAACTTGTATTTTTGACCCGTTGGCTGCTTGGAGAGCAAAAGTGCTTGGTTGTTGACCGACTTGAGGTGGGAGTAAGCTGAGGTCCGACCCCGTGTCGATCAAAAATTCTGTTTGGGTGGCATTGTCTTTTATGAATAAACGACGCGTTTTTTGCTGGACAGGAGCCGTCGTCTCTACTGTCCCTCCGAGTTTTTTGGATTGTAGTTACACGGTGGGGAGCACTTTCTTGCATTCGAGCCGAATCGATAATGATACCAGCAGGTGCCTGAAGTTCGTGAACGACTTTTGCTACGACTTCTGCTGTGGCTGCGGTCTCGTTGTCGTAGTAGAGATTTTATCTCTCCCAATTCGGCTGTTAGTTGCTCGAGACTCAATGTAGCTGGTTCCTTAGGTTTGCTTATCGTTCTTGCTGTGCTTGACACTGTTGCTGTTGGCGTCAGCTCCATCATTTGATCGGCTGTGTTAGCGAGTTGGATCAGGTTGATGTCGGGTATTCCTACCAAGATGGGCCTTAGTTGTTCTGGCATTTGTTGGAGAAACAACTCTTTTAACATGGTCTCGTCTTGCATTCCTGAACCCGTTGCTATATATTTCAACTTGCGGAGGAGTTGGCTTGGCTTTTGATCACCAAGTGTTTCCTTTTGCAATAATTTTCTTACCCTTTGCGCCCCGGACATCGTGGTTTCCCTTAATAGGGCTTCCTTTAGTTTGGTGTAGGGCAGTGTTGCGTGCGGGTTCAAAAATTCTTCCTCCACGAGGTCGGTTATTTCAGGTGGAATTGCCATCATCAAGTACTGGTACTTGGTTTCTTCACTGGTGATCTTCGGATTATTTACGGCGAATTTGCATTCGATAACCTTTAACCAGCGATCCGTTCTTCCTGGCATGTATGGCGGTAAAGTCACAGCTGAAATCTGCGGCGCGGCAAATACGATTTGCCTTTGCACGTGGTCATCTTGATGGATTTGTTCTTCGTTAGCGTCTTCTGTTTTCGGGGTCACCATTTTTAGCTTTAATTGCTAACAATATTGAAACACTAATATATATGTTGTGAAACGCTTTATTCAGAAACTATGTCAACACTTTGGTTCCACGTGGCGAGCGATCGGAATCGATGTGCTCAAGCCGGTGGTTGTGATTATAACTGATTGAAATGGCGGTGTTCATTTGCAACAGGAAAAGTCTCCCTCTCCTGGTGATGCTGGTAACGTCTTGGTTGCGCCATCTGTGAAGCGGCCTGTGTACCAAGGTCGCCACAAATTCACGTTCTCCTTCCTCCCGCAAGTTTCCAGCAAGTTCGTAACGGTCGTGTCAATTACCTTCAGTAATAAAGTGACCTACTATTTTATAGGCACGTATTTTCCTCCCTCAGAGGATATACAAGTTCCACTCGAAGACCTCCGGAAAGCACTGGGTGTTTGCGGAAAGGGGAAGACATACATCTGTGGAGACTTCAATTGTCGATCAAGGGTGTGGTATGACACCGTGGATTCCGACTCCAGGGCACAGGCACTGGAGGAATTCATTGTACAGCACGAGCTTTTCGTGTTCAATCGACCTAACAAATCGCCTTCGTTCGAGGACTCCCTCGGCAGGAAGAGCAACGTGGATCTAACGTTGGGCACTTGCGACACCGTCAATGCAACCCACTCATGGGACATTGCGGAACATGTCATCATAACAGATCATAAAGCGATCACTTTTGAAATAGGTGTACCTAATAATCCCATCAGGATTATTAGGAATAGAAACCCAGATACCATCCAAGCGGAAACCATCGAGACAGAGTTAACTCAGTGGGTAGAGGAAAACGGCCCCAGGTCGGACAATCTAACCACTGAAAACGAAATCGAGGACATGGTCTCCGACTTGCACGGAAGGATCCAGGATCTAATAAATAGGAAAGCCCAAATGAAGAAGATCTACGTTGGCCGGCCTGACTGGTGGACCGACAATCTTGAAAGAGCGCGAAAGAAATATCTCTCGCGGAAGACGGCCTTGTATAGGAACCGCATTGGGAACGAACAGAACGGGCTGTACATTGCAATGATGGAATCAAAGGAAAAATTCCTGGATATACTGAAAAAAGCTAAACAGGCTAGCTGGCAAAAGTTCGTCGAAGACGACCTTGTACCCAACCCCTGGGGGGTTACCTACAAACTAGCAGCAAGGAAATATAAGGGCAAAAACATCCTCACCACCTTCAGTGGTGGGGACGGGAAGGTAACGGAAACGCCGGAAAAGACCCTAACCTACCTCATGGACGGTCTACTCCCCGACGATGATCGAAACTCCGATGCAACGGTGGATCACCAAACCATGCGGTCGGATTTCGAAAATCTAAGGAGCGTGCCGGACATGGCGCAGGTTAGGGAGGTCGAAAGCGACGAGCTAGATGACCTAATCAGGACGACGCAAGCCAGAAATGCACCGGGTTTTGACAACATTCAGGGATCTTTTCTTAAAAAACTCTATGTTGTCATCAAAAACGTGTTAATGGGTATATACAATGCGTGCATTAAGGTTGCTTATTTCCCCAAACTGTGGCAGAAGGGGGTCCTCAAGATCCTACTCAAAAACCCAGATGGGGAAACAAGCAACATTAAGAACTACAGGCCGATCACTCTCTTGCCGGTGTTCGGCAAAATATTGGAAAAGATTATAAAGAAACGAATACTCGAAAGTAATACCCCTTACCACGATCGGTGCCAATATGGCTTCGTGGAAGGTATGAGCACCACAACAGCCCTTAAGGCATTTTATGAAAAAATAGATACCACGGAGATGAAGCGGAAGAAAGCCAAGGGTTTTCTGGCGGTAATCTTCTACGACATCTCCGGAGCTTTTGATAACATGTGGTGGCCGGCTCTTTTCCGCTCGCTGAGCGAAAAAGGGCTCCCTCACAGGTTAAAAGTCATGATCAAAAGCTACCTTTCAGCCCGGGAGGTGACTCTCACTTCCGGGGTCTCAAAGGTAGGGAAAAGATCCACGAAGGGATGTCCTCAGGGCTCGGTCCTTGGCCCGATCCTGTGGAACTCACTTCTGGATCACTATCTAAAACAAGACAAACAAGAGGGTACTCATACCTTCGCGTACGCGGGTGACATCGCGACCGTCGTCACGGCGTCTTCCCGAAAATTATTGCAAGAAAAACTCCAAACATGCGTCAACGAACTTAGCGGATGGTGCAAGGACATAAAACTCGCTCTCTCGGAAACGAAGACGAAGATCATGTGCTTGTACCCGAAGCGAGTCCACAACTATGATCTAGACGTTAGACTCAACGGGAAGAAAATAAAGGTGGCAAGGGAATATAAGTACCTTGGGGTCCTTATCGACGAAAACCTATCGATGCAACCGCATGTAAACTACGTTTGCGGCAAAGCCAGTAAACTGGTCCATGCGCTGCATCGAATGGCAAAAAGCGGTTGGAACTTGGACACCTCGAACTCTATGCGAAGGATCTACCAGGGGGCGGTAGTCCCCATCTTGGCTTACGGAAGCGAGATCTGGATACATAGAATAGGGGATAAGCACACGTTGGCCCGGCTGATATCGTGCTATGGATTTTGCTGTCGGGTGATAGCAAAATGCTATAGGACTGTGTCGGCCATAGCCGCGGGTGTTTTGGCAGGTATCCACCCAATCGGCTTAGAACTCTTACGACTACTGTCATGGCGTGAAGCCAGAAACAGGAAAGTAACCACCTTTATGGGGGTAAGAATCGACCCAAACGACTATAAATACAGAGTTGACATAAAACGAAAAATGGAGGATATAATCCAACATGAATGGCAGAAAAGATGGGACGATGGTGTGGTAGGTAGAATTACCTACCAATTCATCCCCAAGGTAAGCAATAAAATAATAAATAATTCCTTTCAGATGACTCAAATGCTAACCGGACATGGCGAGTTCGGCCGACACCTCAAGAGATTGGGGAAATCGGAGGACGGACTATGCCCGGCCTGCGATATTCTCGATGAACCTACACATCGGATACGGGAGTGCGATTTGTACATGCAAGAGCAGTTGGAGTTGGCGGCCTATCATGGCATCCATCTCCCTGCACAACTGGACGAGCTGTACGAAGAAACACCACCCGACCTGATGAGTAAATTCCTCGAGAACAAGACCGTCAACATCACCGAGACTGAGATCTAATCATCCTATCCAATAACCAGACATGAAATAAGGTCTGGGTGTGAACCGATAAAGACTTAAATTCATCCGAAAAGAAAAAAAAATTAATACCTAAAAAATTGATACTTACCTATGATGAAGAACGAATAAACGCCCATGCTAAACCGGATGTGGAAAAACCTAAAAAACAAAAATAACTAATTAGAAACAATTCATAAAAACTCATGCAGATTAAATTGTACGATACAATACTAACCAACGTAATACGGTTTGAAATCCCACCAAAATTCACACCAAATGACAACCAGGAACCAGCAAATTTATTTTTGATATCACTTATTTACATTATGACAACATGAATTTTCTGCCAATTTGCGGATTAAGTTTTTGATTGGCAATAGCTAATCTGTTTTTATTGTATATAAATAAATAACTTCAATTGACTCAACATCAAGTCGATTTCTGTAGGTACTTGGTTTTTTAACATGACCAGGTGTGAAAACCCACTCTCACATAAGTAAGTTGTTGCGAAGGGTAAGAGGAAATTCACCGCTTTGCGTGAGAGTGCGGGATATTCTTCCTGTCTATAACTGCCCAAAAATCAATTAAAGACATCCTATTAAAATCAGCTAGAAGAGTTTTATCTGCGGACATTTCTAGTAATGACTCCTGTTGCTTAATACTCAAACCAGCAATTATGTTCTCGGTTGTGACCATTAAAGGGTTTCGAATCCAGCCTTCAGCATTATCAATATCTGGAAAATACCTTTTCAGTTCGCCGGAGAGTTGAGAAAGATGAAGACAATTTCAGCCCTCATGTCAACATCCACGGTCAGGGCGTTCGTCGTAATAAATTCGTAAGAAGATGAAAACATTTAACAATATTTTTGATCTGAAGCAAGTTTTCCAAAAATTTATTTTTTTTATTAGTGCGCTGAAGAATTGATTTTGCCGGTTGCTAAAGATTGGTTTGTTGCGTATTGGGAGACAAATCGTCGAAATTGCTGGATAAAATACCTCTTTCGAATGATGCAATTGCAAGGCGCATTCAAGACATGGCCCAAAATGTTGAAAATAAACTCTCACGACGATTGCAAAATAGTTGTTATTATGCGATTCAAGTTGATGAATCAACATATATTAGTGGATTGCCGAATTTACTTAGATTTCTTAGATATGCGCATGAAAATATTTCTGAAGAAGATTTTCTGTTGTGCAAGATCTTGGAGTCTACGACAAAAGGAGAAGATATTTTCAACACCATCAATGCATTTTTTGAAAAACATGTAATCGTTTGGGCAAAATGTGTTGGTATATCGACTGATGGTGCCAAGGCCATGACAGGATTAAAAATGTTGCTCCTGAGGCCAAAAGTACGCACTGTACATTGCACAGAGAAGCATTGGACGTGCTTTTATGTAATTTATTATTTTTACGACCTCTGGAAGTGCTAATACTTTAATCGATGTATTTCGTAACGTTTGAATTTTAAAGTTACCTTAATTTATTTAGAAGTTTTATTTGGTTTAATACATTTTGAATGTAGAAGTGGATGGAAGAGTCGATTTAGCGTAAAACAGGAGGGAATAATAAAACCCAAAGGAACAAATATAAATATCTATATATTAGCAACTTTAGAAGATTTTATAAAAAATTGAACAAAAACCGTTCCTTTTCATAAAGTTAATGTAAATAATAAAAATTAAATATAAACAGCGCATTAATGCATAAATTTAGAATGTACGAAATCTAGTTGGACATCCGTTCGCTCAATGGCCTTGTCGCGTCGGTTGCAAATGAAGATCCGTAATGAAAACCGGGTTAAGTGCCAAAATTACTTTTCTTTAGGTAAGACATGAAAACAATACAGTATTTTTGGCACTTAGCCCGGTTTTTACTACAACGGTTTTTACTTCTTCTTCCGAGTTGTTCTTAGTACTGCTGCTGTTGCAGTTCTCTCTTCAAGCAATTTATTCCGACGTTCCTTGACATTATTATCGGACCTACCGATTAATTCTGTAATGACATTGTCTATAATTAATGTCGGAACCATCACTCTACCAATTTTAGCTCTACAAATTGGACAGCCGGCACACTTCTTGCGCCAACTATCGATGCAATATTTACAAAACGTATGGGAACACTTAAGCGTTACCGCATTTACAAATAATTCCATACAAATACTGCACTGAAGTTCATCGTCTTCTTCGGTTAGTTTTACTTCCCTCTTTGCAACCTTTTCTGGAGGCTCTTCGTCACTTTTAAATTTACGTTTAGTTTTTCTGTTCTTCTCTGGTTCTGGCTCTGCTTGGCATTGATTACCCATTTGAACTCTGAAATAAAAAGACAGGTTATTTTTTGAATGTACAAATAATTTGAAGTTTGATGGCATCATTTGATGACAATTATTGGCCAATTTTGTCGTCTTATTAATTTGTCAGTAATTAATAATTTATCGTTATTATAACCAATTATTATTAGGTATTTGAAGAACTTTGTTTGAGCTCCAATGAGCTTCCATAAAAATCGTTTGTACCCCATAGGTAAAACAGTTATAGCGTTTGAAAGAGTGTGAAATTTAATGAAATTTCACCGACCCCCTCCACCCCATCTCAAAATTTTTCTGAAATTGGTGTCAATCGATCGAGAATCGTTTGAGCTTTAATGAGATTTCATAAAAATCGTTTGCACCCGAAAGGCAAAAAAGTTAGAGCGTTTGAAAAATTGTGAAATTTTGTGACATTATTTGTTGTATACTGTGTGACAAATTTGAACATAATTTTTATTATTTTTCCTTTTATATTATTAACAAATAAAATTATTCAAATTTACACCTCGTAAGTTATTTACCTATAAGCAATAACACCCAAACTTTGCAATTTCAAAATCTTTGAAACACTCCAACTTTTTCATCTTTAGAGCACAAACGATTTTTATGGAACCTCATTGGAGCTCAAACGATTATCTATCAATTAGTATTTAAAAATCACATCTTAAAAAAATCATTTTTACAATACCTCCCAAAATTGTTCTAAAGAATTGAATTTTTATTAAAAGCCGTTAGGGTACAAACGATTTTTATGGAAGCCCAGACGATTCTCTATCGATTGACACCAATTTTATACAAAAATTCGCGATAAGGGTGGGCTGCCGTTTCTAAAGCGCCCTACAGCTCAAACATTTGACACTACTTATTTCATTAAAAAACTCGCAATGGGGGGGGGGGGGCAAAATGTACCTCAAGGAGGTGGTTCAAGTTTACCAGAAGATCGTTGGCGTCACGATCTGGGTCGAGATACACGCTTGCAAAGTACAAGAATCGCTGTTTGAAGTTTATCCTGATTATGCAGAGGTAGTGTCGCAGTATTAGAACATTCCCAATGCCGCGCCCAAACTCTGCTTGACCAGGATACAGCTTTTCACTTTTGGCTTGTTATTTATTTTCCCTTACTTGTTTAATAGAATTTTAAATTACATTATGTATTTTGTGATTTGGGTGTATGTGTGTAGTATAAAGAAAACCGAAACACTAAAGTTGGTCAATCTCTTACCTTACTTTGTCTTACTTTAATTGTCAAAGGAATGCTTCGAAATAAATTTTTATTTATCGAAAAATTTATTCACGTAAAATTTGTCACTTTAATGATGTATTAACGAAAAATTATTCTGACAGGTGACCACTTGACAAGTGAACGCACGACAACTGAACACACGGACAACTGAACACACGGACAACTGAACACAATCTTAATTTTTAAATTTAAATATTTGTTATTTATTTTTATAATCATGAAATAGTAACTTTGAGGTTTACGATTTTATAATTATTATTTTATAAATACTGGCCAAATCCTAATCCGAAACTACAAAACTGAACCCACGGACAACTGAACACAATCGTAATGGATCCAGCTTTTTGGGGTAATTATTATTATTTTGAGTCCATTCTCACTTTTTCCGTTCAACGTGGAAAAATGTTTGATGGAGCGGTAGATCCCTCTTTGCGGAATATTTAACTTTACGCGGAGATTTGTTTGTTTTTAATTGGTTTTCTAAAGAAACATCAAAAACTAACACTAACCTAACGGCAGATCCACCTCTTTGCGGCAGATTTAAATTTTCACGGAGAATTAAGTTGTTTTTAATTAGTTTTCTAAAGAAATATCGAAAACTAACACTAACCTAACGGCAGATCCTCCTCTTCGCGGCATATCCACCTCTTTTCACGTACCGCTTAAATTCGCCAAATAAAACGGAAAGTGTTCAATAAAATTTTTTGAAAAACCAACTCGTTTCGCTTAAAATTGTGCGCAAATATTTATATGCAAAAATGGGTCCGATTTCAAATCGAAATTTTTCCAAATTTGCGTTTTTGCAATTTGCCACCTTAATTGACGCCGTACGAAAAAAAGTATACATTTCGAAAAATTCGCGCTCGAGAAATGCCACCCAATACCGTTTTTATAATTAAAAATTGTCTCATAGTCGTCGCGCCACAACGACTTTATGGTCGAAATTTAGAAAATTTTTCAAACGGCCATAGCGTCCTTATTTACGAAGGGATTTTTAATTTTCCACCGGCATCGGAAGTAGACCCCGGGCCTAAACAATATATTTCTATAGCTTTTTTTCGTATCTCGCACCGCAAAGCTTTAAAATGAAAAACAAAATTTTCAAATTTTTTTTGAAGGTTACCAACTAAATTTGCAAAATTTTTTTCGAAAATCGAAATTTTAACGACAAATCTCATTTGCCGAGTAATTCTAAGAATTTTTGCCGAAAAAAATTTAGTATTAGTATTATTCTTTCGCGGCCCAAAAAAATGACCTCAAAGTTGAAATTTTTTGAAAAAATCTGAAATTCGCTTCTCTTTGTTGTGAAATCGATGGCGAAAATGAACGAAAGTTGAATGATCTCGTTGCAAAATTGTCGAGGAACAATGCAAAGTCGGTTTTGAACCTAATTATTAGCTAAAATGGACCATCTTTGTGGGGTGTCGAGTAGACATAAAAGTAAAAGTTTTTCTTGGAATATTTTGACGACTGGATTTATTTTTTAAATTTGAATATTTAACTTCGGATTAGGATTTGGCCAGTATTTATAAAATAATAATTATAAAATCGTAAACCTCAATGTTACTATTTCATGATTATAAAAATAAATAACAAATATTTAAATTTAAAAATTAAGATTGTGTTCAGTTGTCCGTGTGTTCAGTTGTCCGTGTGTTCAGTTGTCCGTGTGTTCAGTTGTCCGTGTGTTCAGTTGTCCGTGTGTTCAGTTGTCCGTGGGGTCGCTTGTCAATGGGGTCAGTTGTCATGTGTTCGGATGTCGTGCGTTCACTTGTCATGTGGTCACCTGTCCGGTCACCACTAAGATTTATATTAACAGTGGCGTCCCAACTTAATAATTATAAGGAAGCGATGCCGTCATATACATTAACCTAAATAATTCTTAACAGTGCCGTACCAACTTTGTAATTACAATATAATGCGATACCGCAAAATCGCAGGTTTTTTGAGCTAAATGCAAATATGAATTTTGAAGGCAAAAAATGTTATTCTACATTTCGCTTTTAATTCGACCATCAAGTGGATTAAAAGAATGAACGATTTGAAAATTTGTTAAAAATGTTTAGCATATTTTTGAATTTCAACTTTTTGAAAGTATTACGTATGTATTGTCGTGTTCCATTGATAAGAGATTAGGGGTATGACGTAATTGGGTTAATTTAGTCAAAACACTTATGATGTGAATAATTTAATAAGACCATAACAGGTAAACAACTAAATTGTGTCTGAATTTTCTTTAATTGGAAAAATTTATTGACTGCCTCTGCCTCATTTATTTAAAGATGCAAACGTTGTTGGAATATGGAAGATGTAAAATTTATAAAGGATAAAATATTGGTGGTTGTCTAATTAAATTTAATAAGAGAAAACAAATTAAATTCAATTAAGTTATTTGTTAAATTAGGGTTTTCGTTATTTAAATAAGTGATAATTTAGAGCGAGTGGATTATTGGTGGGGTGTGAAAAATGGAGATGAACAAGAAGATTCCGAATCAAGCGGTCGAATAGTAAGGACGCGCTTATTATTGAGTTATTTGGAATTTAATTTTGGTAGAAAAAGTTTATAAGTCGACCATCCAAGTGTGAAGACTGGTCAATAGTATTTGGATTCTGAAATTATAATATTTTTTTATGAATAAATCGTCGTCAAGTGAAGATATAATTTGATTACTAGTAGAAAATTATTTGGAATTGGTTAATTTGTTTTTGGATGGAATTTGGAAATCGTGTGAATAATTAATTTAAGTTTAATTAAAGTGAAAAATACGTTAGATCAAAATATTCTGGAAAGTTTTGGAACCGCTGACTTGCAATTTGGTGGTTATGTTCATGGTTTGGATGAATATTAAAATATTGGAAAAGATTGGTTCAAGATTACTTACCTGTACTCGATTATCTGGTTCGGAAGAAGAAATTGTTCGCTGGTCACTCCTACCTGTCCTTGGTTCAAGATTTGAAGCTGCCTTTGATGGTCATCTGCACGTTTTAAGAATCTCACATCACATCGGCCGATCGGTAAACTTCGGAAGACTTTTTTTTACTACGGTAAGAATTTTTGTGTTGCGTAAATTAATTGAACAATAAACACACCGTTTAAATTCGGGCGCGCGTAATATTTTGGGGGAATATTGAAATTACTTGATTTTTGTAAATTTAATATGTTTAGGTTAAGAAAACGAATAATTTGTCCTTAATATTTTTATTGTATAAAATAAATTGCATCAATATTTGGTTTTAATAACGTTTGCGTTTGATTTAATTTATTAACAGTAGTCGTAAATTGAAGAATAAGCAGACACAAGTTACGATTCATTTGTGGTATCTTTATAAGAAAGATCACTGGTTAAGGTGACGTATTTTAAGTGTTTTGGCTAATCTGGATGGACCCATCAATTTTCGACCCAAATCATCGAGTCTCATGCATAGCTGGTCAGGGATATTAATTAATTAAGTGCCATCATCTCCCGCTATATAAGTCAAATTTTTTATTGAACAGTAGCATTACATGGCAGTATAGATGGATTTTTTTTTGAAACATGCTCGTCTATTCCTGAGGAATTATACATTAGATATTTTAAATTTTCTTTTAGCTTTGAACCTTTCGCCAAAATATTATTACAAATTTTTGCGATTTTCCAAAAATTATTTACTGACTTACCAATTTTTTTTAAAACTGAAGAAGAACTTTGTAGTAAGTTTTCAAATTATAATTAACAAAAACCGTTGGCACATGCATTACCGTCGTTAATTTATAAATTAACAGCTAATTTATAACATTAATTTATAACAGCTATTTTAGTAGTGGCGGCTGGTACGTGGAGGGCAGGCAGCGGGATGCCGCTGAAAACCATCGATAATTTTGAAAAAGCTATTGGAGCTTCGGATACAGTTTTTAATGGTATTTAATTTAGTATAGGACGATAGTTGGTGTAAAACTACAAATACCGCCACCATTTGAAAAATAACATCGTCGTCAATTTCAAATCAAATTCGAAAGGTTTTCAGGCAAAATTGTATCTAAATATTCGAAAATGTGGATTTTCGCCGCAAAGAGTTTTTTTAGCGAAAATTTCATTGAACATTTTCGATTTATATTTATCCCAGAACATATTAAGCGAAGAAAAAAGTTTTATTTTCAAAATTTTATAAATTATAAAAAACGTTTCTAGATTTTTTCCCGTCAAATATGCACTAATTAAATCATCGCCTTATTAATTTATTGTTACAATTTCATGTTTTACGTATTTCGATAGTAAAATTTCCAAGTTTCTAAAAATTTCATCCCGTTTGAATCAATTTTTTTTTCCAAAAACACAATTTTATAATTCTTTGTTTTTGGGAAGCGGGGTCCCAGAATATTTTATAAATTCTCACCTAACCTACGTGGAAGTTTGGGCTTTAACGGCTGTTTTTGGGGCTTAAACATGAATTTTCCGCAATTATTTTTGTTTAATTCTACTATGTAAACCTTTAGCTCTCCGAATATCTATAGGAAATATTTAAAATCGTAGTTCCGAAATTCGTGCTTTCGTCTACACCTACACACAGACGGATATAAAAATAAAAATTGATCAAAATGTTATTAGTGCATCATAACAAATCATTTAATCCCAAAATTTCGTTTTTCGATTTTTGACCGGATAATAATAATACTTCTACAAGCAAGGTTGAAAACTTTTCGCCCCGAATTCCGAGTAAATTGCGAAGTATGAAATATTAATACGTGAAATACAGTAATAAAGAACGCGGCACTGTTTTTTTTCTCAAATATCTCGAGAACTAAGCGCGATAGGGTAACAAACTATATATATTTTTATTTGCAGAGAGTTAAATTGTCTACAATAATAATTGGAGCAATATTTATCATAAGTCAGTCGTTTAGCTAGCGCGCGTCTTCGAACTGGGATTCTGAAAATCCTCGATTTCGTCTTTTTGTGATATTATGCTGGCAATTTTTTCAGTCTTATAGAACGGAATATTTACAAAAATCACACATTATCTGAGAACTTCGTAGAATACTTTTCACACTACTATCAACTTTTAAACTTTTTTTGTAGCTATGTTAATAAAAAGATTTGCTTTTTGGAGTACAGTAGTAGATGCTGGATTTATTTCTATTAATTAATTTAACAGGAATTTTATTACACGGATTGTATTGTAGACAACATTTTGAACATGAAAAGTCAAGTAATCCAATATTGCGCACAGATTGGATAACGCTTAATTTTGCATACCAATAAAAAATTCTACGTTCGTCGCAGGAAAAATCTGAAAAGGTTCTTTTTTTATTTAAAATTTTATCTCCAACAAGATGAACATAATACGATTCCGGTAAATTCAATTTTAAGACCTAAAACAGTGAAAAACTAAGACTACTCTAGAAAGTCTAATAGGTTTTTTTACATAGCTACAAAATAAACAACAATGGATCTAAAAATCGATTGCACTGTGAAAAGTATTCTTATTGAAGTTTAGATAAATTTGTGAATTTTTTAAAACTTTGAATTCCATATTAGTGGTGCGAAAAGAATTACCAGAGCAACATAAAAAATACGGTGAAAGTCACGATTTTCGAAGTTTAATGGCGCGTGATAGCTAAACGACTGATTTGATGATTATTGTTATTAAAATCATGATTGTAGATAATTTTACACTCTAAACAAGGTGGAACTCGCTTTAGCGGCAGTTCTTAGGCTTCTATACAGCTACCTTTCTGGTGTGGAAAGTTGTTATTATCTGGTTATTTTTGATCGCCATATAATGTAACATCACAAAATCAGATAATCTGCACCAATTAATTTTTTTGCGATTGGTAATTATCATTTACTATATAATTAATAACAATCAAACTTTTCCATTCTATTAGAAATTTTACTTCTCTGTAATGTATGGTCCTTTTTTTGAGGTGGACCAATCCTCTCCTTTCTCTTTTATTTATAACTTAACTTCACTAACCACATCAATAAAAAATTATTTTTTCACATCAATGTAAAACAAGTAGTTTATATAGGGAGACCTCTTCGAAAATATCTTTAACTTAGTAAATTTCTTTCGAACATTTGCGTATTTATAAATTGCATTAGCGAATCGAAGCAACGAATTAACAGATTAACGCAATACTATATAGACGAAGTATTTAAAATATAACAACGTATCAGTTGATCAACGTTATGATTGGCTCTGAAACATGCGGACGGACACGAAGCCAGACCATAAGGCTTCTTTCTATACCTTGTATAGAAGCCTAAAAGTAGCGCACTGGCTACCCAGTTCTTAGACCTCTATACACAAATAGTATTTCCAACACGATTTGAAACGCTCTGTATGATTTTGAATTATGCGCACGGACAGACGGACACGGAGCCAGATCATAAGGCTTCTTGTTATACTTTGTATAGAAGCCTAAAATGGAGTCTTCGGCTTCACCTGCCGCTTTTCATGATCGTAGATGGACGGTACGTATCGGCTAACCCTTGAGAATTACCTCGCGTCGGAGAGACGGGGTTCTCCTAAGAGATTCGTGAGTACTTAAACGGAACCTTTCCTTGCACAATAATTATTACCTTGTGGGCGCCATGCCCCAATAGGGCTTTCGTTACCTAGTTGCCTTTCTCGAGACAAAAATTGAACTTAAAAAAATAAATTGCCTTTCTCGAGACAAAAATTGAACTTAAAAAAATAAAACTTGACTAAATGGAATGCACACGTTTAATAAAAACAAGCAATAACGCCTACACCGCGAAGTGAAGAAGAAAGTTTTCCGTTGCCATCTTCATTCTATGCCGTTCGCCATATTGCTTGGTTCGTCCGCGTTTAGGAATGATTTCTCTATCCAAGAACAGGAAAGTGCCCTATATTTGCTTGTTCATGCATCCGAAGCTATTGGCAATAAAATTAATGCAGTTGTTTATACCGGCAACCACATTCGGTTATTGCCATATCTGGCTCCCCTCACTTAGTTTCGCCTGCTGATCAACGCAGTTCCCAGGGTGTGGCACGTGGAGCCATAAGTGAGAGTTGGGTATCCTGCAAGGACCAGTTACCAAGGACCATCTCTCGTTATCACGCTCGATGTGACCGTCCCGGTACTAGGTACTACCTCTGCAGCATAACCCCTACACCCCTTTACCTTATCCTCCCGGATAAGGTAATGAATAGAAATAAGTTTGAATAGAAATATTTACAATCAAAATATATATTTGATTAAAAGATAGATAGGTTAGGTCGAAAATTTGAATTTTCACTTGGAACCGAGTTTGAACTTTGTTCGATAATTTGGCATCTTCATCGCTGAATACAAACGTGATAGCTCTTCCCACAGAGTCAAAACGACTTGCACGAGCAACACTATGTAAATAACTATGTGCATCGGATGGCATATAGTAATTGATGATGGTGTTTATACCAACAACATCCATTCCACGTCCGAAGATGTCTGTCGCAAATTACTTTATATTAATTCTGGCCCAAAGCGGCTCATGGTAAGAGGAAATCGATGTGTAGATTCCGGTAGCTGACACTTCAAAGTTGGAAAAAATCGCATCAATTTGCGTGCCATTCCGCGTAGTGGGTATCGCTGGCGACCGAATTTGGAGTCCTAGTTCTCTAAGTGCATGTTGTAGGCCATTACTTTCTTCCTTGCTGAAATCCTCATTGAAATCTCCAGTAACCAGAGTACGTGGTACTAAGTATAAGCAAGACATCTGCTTTTTTATTAAAGAGATCATTGTGTTACAATTAAACCCTGGTGACTTGTAAACGACAATTATTCGGATGTTAGAGAAGACAATAGAAGAAACACTGCAGGAACCTCGTGAGTCGTATTCTATTTCGGAATTGGTGTCTATAATACATTCATGAACAGACGGACAACAATACACACGTACACCAATCGGTCGACGGACATCGTTACTATCTACTGATGCAGCAAGAAGATGATCTCCTAGCGGAAAATTGTCACTTGAGAGCGTCCATGTCTCCGCCATAAGGATGATATCCGAACTCTTATAGACCTCATCCGATGCATAGAGACTATAATGAGCAGGAAGTGACTGGACATTGTGAAAGATGACTTGTATTTGTCTGTTGCTATCATTCCTAATGCGCAAATGTTCAAATGAAGGCATTAGCTTCATCTCCTGGTGTCGTTTGAATTCAATAGATATCGGATCATTCTCTTGCGGCATTTTTGTCTTTTTAATGATTCCAATAAGAAATAATGCTGATGCTTTTGTTGCTCGTGAACATGCAACATACAGAAGAGCACCCTTGATTCCAGGAGTAAAATGGACAACAACGAGCTCGTATGTGGATCCTTGGGATTTATGTATAGTTTGAGCTTCAGCTGCATTAAGTGGGAATTGCGTCCTTGTTACCTTTGTGGCCGAATTCGATCGTGGCTGGATGACGACCGTACATGGTGAGATGGGAGTCCATTCCGAATCAATTTGAAGTTGCTGACTGAGGTTAATATTGCGCAAACGAAGCTTCTGTCCACTTCGGGAATTTTCAAACTTGACCCAGAGACGGAGAGGCTTTTGTCTAGATGCATCCAAAGTACTAATACCAAAGTCAATTCTTTTCAGAATGCATCCCACACCGTTAACCAAACCGTCACTTGTGTCTACATTCACTGTCATGATATAACGTCCACCTTCTTTGAGAAAGAGGCTTGTGTGAAGTCCTTGTGTCTTAGATAGAGGTACAGATGCTATCCAGTTGAGGAGTGCAACTTTGGATGCCTCGCTCGTGTAAGCAGAAAGGGAATCCTTGGCGGTTGAGATGGCTTGATTTCCTGGCAAACAGGATAACGCAAAACTATTGTGGGCATCAACTGCTTCATTCGTGTAAAAAAGATGAATAGGGCGTCGGCTTACTATTTCTTCAGGCGTAGTTGGAAACTCACGGGATTTGAACAGTTTCAAATCATCATCAGTCATCGTCCCTGACGCCATATTGTTTAATGCAAGAGCAAAAGCTGCATCATCGCGTTGTCTCATAATTGTGGTCAGTTCATGAACAGTAAACATGTGCCATAAGGGTTTGTTGAAAAGCGACGAAATCGAATTCGACATTGTTCCAGCCAGAAGGGATGTTGCCATAACAGGTGGCAGCTGCCTGAAGTCGCCAACGGCTATGACCGATATACCACCGAAAGGTTTACATCCGTCACATAGGTCTCTCAATCGTTTGTCGATCATTTCCAAAATATGTTGACCAACCATACTAATCTCGTCTATGATAAGAACACGAAGTTCTGAATAGAGAGTGGCCATTGTATTAGAGACGCTGTCTGAGAGCTTGCTAGCCTCTTTTTGGTTCACGGGAAGTTGGAATGCGTTGTGAATTGTGAGTCCGAAGATATTAAATGCCGCTAATCCGGTAGGAGCCGTCAGAAGGACAGAAGGTTTATCAGGATTCGAATTAACTTTATCATTGAACACTCTAATTAATGCTTGGTATAGAGTTCTAATTACATGAGACTTTCCTACACCGGCACCTCCCTTTAAGTAGGTGTAGATGGGGATATCGGGAGACCTTTTGAAGTGATCAAGCAGGTGAGTTACAAAATCCCGTTGTTGAGTATTTAGCGATGCGAATAATTCTTCAAACTCTTTATTGGGAATTCGATTAGGAAGCGTAAACTTTTCAGACATTGGGCGTATCACGTCACCACCAAAGTCAATGGCACCAGCAGCAACGGGGTCGATTAATTCGAATTCCTCCTGAATCTCTTCCGGTATGCTATCAGATTTGTCATCGTCAGATTGACGATCCTCACTCAATGCGCTATCCATAGCGACATCCAGAATATCTTCTTGAAAGGCATTAAATTCGCGACGATTGGCAGAAATTGCTTCTATATTATCAGTCGCTATCTTCTCGCAATCTTGATTTATAATTTCGGTTTCCTCATCCCTCCAAGGAAGATAGAGCATCACTTGTTCGCGGAAAAAGTTGTGACGATCTTTATTCTTGTTGTAGCGGACGTGGCGAATAATTTTTGGAAATGTTCGCTTCCAAACGTATCCAGGTTTGCCATTCTTTAGCGGAAAATATTTATCGATACTTTGTAAGTCTTCAGTTTCTACAATATCATCGTTTTCTTGGGCCATCTGTGTACTTCCTCGTTTTAATGAAAAATCATACCAAGCTGAAAATTGTGCAAGATTAAGGTTAGATAATGCTTCTGGTCGTGAACTATATCGTTGTAAAAGTCCGTCTACAAAGACATCTTCAGAGTCCGGACTGAGATTTTCTAACTGAATATTAGTTTTAATCATTCTGGTTCGTTGATCGGCTGGACCTGTTGGTATAAAAATGCATGCCTCTGTGCATCGGCTCATTGGAATCTGAAGCACGTTGTAAGCAGCCTCTTGAGCAGAGAGTTCACTGTTCATGTGATGAGCCGCACCAAGAGCCTGAAGACGTTGAGCCAAAGACTTGTTACCGCTTCTGACATCTTCAAGAACCTTACGCAAGAGGTCGCTAGTTCCACGATCACTCTTGTTAATGTAGTCAATGATGTAACAGCAACAAGCATAGGCGTCTAAAATAAACTGAATATCCATGTTAGATTTCTGGAGTCTCAAGATTTTCTCACTATATGGATTTATGTAAGTCTCACACGGCCGCCTCCGAATGATGATTTTAGGCTTTTTCAAGGAGCTTTGAATAGCAGAAATGTAACGATTTCGTGTCATGGATAATTCTTGTAGAAACCCCGCAAATGTCATATCTGAAGAAAGTGGCAGTTCATTCGTATCAAGATAGTCACGAATCTTTTTGTAATCGCGTTGGAAAATCTCAATTTCCTCCTGTTGCTCCTCGAATGGATGGAGAATAATGGTTTCGTCCATTGGGAAAAATGGAATTCCAAACCGACATTTGACTCCTTTGTGGCTTTTCTTTCTACATGTGTGGGTGTGTCGATGAGTTTGAAAACACAAAAGCTGGTGAATGGGATCATATTCAGGCCAGTTCGTGGAACAAGTTATAATTTCGTCAACAAACCGGCAAACATCTTGAGTAGAAGATGAGTTGGAAGCATCAAAGTTTGGTGCGCCATCAATCCACAAGATCATATGGACGTGTGGACTTCCTCGATGTTGGAACTCAATGCGATGATAGGAATGCCTAATGGATCGGTTTCCAAATGGGCCTTGAGAGTTTTTCCAGGTCTTGAAAAGAGCAGAAGTGCGATGTTCAAAATAACGAGCGCAAGTCACGGGATCGCGCTGAATAAGTAATTGTTTGTCATTCTTTGACATATTTTGTGCTTCTTCTTCAGAAATTGTAATTTTGTCAAGAATATGCTTGAGAATCACAATCAACTCGTTCCATTTTAGCTCAGCGGCACTAATAGTGATGAAGAGATGAGGCAAATTGAACTGACTGACCATCCTTCGGACTTTAAGGCCTTCTTGATGCCAGTGATGACATGAGTTTCGTACTCCTTGTAAAACCTTAAAAGCATTATCATCATTAACTAACCCATCCACAAAATTAGAATGACTAATTTGTTCCGCAGTGACTCGGATTAACTCTCCATTGCGTCTTCGTTTACGAAGGCACACCTTGCGATTATCAGAAATTCTCTGAATTTCGAGCGATTTGGCCAAAAACAGTAAGAACTCGACATTTTCAACGGCACGGCGATCACTGTTACGCGCCATTGATTTGACAAATTCGGAGCGGCTTAGTAATTTACCATTACTATCGGATGGTTTCATTCGGTGCCCGGCAAATATTTGAGGAAACGTAAGAAAATACGAGTCAGGATCATATAGAATAGAGATTGGTTGGTTTCCTTCCGCTGGAGCCATCCGGATTCCCTCATCACTAGTAATTAAAGTCTCTCCTCTGCCAGGATTTACGTCATCGACTTCCTCTTCCTCTTGAACATCCATCGCAATTTCTTCTGGGTTTTCGTGTAATGCCACATCAATTTGATGCTGACATATCTCGGTCCAATTGCTTGAAAGAGTGATTCCGTATTCACGGTAAAGTGGAGATCGGGTAAGAATTTTAGCGGCATCCATCACGCAAGCCGGACGAATGTTACCAGCTGTATAATTTCTCGGAACTTCAATTTGACGGGCGAGTCGGATGTGTAAAACATCGTCCTGATTCGGGAGTCTCGGAAGGGATTGAATGGTATTGTCTATGGAGACTGGGACGTTAATAATTCGTCCTTTTGTTCTCATCTGTCCATGCATTCCATATATAGCCCAAATGGACTGAAACACATGTCGAGCTGAGACCAAACGGGCTTCCAAACGTGTCAGATTCTTTACACTTTGTGGAACATAGGGAAACTGCAGATCGTTGGAGAGACAGAGACGTGGAATCCGGTTTTGTTGGATAGTTCTGTGACAAGTTGAGCAAAATTCAGCGAGGTCTGAAGTGGGTGGAACTATAATTACTGAGTCGATGAAGGATTGCTGCTTTCCAGCTAAAAGGAGTTCGGTCATGCTGTGAGTTTTAATGGAGTAGTGAAAAAAGAGTCCCCCACATGAATGACATACGTGAGTGCAGCCTTTGCGAATTTCAGCTTCAAATCGATTTATTTCATCTTGCCATGAGCCTTGCTCGCGAATTCTACGGAGATTATGTTCGTGGATGCGCACGTCTTCATCAAGACGAGCTTGACGATGGCTTTCGGTGTTGTGAACTTGTTCCTGTAAACGAAACGAAGGATCTTGGCGGGCTTGACGATGGTTTTCAGTGTCGCGAACTTGTTCCTGTAAACGAAACGAAGGATCTTGACGGGCATGACGATGGTTTTCAGTGTCGCGAACTTGTTCCTGTAAACGAAACAAAGGATCTTGACGAGCTTGACGATGGCTTTCTGTGTTGTGAACTTGTTCCTGTAAACGAAACGAAGGATCTTGTCGAGCTTGACGATGGCCTTCGGTGTCGCGAACTTGTTCCTGTAAACGAAACAAAGGATCTTGACGAGCTTGACGATGGCTTTCTGTGTTGTGAACTTGTTCCTGTAAACGAAACGAAGGATCTTGTCGAGCTTGACGATGGCCTTCGGTGTCGCGAACTTGTTCCTGTAAACGAAACAAAGGATCTTGACGAGCTTGACGATGGCCTTCGGTGTCGCGAACTTGTTCCTGTAAACGAAACAAAGGATCTTGTCGAGCTTGACGATGGCCTTCGGTGTCGCGAACTTGTTCCTGCAAACGAAACGAAGGATCTTGACGGGCTTGACGATGGCTTTCGGAGTCGCGAACTTGTTCCTGTAAACGAAACGAAGGATCTTGTCTAATGGTATGTTTCCTGATAGCGTCCTTCTGGCGTCGACGGGCAGCTGCTGCTTTTCGCTCTTCAGGTGTCAACTGCTTTCTAGGCATTATGAAATTGTGTTGTTTTACCTACTTTATAATAAAAACAAAATAGCTGTAGCGAAATTATATCGATGAGCACACTTTTGTCCAAGCGGTCTATGCGGTATGACAGCTGAGCGTATAATGACGATTTCCTCGCGAATCTTGAGGACTATGACGATTTTTACGGTTGGTAAATGTTTAGGTGCATTATGGGTAATGGCGCCAAAATTGGTTATAAATATAAGTTAGTACCTGTATGAACCTTATACAGTCGACTCTCGATAATTTATAATAACCTACTTTATAATAAAAACAAAATAGCTGTAGCGAAATTATATCGATGAGCACACTTTTGTCCAAGCGGTCTATGCGGTATGACAGCTGAGCGTATAATGACGATTTCCTCGCAAATCTTGAGGACTATGACGATTTTTACGGTTGGTAAATGTTTAGGTGCATTATGGGTAATGGCGCCAAAATTGGTTATAAATATAAGTTAGTACCTGTATGAACCTTATACAGTCGACTCTCGATAATTTATAATAACCTACTTTATAATAAAAACAAAATAGCTGTAGCGAAATTATATCGATGAGCACACTTTTGTCCAAGCGGTCTATGCGGTATGACAGCTGAGCGTATAATGACGATTTCCTCGCAAATCTTGAGGACTATGACGATTTCTACGGTTGGTAAATGTTTAGGTGCATTATGGGTAATGGCGCCAAAATTGGTTATATAAGTTAGTACCTGTATGAACCTTATACAGTCGACTCTCGATAATTTATAATAACCTACTTTATAATAAAAACAAAATAGCTGTAGCGAAATTATAATGATGAGCACACTTTTGTCCAAGCGGTCTATGCGGTATGACAGCTGAGCGTATAATGACGATTTCCACGCAAATCTTGAGGACTATGACGATTTTTACGGTTGGTAAATGTTTAGGTGCATTATGGGTAATGGCGCCAAAATTGGTTATATAAGTTAGTACCTGTATGAACCTTATACAGTCGACTCTCGATAATTTATAATAACCTACTTTATAATAAAAACAAAATAGCTGTAGCGAAATTATAATGATGAGCACACTTTTGTCCAAGCGGTCTATGCGGTATGACAGCTGAGCGTATAATGACGATTTCCACGCAAATCTTGAGGACTATGACGATTTTTACGATTGGTAAATGTTTAGGTGCATTATGGGTAAGAGCGAGAAAATTGGTTATATAAGTTACTACCTGTTATAAACCTTATACGTTGATACTTTGATCCGTTGTTATGTTGATCCGTTTTTTTTTGTGTGTTATTTACTTTATATTATATAAATAATAAGTAATAAGCTTGAAGATTTAATAATTATACCGTTTGTTTTATCGACGTTCACTTATATAACTTTTAATCCGCTGATACGTTGATCCGCTGATACGTTGATACGTTGATCCGCTGATACGTTGATCCGCTGATACGTTGATCCGCTAATCCGATGATACGTTGATAAGATTCTATACTTTGATTATATCGCTTCTACACACACTGAGAAAAAAATTATGTAGGAATTTGTTATGCAACAATTTGAAATAATTATTACATTAATTGTTGTCAAATTTACTTCACTTCTTGTAAAATAGACATCAAATTGATGCGAGACGAATTTGCACTTCAATTTGAAGTAAAAAAATACTTCAAATCAAAACAATTTTTTCTCTGTGAAGAGAAATTATTTCAAATTGTTGCAAGACAAATTCCTACTTAATTTTTTTTTCTCGGTGTATACCTACTTTGTATAGAGCCCTAAATTAACGGATAATCTGTTTTTTTAAGTTGGTGATCATTGCCAACTAAAATACTATATAATAATAATGCAAATTGGAATTAAATTCTTTTTGCGAATATTTTTGACATCGATACGATCAACTTCCTAAACTTGGTGAATTATATGTCTAACCCCAGCTTCTTCTCCACTGTCCCAAGACATACTCTAAGTAAATATTGAATATTCTTGGAGGTCGCCATATAATGTAATATCACATAATCAGATAATCTGCACCAATTAAATTTTTTGCGGTTGGTAATTATCATTTACTATATAAGTAATAATAATCAAACTTTTAAATTCCATTCGAAACTTTACTTCTCTGTAATGGACGGTCCATTTTTTGAGGTGGACCAATCCTCTCCTTTCTCTTTTATTTACAACTTAACTTCACTAATCACATCAAGCCACTGCTATGGTTAAAATAAATAAAAAATTATTTTTTCACATAAAAACAAAAAATAGCATTTTAAGTTCTGAGTTCCAAAAAAAATTTTTACAGAACGTGGCTAGAAAGTCGATATTAAATTTAAAACAAATTTTATTTAAGTATATATAGGTACACGATGTGTTTACAATCACAATTTCGAAGGTTCTGATTAGATTTGAATTATGCGGACAGACGGACGGACAGACGCGGAGCCAGATCATAAGGGTTCTTGCTATACTTTGTATAGTAGCCTAACAAGTAGTTTATATAGGGAGACCCCGTTGAAAATATCTTTAACGTAGTAAATTTCTTTCGAACATTTGCGTATTTATAAATTGCATTAGCGAATCGAAACAACGGATTAACAGATTAACGCAATACTATATAGACGAAGTATTTACAATATAACAACGTATCAGTTGATCAACGTTATGATTGGCTCTGAAACATGCGGACGGACACGAAGCCAGACCATAAGGCTTCTTTCTATACCTTGTATAGAAGCCTAAAAGTAGCGCACTGGCTACCCAGTTCTTAGACCTCTATACACACAGAGTATTTCCAACACGATTTGAAACGCTCTGTATGTTTTTGAATTATGCGGACAGACAGACAGACAGACGGACAGACGGACAGACAGACGGACACGGAGCCAGATCATAAGGCTTCTTGCTATACTTTGTATAGAAGCCTAAAAGTATCTAAGAATAGTTTTCGAGATATACCGGGTGGGGGGGGGGGGCGGGAACCAAACAGCGCTTTAATCCAAAGCGATCCATGGTGTTTCCGACATGGGAAAACTAATTGGAATGCTTACCCCTCAAATTAGTTTAATATGAGTGGCCCAGTTAACTTATTTTCCTTTAAATATTTTGTCTCTTAAAACCCTCTACTGCCCGATTAATTGTTTTATAAAATAAAAAATATTTGACGACTTTTTCAAATAGAAAGTTGCTTTAGTTGTACAGGAAACCATCAAGTTCGATACATTTTCAACCCCTTCAGATTCTAGGGGTATGTTACTTGGAAGTAACATTGGGCATTCGAGGATAAAAAAAATATATAATGAAGAGTATATAGTATGTAATTTAATTGTTTATTTATTTTTGTTAATTTAAATGAAATTGTACAAAACAATTTTTAGTTGGTGTGAAGCATAAGTGCACCTTGTATTTGCTGCACATTGTTTGAATTGATCCAGAACATCCTGGGTACTTACATCTTCCTCTTTTTTCCACATAGTTTGGCCAATGCCGGATCTGGTCCTTTCGTGTGTCCTGTGTTGGCATCTGAGTTGTTTTCCCTTTTTTCTTTTTGTTTTCAATGGCTTGTTCTAAATTTTGACTAGGTCTACCGCGTTTTCTTGAATCAATTTGGGTGGTAGAACATAGGGTAAAAGCTAAATTAGATTTAAATTTTAGCAGATTCATAATTTTATTTTTTCTGATCTCGCAGGATTCGCAATCGCGTCTATAAAGGAGCCACTCATTGACGACACAAAGGTCCATTAGGTGAAAGTAAATTTTTAGATACCATTTTCTGCTTCTAATTCCAGTTCTGTATAGGGCTATCAGTGCATCCATCAAGTCAACGCCCCCCATAAATTGGTTATATAAAGAAATCATGCTGGGACAAGGCACATCAATTCTACTTTTTGATTTTGAATCCCACCATTTCACATTTTTTACAGGATGTGCTCCTGCAAACGTGCTTAGCAAATTCACCGGTTTGTTATCAAACCATTTGACCGAAATAAGGTTGACTCCGTCTACTGTTGTTCTTTGCTCCTCAAAAGTTCCTCCGCCTTTTTTACGGAGAGCCTTATCATTCGTAAACTTACATCCCTGAAGTCTATTAGAGCGAACTGTTCCAATGCTTTGTATACCTCGTTTTTCTAGAGCAACTTGTAGATAAATATTGTTGAACCAGTTATCATAATATATTTTATTAAACATATTTTGGGGAATTATTTTCGCCAACTTCAACACTATATTGCCACTTGCACCGACGTCTGGAAGCTCGGGATCTGGTTGTATGGCACCAGTATACATTTCCCAGTTATATACCTACCATTCCTTTAGAGTCACACATTACAAAAGCTTTGAACCCCCATTTCTTAGGTTTAGACTTTAGATATTGTTTCAAGCCATGTCGTCCCTTGAAGGCTATCATTTGTTCATCAACGCACATTTTTTCAGTCATGGGTATGTCATTGAATTTTTGTATAACGCTATTCAAGAAGGGTCTAAGTTTGAATAATTTGTCTGTTGAATTATTGTGATGTTCATTACTGTTGAAGTGCAAATTATTTTTGATTTCCTCCCAGCGATTTCTGGACATGCAATCTGACATTCTATTCACATCTGTATCTTTTTTCCACTACATTCTGGAGTTGGGCAAACGGTAAATTGACATTAGAAAGCAGATACCTATGAACTTTTCTAACTTGGGTACCGAGAGAGCATGCGACTTCTCTGGATTTTCAGTGGCAGCGTACTGATTTGATTCTTCTACCATAAGTTGTAATAGATCATTGTCAGCCATTTTTTTGAAATATGTAAACGGTGTTAGAGGTTCGTCTGGTCCATCTGGCAAACTACCTTTCCAGGGTGCCGTCGGGTAGCATTGTTTTACTTTGTGTTGTTTCCAAACAGTTTTCGGTCTAGCTACTTTATTTTTCCGCTTATTAGACGATGGTCCTGCTTGTGCTTCTGGATTGCCAGAATTTTCTTCGTCTTCTATAATTTCCTCTTCTTCATGATTGGATGCAATATCATGCTCACTAGTTTCATCCTCTAAAGTCTCATTATCAAGTGTCCTGATAATTTCAGAAACTTGTCTGTCTATTGCAACATCATCAAGTAATTCATCGGAATCGCTATCAGATCATTTGGATTCTGCAAAATTTTCGTCATATAGCTTGGATACTTATTTTTTGAAGTATCCCCATAAAATTTAGAAGGATTCATGCCTACAAGAATATTGCGTAAGTTACTGCTTAGTGTTACGCTGAAGTAACATACCTAATTATGTGAATAATGTGGGTCCAATTGACCAAACTGATTCTTTCTCTCTTTTAGAGACCTTATTACAACTTGATCATGTAAACTATAATTTTTATTTTGGAAAACTTACCCACAGAAAGCACCGAGTAAATTATTTTCCCGCAACAATCTATCTGTCACGCTCAAATGAACATTGCAGGATTAAAATTTATTTGATTGTCAGAAATTGCAATAGATGGCGCATGTAATACATCTACAATGATTCCCATATTGTTACTTATGAGTAACGTTGGGAATTGATGTAAAAATATTATTTTTTAAATAAGAAATAAAATAAATTACCTAATGTTACGCTCACGTAACATGAGGCAGTAGTGAACACTAGAACTTCTAGTGTGGTCTTTAGGCCGCACAACAATGACAATCAAGGCACGATGGCAATAAGGCCTCAAAATGATCATCTTAATAATAAAATCTGTTATGGAGGTTTGTTCTCTAAATCCATACTGCCTAGGATTCCATGCCTGGGCTGTTGACCAAAATAGGCCAAACGTTTGGTAAACAGCTTCTCCAGCAACTACCCATATATCGGGAGATATACTTTTTACGTTGTCATTTTCGATCGACAAAATTGTGAAATCCGATAGTCTGTCTAGCGTATCAAGGATAAAATACAGATACAAACAGAAGCTGTTGTTAATAACATTTAAACTTTGTTTGATGATTTTATGTCTTTTTGCATTCCTACCTGGAAGTCATAAAACTTTCTATACACACCAGGTCAGCCCACAACCAAGAACCTTCCGCTTCCATCCACATTATCATCTGGAAGGGGAGATTCTCATCCTTAACCAAGAGCTAAATATTTTTATGTGCCATTTTTTTCTCTTATTATTTTTGGTTCAACGCTAACCAACCAAACCTAGCTTAAAATCCGCTGGATTGCCTTTCTAGCTTCTGGCAAAACTACTACATGATGATGGGTGATTGATTATTGATTACGGGTAGGTTTTTTGCCTTAACCCCAACTTTACTTTGACTGAGGGTAGTCATGGATGAGACAATGCTTCTACCACGCACAAGTTTCGTCTTAACATACCGTCCATTAGTCCTAGGGAAGTTTCTGATGTTCTGATGACAATTCCTCTAGAAAGATTTGATTTTTGTGCGAATGTGAATGACTTTATTTATTTGAAAATTGTTGTTAGGGAAATTTATTATTTGCGTTGGAAATATGTTTTCAATATTGACATAATATGCAATATGTCCACAGCAGTGGCTTGGTGTGATCGCTGGTTGAGTTACGGTACTGAAATGGTGGGTTCGAATTGCGAACTTTGTAACGTTACTTTTGTCGTTACATACTCAGTTGTTCAATTCTCCTAATCTATCTCCATAAATAATTTTTCTTTTCAACTATTTCAATTATTCAGTCCGAGTAATATCAACGCACTCGGTATAAAAGTGGAAAGGAGATAAGAACGACACGGCGCGCCGTGTCGTTCTCGCCGCGGCGACTCGAGAGTTTTTGGTTTGATTAGCGTAGCTATAGCACGCATTTTTAGAAAACAGAAATTTTTTGACGAATAGTTCGATTAATTGACGGCAGATTAGGCCCGAATCCTGATAAAGCCATTACATAGTCTGGCTACCTGTAGTTGAATGGAGGTAGCAAATTTATAATAATTTATTACGATATATTTTGGAAAAATTCGAGTACGTTGGAAGTTAGTACCAGTGATAGGAACGTTATATTCCATATTGGGCTATTGATACCATATCTGTATATACCATTTGATTTCCCATATTTTTGAAAATTGGCTTCCGCTATTGCAATTAACTGGAAATCAAGATTGGAAGATAGTGCCAGTAAGAAGAGTTAAATTTTTCTATCAGCTGGATCAACTTTGGAAAATTTCCTTTCTTTTTGGAACGATTTGTCATTTGGCTCTGGTTGAATATTTTGAGTGGGGCTGTAGTGTTGACTTTTGCTACTGAATTTTTTTAACATCAACAAGCTGAGTTAGATATCTGTTGGTTTTGTGTACTTATGTGTGCTTGCTTTGTAGCGTTTTTTTATATCAAATAGAGGCCATCACACTGGGAATCCGAGATAGGGCTCTGTCGCGGAGTTGCAGTTCACACTAAAGGTCCAGACGGTTATTTCAATCATCCGGCTGCGAGGTAAGTTACGCATTTGTCTACATTATCGGCTTTTATCTGACGACAATAGGCTTTGCTGTAAATTTATTACTCAAGAGCAATTTGGGCTCTTGCCAGTGGCAAGTATGCTGGGGCCTTATCTCAAGATAGTTAAGGGACCTTCGGTCCAAGTTTGTCCCATTTTTTTTGCCTTCAGCAATATTTTTGTTTGGGACCTTTATGGTCCGTGAGAGGCACTCTCGCGACTGTAAATTGGTTGGAAATTGCTTAACCATAATCTATTTTTTCCTGGTTTTGAATAAACACCCCTTTATTCCTACTGTGTGTTTTATTCAGGCCTGGCGCCTCTTGAGCTCTTTCATTTTCAGCTGGGCACTGCAGAATACTTTGGAGGTAAATAATTGGCGTATAAACGAACCCACGAAGATTGCTAAAATCTCCCACGCTCTCGGTCTGTAATTCGGAAAGAATAAAGCTCCGCCTTAACATCGAAGGCACAAGAGGCTGCCTTGTCGAAAACACGTAAAGTTGCGACAACTTCAGGAAATTTCTTAGCACGGTTCTCTGATAGACATCAACATTTTGTAGACGAGTAAGAGCGAACGACAAGATACTGGATAACATGGCCTTGTCTTCGTAGCGTTGAGTTGTAAAATAAGGGAAAGAGGACGAATGAAACAAATCATTGCATTTGGACCCCAAAATAGACGAAAATAATAAAATGAATCAAAATTTAAATAAAAAATTTGATTAAAATAATAAAAAATTGAAAGAAAATAAACAAGAGATGGATAAAAATATATACATGAAATAATAAACGAGAATAAAAAATTGAACTAATATAATCAAAAATTTGACCAAAAGTTTGATGAAATGAAATGGGAAACGATGAACTTTGAGCAAGAAAATAATAATTATAAGAAGAGAATTCACCACCAGTACAAAAACGGAAGAAAAATTAAAGATAAAAGCATATTAAAATAACTGAAAAAGGATGGAAAAATTTAAAATTGAAAGGTTCTCAATAAGAAGAAAATGAAGATATTGCTATGACCTCCTTGTTATAATTTATGCACGTCTCAGATTGTTGGGCGCCACATCCAAATTGGATGAAATAATAACGCTGCAATACGCTACAATAGGTTTTAACAATGTTTTAACATTATAAGAAATATCTGTAAACTGTAATATCAACTAAATATTTGACGTCTTAATTAATTAAAATTATTTTAAAAATTAATTAAAATACGTTAAATTTATTATTTTTTATTAAATTATTTATTTATTACTTAGTTGTAATGTATTATTATCGTTCAAAACCAAATCAAAGTATTTCTGAGCGAGGTCAAGCGAGGTTATTTCATTAGCGTGCATCAGCGTGACGTCACGTTGATGTTGCTTACAGCGCACCATCGTTAATATTTCTCCCCTATAAATCAAATTGAGATTTGTAGTAATTATGTGAATTTATATTTTTTACCTACACCTTGTTCTTTATTTTCAGAAATTTAAAAATTTTTTTTTCCCTTAATTTAATTTATAACTCGAAATCCGTTGATTCTAGAGTCTAGAATCACGACGATAAGGGGTTATAACCTAATTTGTAGACAAGCGAATGATCTTTAAAAAAGTTCTAATCCATTAACCTTAAAAAATCAATAATATCGGAGCTATGGCCGTTTGAAATCAGAAATTCAAAAAATTGCTTTAAAGGGAGGTACCCCCAGGGGTTTGGACTTGGTCAAAAGTTTTATTTGAAAATTTGTCTTAGAAAAGTGTCCTTTATCACCACCTCAAAGGTTCTCCACGGTCACGGGGACACCCTGTATATTGGACCTTTGACGTTTTATCTCTGGAGAAATCTATAATTTCTTGCAATATTGAACCTTACGTTATTACACAATTTCCGTACATAATTTTATGATTACCTTATAGAAAATTACATGGTCGAATTGCGGTATAATTCATTTTACAGAGAATATAATATGTTTTCTACAAAGATATTTTCATTTCAAATCGATAAATCGATAGGTTATGTTTTACATGTAAACAAATTTACAAATTAACTCATTCTAAATTAATTGATTTATTTTGGAGATTTTTGACATGACAAATCTCAAGATTAATATTCATAGCAAGTTTTTAGTATATCTTTCAGTCTTTAACGATTTTATTAAATTCATGGTTTTTGAAAATGAGTTGGATATTGAATGTCGGAAATTAAATGTTTCACGAAACCTTGTATTTCTTTAATTAAGGAGTCTCATGCTTAATTATTATGTCATAATAGACCATAGTAAGATGGTTTAATTTTAAAACATAGCGATATATTTTTTTTTCTGCAGGGAAGGGGGATCCCTTCATAGGCACCACCCCATCAGGGATGGTAGTGTCAGATTCTAACTGACTAAAACCCCCTCCCCGACGACAGCGCGGGCTTTACCTTCTCGGCATTACTTCCGCTGTCGTCTGCGATCTTCCATGCTGCATCGATGATGCAGGCTCCCGATGACTTCCCGGTTTAGCACGAAAGCGGACACACCGCTCGCCGCGATCCAACACGTCTCACCGGGTCACCTAGTGGTCCGCAATCGTCAGTATAGGTGAAAGTCCACTCGTCATTAACTTAATAGGCGGAAATTCCGGCGACAAAGTCAAGGCCGAGCCGACCGTCATCCATACCGGAGACTCCGAGCCCCCAAGCGACCCTGCAAATCATATATAGCAATATATTTAAAAAGGAATATTTGCAAAATGCAGATAATAAAATGAAGATTGATTCCATGAAGAGAAAAATTAAAATTGGAACTGGAGAAACGATAAAAAAGTGGAATTTAAAAATTTTGGTTATAGGAAAGTAAGAAAATTAAAGTTGAATTGGATTCATTTTGACGATGAGAGCTGGTGAAATGGACAATTTACTTTCCCTATTTCTCATGGAAGCGGATGAGATGGAGATGTACAAATGAGAGGAATGTTACAATAATTCAAACATAAAAGCCCTCAACTATTGGAATTTGGTTTGATAAATTAAAAATTTGATTTTATTAAAACTTTGTCAATGCACTTTGACTGGATGATTTGATAAGCGATAAAATTAACAAAAGAATGCCAAATTTTATTTTTAATATTGAGACTTTTGAAATATTTCGAAGCCATTTAATTTAATTTAGTTAAATTTGTAAATATGATGGATATTTTAAAATGATTGGAATGAATGGGCTAAAAATGGAATGATTTTGCAAATAGTAAAGATTCGAAGTTAATTATGGGTCGTCCTTAAAGGATGTCTACCCCTGGGGGCAGGCGGGGGAGAGGTGGATTTACAAAAAGGTACCGGGGGGGGGGGGGGGGTTGAACAAATGTGACATCCGCATAAAAATCCAATTTTTGGTATAGTCAAATAAAGTTTATCGAAATTCTTACTTGTTTAATAATTTAAAAAATTTAATTAATAGGTTTTTTTAGTTAAAAAGGTCAAGTTTGATTTTAAACACATGAGGGGGTCTTTGATTTGTGACTAACGCCGTAGCGAGCTATTCTGGCGCCTGAGGCAAATTTGAATATGTGCGTCCCCCTCCCAAAAGATTCATATCATTTGAAAATTTTAAACTATTATTTATTGGGTTTTGTCGAGGTTTAGCACTCCCATTACGATGGCGCTCGCTTAGAGTAATGAAAACAAATGGATGCTTATCAGGAACTCATTTAGGCTGCCGGGACCGGGGGTCTAATACCCCCCAGGTACACTTAATTTATTGCGAAAGAAAAACTTTTACGTCCCTCGGTATTAACCACTTCACCTGATAGTACGCACGGGTGCGTGTAAAATGCATTTAGTTACAAATAACCCGCGGGTGAAGTGGTTAAGAAGAACGGTACTGGGATAGTCATGAAAAATATCACCAAAAATCACCCCCTGCCGGATTACAAACAAAAATTGCAAAAGATTCAATTGAAAATAATAAATTTTGATGGTTCCGTATAATGGCAAGTGTACCTGGGTGGTATTCCATACCCCGTAGACCGCCTGGTCGTGTAATATCGATTTTTATCGTTGGGAATTTCTGAAGATCTTATATAAAATACGCATAGTATATCAGAATTACCGTTTCCGTGGTAACGTAACGGATTACCCCCCCCCCCCGAATATGGAGATTATTTTTATTGGTAGGAATTTTTCATTTCAATTTAAATATATTTGAATATCTGTCGCGATGATGACGTGATAGTTTTACCGGTTACCCAGTCAGTTACAGGGAAATGATAAAGAACGCGGGGTTCCTAAAATCCTCAGTCTATCATTGGACCAAATCTGAGGAGGAGAAAACTCTCTATAATCCTGAAACCCTGTTTTGTGTTGTTCACCATCGATGGTAAAGTTTAAATGTACGAAATAATTATTCAGAATATGAATTATTCAAAATCTTATTCAATTGTTTTCTCTGGATTTTCTTTTTATTTCATAAATACTTAGTATGGTGTAGGCAAATTTTCTTAATCTGTTTTATAGAGAAGTTTGTACTCTTCAATTTTGATTTAATGATAATTTTCTCTAAAAATGAAGGTAAGCGAGTTGTAGACGAAAAATTAATGTAGAGGATTAAAATCCCCACTTGGGGAAAAGGCCGGCAGGGAATTTTAGGCGATGTTACAATTAAAATCGCGGTCAAATTTTTCGAATTCAATCAAATTTGAATATATGCGCCTCCCCTCCCCAAACAAATATTCTTATCTGTTTGAAAATTTTAAACTATTATTTATTGGGTTTTGTCAAGGTTTAGCGCCCCCATTGCGTTGGCGCCTGAGGGAAAAGCCTCAGTCGCCCCAACTTTGCTACGGCGCTGCTTGTGACCATAGTAAGTCCGAAGATTGTGACCAACTGTGACGAGTCGGAAAAATTGCACACCCCTTATTGAATGCGATATGGTACATTTTCGAAATAAACTTAAAATGAAATTTGTAATAATTAAAATTGATGATTTTGTTTATTGCTGATAAAAATTAATCTAATGTAACCCGTTTTTGATAAGATTTTGAAATAGTTAAGCAAAAATTTGCAAACTTTTTTTGAAGTTTTGAAGATTTCAATTTCTTTTATAAATTTAAGGATAGGGTTTGTTATTGTGATGAGATAGTCAACCAGAATTGTGAAGGGGATTTACATGCACAAATCTAGGGGGGTAACTGTCGTGATTTTTCTAAAAAGATTTGATTTTTGTGCGAATGTGAATGATTTTATTTATTTGAAAATTGTTGTTAGGGAAATTTATTATTTGTTTTCAGGGTAAGAATGCATTAGTTGAGCGTAAATTTAAGATTTAAGTAGTGTTGGATTAATTCTCACACAGGCGGGGACCCCAGATTTTTGTAAAAAAGTTGAAATGTTTGAGTTTGTTTCAAGCATAAATTTATAAGAAATGTGTAAAATAAAAAGTTTAAGTTAATAAGAAGTGTTTAATTGAAAAGGAAATTAAAAATTTAGGGTTACAAGTATCTTGCAGCCTGATTTTTTATTAAAGGTCCTTTTTAAAATATACCCAAAAACTAAAAATTATAGGTCACATTTCTTTCCAAATTATTGGTCAGAATCGAAATACGCGACTTTGTTCTAATTTTACGGACTTCGTATCTCGATCTTAAGATATCCGAGATTCCCACGTTCAAGTTGCAAACTGCCCTGCAAACCTGATAATTTCTAACTAATAAGCTTATAACATTTTTCATTAAGTTCGGCTGAAACGTCTCCATTTCGTCCAATATTTGAAAAGAAATTAGCGAGCCACATTCTGGCTTTATCCACGCATTCAGGAATTCAGGAGAAACTCAGGGTAAATGTCGTCACTGGTATATAAAGGCGGATAGGGAGGGGAGTAAAGGGGACAGTTACCTCAATCAATTTTCAAAAATCGAACAAAAATGGTTTTATGCGGTTTAATGGACTAAAATTGATAAAAATTTGAAAATGTACCTCAATTTTATTAATAGTAGTTTATCCCCACACTTGATCTATGCCTAAATCCGCCCTTAATCAACGGCGAATTTAAAGGGGTCATTACTCACTATCTCCTCCCGCACGAATTTCCAATAAAAAAAGAAACCGTTAAATGTTAAAATAAATCTGTTTTGCGTTATTATGTAATTAAACCCCCTCCCCCATAAACTTTGTCTGAATCTGCCATTACCCTTGACTATAGAACAAAGTAGAATTATAAAAAAATTCAATTGACAAATTATAAAATTCATGAAGTTATGGACGACGGCCATGGCCTGATAGCGCGATCAACTGCCAATGTAAGGTTCTCCGGTTCGACTCCGGATACAGTCTAAAATTTCATGACCATCTTCCGTGTGGCAGAGGGCACGTAAAGATGGCGGTCCCCCTATGTTAAGGATTTGCCATCATTACAACAGAGTGCAGGCACATCGAAAGGCAAGCATAGTATATAGCAACCACCTGAGATGTAAAAACAAAAAATGCTCATAGAACTAATACATAAATTATTAAAAGGACAGGTACTAGACTTTTTAGTAAGAGTAGAAGAAGAGAAATTTGTGACAAGTGGACACCCTGGAATGGTGTTTTCCTATTTTGCTAGGAAACTTTCTTTTCCGGCTTATGAGAAAAATAACCGACTTCGCAGCACTGCGAACATTTTGTACACCTCAGTGGCGTGCCGAGCCTTTTGCGGCATATTATTCTAGGGGCGCAAATGCATATTATCGTATCCAAATATAATATTACATTTTATTGGTTTGGGACGCTAGGACGGCAATAATGGACAGGGATAAGGGGCTTCCGTCCTTTCGGCTTCTGCTCCTCCTGGCTGACTAACATAGCCTCTTGATCGGTCGCTCAACATCTGAGGTATTCTCCCGGCTCGACGACTCTTGCGAGGCTCCTTCTAAAATCTTTCTCATCCGGAAATGCATTTGATTCGGATGTTTACCGTCGTTGTCAAATGCTCACACTTCGGCTCCCTTGACGTTTTTATCTCGTTGGTCTTTTATAAATTGCATAAATTGTTTTGCAAGATTTCATAATATGGTGTTGCCCTCTCTTTGACTCTCAAAAATTGAAATTTAACCATTAGTAGCAGAGATGAACCAATGGCCGCCATTTTGGTGTTCTACATGGATATTCAAATGGCTCCCTATCTGAATAAGCGTCTTCTGATCTCATTTATGATTACAGATATTGTTATATTCTATTCAAAAAGTGAAGTTTTGCCTTTATTTGCTTTATGCTGATGGCACTATTATGTAATCATGCACATGGGCGACGTGACCACTTACAGTAATTTTACCTGACTTTGGGGTAAAACAGGAGGAAACAATAAAAACCAAACGAATAGAAATATACATCAATATCAATATATTACAAACTTCAGAAGGATTTGTAAATATTGAACAAAAACAGTTGCTTTTCATAAATTTAATAAAAATAAGTAAATAAAAATTAAATATAAACAGCGCATTTAGAATCTACAAAATCTAGTTGCACATCCGTTCGCCAAATGGCTTTGTCATGTCGGTTCGGTTACAAATGAAGACTTTACAATAATAATAAAATTATAATAAAACAATATAATAAAACAATACAGAAATTTTGTCACTTAGTTCGGTTTTCATTACAAGTCATGAATTATAATATTACCACATTCATGACACAAGGAAATTACCTATGGTAATATTGTGGGTATTACTTATGGTAATATTGATGGTGCTGGGTCGTCTCGTGGTAATATACTCTTCATCTGCAGCAGCTGCTGCAGTTCTCTCTGCTAATAGTTTGAGCCGGCGTTCTTTATCGTCATTATTGGACCTACCGATTATTTTTATAATCAAATTGTCTATAATCAAAGTCGGAACCACACTATCAATTTTAGCTCTACAAATTGGACAGTCGTCGCGTTTCCTGCGCCAACAATCGAAGCAATATTTACAAAACGTATGAGAACACATAAGCGTTACCGCTTCTATAAATAATTCCGTACAAATACTGCATTGAAGTTCATCGTCTTCTTCATTTAGTTTTACTTCACTCTTTGCAAGCTTTTCCGGAGGCTCTTCTTCACTTTTGCATTTAATTTTAGTTTTTCGACTAGCCATTTGAACTGTGAAATAAAAAGACAGGTTATTTTTTGACTTTACAAATAATTTGAAGTTTGATGGCATCATTTGATGACAATTGGCCAATTTTGTCGTCTTATAATTTGCCGATAATTAATAATTTATCGTTATATAAGCAATTATTATTAAATTAAATTAAAAATTAAAAATTTCTCCAATTTCTTTATTAAATGAACGAGACGCGTTTCGAGAATCTCAATATTGTCGTGTTCTATTCGAAAATGTCCCAGGACAACCAGTACATCTCCCTCTCCCTCTGACTTTAATATGAAATAAAATCCTCTTTCAACAATGAAACGTTTAATCAACAAATATGAACTTTTTATATGAACAATTACATAAACCAATCTTAATTCACTAAAAATAACATCAACATTTAATAACTCTATCCCCTTTTAAATCGTTTTATAATCGCAAAGTAGTTCCTATTATTTGCAAAACACACGGCACTTTATAACAGTATTTATTTAGGATTTGCTCACCCTAAAATCTTCTTTATTCCAGGTTTTTTCCAAATCTGTAAACCACTGACCAAATCCTATTCTCGTTCGTATCAATTTTATTTTTTTACAGGAATTTGTTGACCCAATTCATTAAATTCAACAATCTTTTTCAATGATGTCAATAATATCTTCAATTACAATATTTTATTCATCCAATTCACTATTTTCAACAATCTTTATCAATGATGTCAATAATATCTTCAATTACAATATTTTATTCATCCAATTCACTATTTTCAATAATCTTTGTCAATGATGCATAGCAATGATGTCAATAATATCATCAATTACAATATTTTATTCATCTAATTCACTATTTTCAATAATCTTTGTCAATGATGTCAATAATATCATCAATTACAATATTTTATTCATCCAATTCACTATTTTCAATAATCTTTGTCAATGATGTCAATAATATCATCAATTACAATATTTTATTCATCCAATTCACTGAACACGATTCGTATTGATTTTATCAAACAATTTATCAATATTTTTGAACCCGAATTTTTACGTGATCCTTTTATTCTTTTTTTATTTACCCGTCACCCTGGTTATCCGCCAAAATCCTTTTTATCCCAACTAGATTTTGTGGACTTTTTTTTCAGCAATTTATTCGCACTTCTTAATATCTAACATTTTTTTATTATATTTATTTTCATAGTTTAAAATTTGATCCTATTTCATATTCAATATTTAATTTTTGTGCATTTTGTTAACACACTTCAATATATTCTCATCTTCGGCCGTTAAAGGCTGTACAAAATAGAGAAAATTAGTCTATGTAAAACATCAACAAATCACATTTTACTTACTTAAAAACGTAGTGTCAAAAATTTATAATTTAATTAGTATATAAAATGAAAAACTAAATAAAAGAAAATTATGTTATCAACTGGTGCTTATTAGCAACATTGCTTATCAGCACCACCGTAACACAATTGGCAAAATAAAACATTCATTGAAATTGCTTTGGATATTTAAACATTTTGTTTAACGAACAATTTTTTTTCTTTTAATATTGAAATTTCTTCTACTCGTAGATTATTCAGAACACTCCCTCCCTAGCTGTCTTTAAGATCCGAAATCCAGTTTCTATTACAAAATCATATCATGTAACTAGAAGATGGTTAGCAAATATAGATTGCTTACTGTTTTTGAACCAGTAAGTTAGGTGTTCCTTCAATCTAACATTAAATGATCTAGCCGTCCTTCCCACATAAAAACAACTGCAACGTCCGCATGAGAGCTGATATACCCCAGTTGTTGACATTCAGTTTATCCTTAGCGTTGAGCAAATTAAATGGCTTATTCTCACTTCTAAAGGCTACCCTAACATTAACTGATTTTAAAATGTTTTTTAATTTCGATGACAAGACATCACCAGCATAGGTCACAACGCCGAATAGCTCAACCAACTCACCTGTAGCATCCGGCATGACAAAATTTTGTTTCAAGTATTTTGTGTATTTGTGTCTTCGGATTAGCTTATCGACAATCTGGTCATTGTAATGGTAGTGTCTAGCAATGCTCTTTATCACATTAAATTCTACCTCTAAATCCGATATGCTAAGAGGAATACTTAGAGCTTTATTTACAAGATGATGGAATGCAGCTAGTTTATGTGAAATTGGGTGGAATGAATTGCTATCAATGGTTTGGTCAGTGTATGTTGGTTTTCTGAACACATTAAATTTGTGTCTACCAGTGCTAATGTTATTGCTAACATCTAAAAAGTTAGCTCCCAGATCACCAATTTCAAGAACAAAATTAATATTATCATATCAATATCATTAATGTAGGATACAAAATTATGCAGCTCATCAAGAGACCCAATCCATAAACCGATTATGTCATCAACATAATATCTGTAGTAATAACAAAGATTTTTATAGAAGATATTATTGTGGGTAATGTGGTTACACTCAAAATTATCCATAAACAGGTCGGCCAAAAACGGAGATAAGCAGCCACCCATCGGCAAACCATCGTTCATAACAAATGAGTTATCATCAAATAAAAAGAAGTTCTGTTCGAAACATACTTTTAGGAGGTTGAAATATTGTAGAACATCCACGTCAGACAAGTCAGAAAAAATTAATTTATCCTTAATCAACTCAAGTACTTCGTTCACTGGTACATTCGTAAACAAATTCTTAACGTCCAAAGAAAAAACAAGAGCACCAACAGGAACCACAACGTTCTCAAATCTACTGCATCCGGAAATGCATCTGATTCGGATGTTTACCGTCGTTGTCAAATGCTCACACTTCGGCTCCCTTGTCGTTTTTATCTCGTTGATCTTTTATAAATTGCATAAATTGTTTTGCAAGATTTCATATTATGGTGTTGCCCTCTCTTTGACTCTCAAAAAATTGAAATTTGACCGTTAGTAGCAGAGATGAACCAATGGCCGCCATGTTGGTGTTCTACATGGATATTCAAATGGCTCCCTATCTGAATAGGCGTCTTCTGATCTCATTTATGATTACAGATAATGTTATATTCTATTCAAAAAGTGAAGTTTTGCCTTTATTTGCTTTATGCTGATGGCACTATTATGTAATCATGCACATGGGCGCCGTGATCCACTTACAGTAATTTTACCTGACCTTGGGGTAAAACAGGAGGAAACAATAAAAACCAAACGAATAGAAATATACATAAATATCAATATATTAAAAACTTCAGAAGGATTTGTAAATATTGAACAAAAACAGTTGCTTTTCATAAAATTAATATAAATAAATAAAAATTAAAGATAAACAGCGCATTTAGAATTTACAAAATCTAGTTGGACATCCGTTCGCCAAATGGCCTTGTCATGTCGGGTCGGTTACAAATGAAGACTTTTAATGAAACCGGACTTACCGATTATAAAAATATAATCGGTAAATTTGCAATTTCAAAATCTTTGAAACACTCAAACTTTTTCACCTTTAGAGTACAAACGATTTTTATGCAACTTCATTGGAGCTCAAACTATTCTCTATCGATTAGTTTTTATTTTATTAAAAAAATCACATCTTAAAAAAAGCATTTTTACAATGTCTCCCAAAATTGTTCTAAAGAATTGAATTTTTATTAAAAGCCGTTGGGGTACAATCGATTTTTATGGAAGCTCCCTGGAGCTCAAACATTTGATACTTATTTCATTAAAAAATTCGCAATGGTGGGCGCGGGGGGGGGGGGGGGGGCGAAATGTATCTCAAGGAGGTGGTTCAAGTTTACCAGAAGATCGTTGACATCACGATCTGGCTCGAGATACACGCTTGCAAAGTACAAGAATCGTTGTTTGAAGTTTATCCTGATCATGCAGAGGCTGGTGTCGCAGTATTGGAACATTTTTTAATTATTCGCTTGTTGTTTTCATTCTTGTTACTTTGGAAGACGTGTACGCCGTCCACACCTTTTACTTGGTTAATTCGTCCTACGTACAGTTCCTCCTTTATCCTTTTTTAAGACTAAAATTTTGTTTTTTATAGTATACTTGAAATTTCCCCCAAAGATATTTTGGATTTCCCGCCCGTAAAGTTCCCTTCAGAATTTCACTTTTAATTTCAGTATAATATAAGGTGTTGATTTCATTTTTAATTATGTTTGAATTATTGTTGGGAAAGTCCAGTTTTTACTCTCACCCGAATTATCACTCTGAAATTTTCCCTTACTTGTTTAATAGGATTTTAAATTACATTATGTATTGTGTGATTTGTTGTGTGTGTGTAGTATCTTTAGAAAACCGAAACACCAAAGTTGGTCAATCTCTTACCTTACTTTGCAATTGTCAGTTTAAATATGGCCAAATTTTCAAAATTTTGTGTATTTCAATATGATTGTCCAAATTTAATTTTTGCAGCTTTTTGTAAAAATAATCAGGATCGAGTACAGAAATTGGATATTTTTACAAAATATATTTCAAGGCTCCTAGGGAATCCCTCTTGATGTTTTATTTCATTTAAATTTCCGGAAATTTGTAATTTATCGAAATCAACTTTGATTCATGTAAAATATGTCAGTTTGATGTATTAACTAAAAATGTATTAACACTGGCGTCCCAAATTAATATACGTCATATATTATAGATTACCCTAAAAAATTCTTAACAGTGCCGTTCCAACTTTGTATAATTACAACATAATGCGATACCGCAAAATCGCAGGTTTTTTGAGCTAAATCCAAATATGAATTTTGAAGGCAAAAAAATGTTATTCTACATTTCGCTTTTAATTCGACCATCAAGTGGATTAAAAGAATGAACGATTTGAAAATTTGTTAAAAATGTTTAGCATATTTTTGAATTTCAACTTTTTGAAAGTATTACGTATAGATGGATTTTTTTAGAAACATGCTCGTCTATTCCTGAGGAATTATACATTAGATATTTTTAATTTTCCTTCAGCTTTGAACCTTTCGCCAAAATATTATTACAAATTTTTGCAATTTTCCAAAAATTATTTACTGATTTACCAATTTTTTTTAAAACTGAAAAAGAACTTTGTAGTAAGTTTTCTAGTTATAATTAATTATCAAAAACCGTTGGAACATCCATTACCGTCGGTAATTTATAAATTAACAGCTAATTTATAACATAGCATTATAACATTAATTTATAACAGTTATTTTAGTAGAGGCGGCTGGTACGAGGAAGGCGGGCAGCGGGGTGCCGCTGAAAACCATCGATAATTTTGAAAAAGCTATTGGAGCTTCGGATACAGTTTTTAATGGTATTTAATTTAGTATAGGAAGATAGTTGGTGTAAAACGACAAATAACGCTACCATTTGAAAAATAACATCGTCGTCAATTTCTAATCAAATTCGAAAGGTGTTCAGGCAAAATTGTATCTAAATATTCGAAAATGTGGATTTTCGCCGCAAACAGTTTTTTTCGTGAAAATTTAATTGAACATTTTCGATTTATATTTGTCCCAGAATATATTAAGCGAAGAAAAAAATTTTATTTTCAAAATTTTGTAAATTATAAAAAACGTTTCTAGATTTTTCCGCGTCAAATATTCACTAATTAAATCATCGCCTTTTTAATTTATTGTTACAATTTGATGATTTACGTATTTCGATAGTAAAATTTCCAAGTTTCGAAAAATATCTTCCCGTTTGAATCATTTTTTTTTTCCAAATACACAATTTTACAATTCTTTGTTTTTGTTTTAACCTATGTGGAAGTTTGGGATTCAATGGACTTTAATGGCTGTTTTTGGGGCTTAAACTTGAATTTTCCGCAATTTGTTTTGTTTAATTCTGTGGTAATATTGTCAAAACCTGAAAATCAGATAATAATTCAATTTAAATATTTGACGATACGCCCCTGGTTAGTGAAAGAATTAAAACTGTCAAGTATTGCAGAATGATAAAATTCAGAAAGTAGGATACACGTGCAGGGCGTAGGAGAGGAAATGCTCGTTAGTGGGAAAAGTGAGTATTAGATTGACAGTGAAAATGAGAGGTAGTTAGCTATAAATAGAATGTAGTGTAAAAGTTAAAATGGGCTTGTAATGGGTTGTTTAAAATAAGGAAGAAATATTTAAGAAGCACAGGACCCAGAAATTAAGGAATACTTAGTTCGTAAGTTGTATTTGTTATGTTGTTCTAATATTTTATCTTTTACTCGTTATTTAATATATGTGTTAAAATGATCTTCGGTAGAATTTTATTTAAAACCATCTGAGTTTACGCTACCCCTAGTTCACAGCTTTATAACTCGTGGCAAATGGTGGAGGTGCCGGGCACCAAAACATCCAAAATCGCCAAGCAGGTGATAAAACGCGATACGATTCCAAACATACTAATGTGGAATTTAAAGTAGGCGATAAAGTGAAAGTTTTTACTCCTACAAGAAAAATTGGGCGCGCGGAAAAATTATTATTACGCTGGTACGGTCCATATTTGATAACGAAAAAATTAGGAGAAGTTAATTACGAAATAGCTAAAGGCACAACAGCGAATGCGAAAAAAGACGTTGTGCATGTTAGCAGAATGTTACCCTATTATGACGAGTGGGTGCCATCCCCAGCTAGTGTTCTTAATAATTAATAGCGTAAATTGTAACTTACCACTCTAAAGTGGAATATTTTAAGCAACATAAATAGAATAATAAAATCGTAAGGGTATAATAAGAAATTTTTTTCAGTAAACGACAGGGTAATAAATTACTATTAAGAAAGGGGTAATATTAAATGTAGGAATTAAGCCAATAAAAGTTTTGAATGTTTTAGAATATAAAAAGGCCGAATTTAGAAGGAAGAAACGGACCGAAATAGAAGGAAAATAAACCAATAGCATAAAGGAAGCAGAACGCAAGGCGCGTCATAATATTTTTGATTTTAGGAAACAAGTTGAAATAATCATAGGAATTCATACGCGGACAGTCAAAGAGTCATTAGGGGTAGTTTGGAAACCACTTTCAAGAGGGATGAGTGTGGTATGGAATGGAATGGAGAACAATAAACCGAATTGGATTTGGATAAGCAATGGATGGATGGAGAGATGGAATGGTTAACAAACCAAGGTAGTGTTGCCGAACGTCGTGGAATTCACAGCTCAACAACAAGAATGTGAAAAGGGAAAAGGGACTATTGATATCCGATTTGGGCCTGATCACCCCATTGAAGGTTATTACATAGTACTCCTGACTACCAATTCACGATTCTACATTTTCACAAGGAATATACCTGGAATTGGATTTGGAATTGGAAATCACAAATATGAGCAAGGAAGGAGTCCAGTCAAGAGGGAAGAAAAAATGGTGTTCATTCAAATGGAAATAATTATGGGTCAACCAATGTATAATGTATCTATACCCATCCCCTACACGTCAGCGACTCTAGTGTAACGAACAGTCAAAATTTTGATGAAAGTGGGAAGCCGCCTAACCAAGTAGGTCAAATAAAAAATAAAAGAAAGAACCCCGAACTTTAAAAAGTGAAATGAAACAGTGCCGCGCGATATTGAACGTTATAAAACTGAAAATTTAGAAGATTAGAAACCCAAAACGTGAAATAAAGAAAGTGCTACGCCAATAAGACTATTCCAATAAAAGGAAGAATAAAAGCCCAAAGAAGAAAATAATAAAGTGCCCAAAAAAGTAATAATCAAATTAAAAGCAGAATAAATTAATTTAAAAGTGAATACTAGTATTTAGAGTAAAATTTTTGTATATGTATGTAGATTACCAAAAGGGATCCCAATTTGTAAAAATAATCCATGTAGAAGAATCGGTGAACTTTTAGCGCTAAATAATAACATCTCAGTATCACCAACTTCTCTATGGATTGTTTACAATGGTAATGAAATGTTTTAGATAAAATAATAAAGGCACAAGTAAGAATTGTAATATCGATAAACCATATCGAAAAGAAAATGTGTCTGGTGCATCTAACAGCCAAATATGTAAAATAAAAATAAGGCAAACGATTAGTTAAACGTTAGACACCATTTGTTAGAAAGTATAATTTTAAAAGTTGGGCACAATAATTAAAAAGTAAATCCAGCCAAAATATTTATAAAATAAAAATAGGGCAATTAAATTGGATTCAAATAATAGTAATGAATAAAAAGATATGAATAAATTTAAAAGAAATAATAAATTGGATAAGAAAGGCACTATAATAAGGCGAAATAAAGATGCACATAATTAAAATACAAATTGATTCACACAAGGGATAAATTTCAAATATATTCAAATATAAATTTCAAAGGCAAATGAATTTCAGAGGTAAATGAAGTTTAAGTTTATGTAAATTTTAAATGTAAATAAAATAGGTAATAGGATTAATTAGCATTAATGAGAAACTAAAGCAATAATTTAAAATATGAACCTCTAAAATACAACAATCAATATTGAACCGAGTAATAACATAAAAATAATTTTTTTAAAAAACGTATTGAATATTACAAGTTCAGACAGATGTAATTCTGTAATTCAAAATGATAGAAACAGATAACCACTAAACCAGATAACGTTACGACATAAAATGTTTAAAAAGGTAACAACCAAATTAATTAATAATAATAATAATTAATATTAAATGTCAATAGTCCCTACATGTAATTAGTAGAAAATGACGCAAAGGCTATCTGAACAAACCGAGATAAAGCCACAAAATATATATAAAAAATAAACAAAGTGGGATGATCTTCAGGATAATTTTAAAATAAATTTTAAAATAATTATAGCGGAAGATGTGACGTTGAACTTGGATTTTCAATACGACCACTTCATAGTTTTCATAGAATGTTTTTAATTTTAATATTGTTGTAATTTAGAGAGACATGGTAAATAGTAAAAATTAGAAATTTTTTTAAAAGGTATGTTTTATGTTTTTGACGTGTACTTAGTTAGTTTAGTATTTAATTTTTTAAGATATCTGACACTTGTTACGCCTTGGGACAGTCGTTTTCATGACCCGGAGGGTATTGTCAAAACCTGAAAATCAGATAATAATTCAATTTAAATATTTGACGATACGCCCCTGGTTAGTGAAAGAATTAAAACTGTCAAGTATTGCAGAATGATAAAATTCAGAAAGTAGGATACACGTGCAGGGCGTAGGAGAGGAAATGCTCGTTAGTGGGAAAAGTGAGTATTAGATTGACAGTGAAAATGAGAGGTAGTTAGCTATAAATAGAATGTAGTGTAAAAGTTAAAATGGGCTTGTAATGGGTTGTTTAAAATAAGGAAGAAATATTTAAGAAGCACAGGACCCAGAAATTAAGGAATACTTAGTTCGTAAGTTGTATTTGTTATGTTGTTCTAATATTTTATCTTTTACTCGTTATTTAATATATGTGTTAAAATGATCTGCGGTAGAATTTTATTTAAAACCATCTGAGTTTACGCTACCCCTAGTTCACAGCTTTATAACTCGTGGCAATATGGAAACGTTTATTTTATGATCAATATATAGTAACCCCGTTACTATGCAGTTGTTTAATTATCACGTAGTAATTCGTCTATAATTTTTTCTTACCAAATATTAAATCATTAATTCAAGTTAATATAGTTTTATTTAATTCAGCGATCTACAAAATATCACAGGTTATGACGCCCAGTCTACGCAATTAAAAAAAAAGTGTTTATTGTAAGACATATCAATTTTGACATATCATAATGTCAAATAATAAAGAAGGGTCGCTAGAAAAATTAAAAGGCTCCGAAAACTACAATACATGGAAATATTCTATGCAAGCGCTGCTTGAACTACATGATTTAGAAAAATGCATTTCGGAAACTGATACCGAGAAAGATGCGAATAAGTTAAAAAAGGCAAAGGCGAAATTAATTTTAGCAATTGATCCAGTTTTGTATGTGCACATACAATCATGTGCAGCAGCAATTGATATATGGATGGTGTTAAAAACAATGTTCGAAGATAAAGGCTTAACTCGTCGCATTGGTTTGTTAAGGATGTTAATATCAACGAATTTGGAATCGTGCTCATCGATAGACGAATATATTAACAAAATTATTGGAACGGCCAATAAATTAACAGAAATAGGTTTCCCCATTTCCGAAGAGTACATTGGGTCATTTTTATTAGCTGGACTTACAGACGACTACAAACCATTTATAATGGGCATAGAAAGTTCGGGAATAAAAATAACAGGCGATGGAATAAAATCTCGATTATATGAAATTGGTCCATCGGTAAATGTAAAAGAACAGGCATTTTTCGGTAAGAAATTTAAAGGAAAGAAGAAATCACAAACGAAAGTGACGTGTTATAATTGTAAAATGCAGGAACATTTTGCCAATAAATGTCCAGATAAACTGAATAAAAAAACTAATAACGTGTTTAGTGTAGTGCTCGCGTCAAAGGGATTGAATAAAAACGATTGGGTTTTAGATTCGGGTGCATCACAGCACATGACTTTGAACGAACACTTATTAATAAATACTAGGTCTACGACAACGAAAAGTATTTGTGCTGCAAACAATGAAGAGTTATTAGTAAAATGCATTGGTGACACTAAGATAACTTGTAACGATGAAGTTATTACAGTGAAAAACGTACTATTTGTTCCAGGTCTCGCCGCGAATTTGTTATCTGTGTCGAAGATAACTGAAACCGGTAATCAATTGAAATTTGATAAAACCGGGTGTTCAATAATAAATTGCAATAACGAAAAATTTGCAAGGGCAATTTTGATTGATGGTGTTTATGTATTGAAAACGAAAAACGCGTACGGAATGATTGCGAAACAATCGGACAATTTAGTGATATGGCACAGAAAATTAGGCCATTTGAATTTTAATGAAATTCAAAAAATGAAAAACGATAAAGTTGGTGGAATCTCGTACAATTCAACTGGAACTAAGATGAATTGTGAAATATGCGCGAAAGCTAAACTAACAAAATTACCTTTCAAACGATCAGAAAAACGAGCAAGTAATTTTTTAGATTTAGTGCATAGTGATTTAAATGGACCAATGGAAAATGAATCAATTGGTGGAAAAAAGTACTTCATGACATTCATAGACGATTTTTCAAGAAAAGTTTTTGTATACTTTTTAAAAAATAAAAGTGAAGCTTTTGAAATATTTTGTGAATTCAAGTCGATGGTCGAAAATCAAACCGAACGAAAGGTAAAAATATTGCGATCAGACAATGGGGGTGAGTACATTAACCAAAATTTTCAAAATATGTTTAAGAAATGTGGTATAATAAGTCAAACAACTAGAACCATCGTAGAGAGAGCCAAATGCCTTTTGTTTGATTCTGGATTTGAAAAACGTTTTTGGGCAGAAGCTGTCAACACAGCGGTTTATTTAATAAACAGATCGCCAGCAAAAGCGACTGGAAAAATGCCAGAAGAAATTTGGACAAATTCCGAGGTAAATTTGGAAAATTTACGAATATTTGGGACCAAGGTCATGAACCATATCCCGAAAGTTCAGCGAAGAAAATGGGATCCAAAATCTCAAGAACTACATTTCGTCGGATATTGTGAAGGGACGAAAGCGTATCGTCTTATTGATAAAAAATCAGGTAAAATAACGAAGGCTCGGGACGTTGCATTTTTTGAAAGTACAAAAATAGATTGTAGTCCTGAAGTAGCTGAATATTCTGATTTTGATGACATGGAGAATAACGATCCATTCATAATCATCACAACGAAAGAGGTAAACCATTTAGTGGGAGATGCTAACTCCAAAATTACACAAGAAGAGAATCTAGAAAATTTGGAAATAACAAATGATTCACGACCCACAAGAGAGAGAAAAGCACCTGTTCGTTATGATGATTTTGTTATGTTAGCAATAACCGAACCAATCCGAGAACCGTTAACTGTTTTTGAAGCATTAAATAGTGAAAACAAAAATGAATGGTTAAACGCAATGAAAAATGAACATGATTCATTGGTAGAAAATGAAACATGGATGTTAGTCGATTTACCACATGACAAAAGGGTTTTAAAAACAAAATGGGTATTTAAACTAAAATACGATAATGAAGGTAACATAGCTAGATACAAAGCGCGCTTGGTTGCAAAAGGATATGCACAAGTACCAGGTTTAGATTATGGTGACACATATTCACCAGTAATAAGATATGGATCAATTCGTTACTTAATGGCTATAGCTGCAAAATTTGGATTCAAGGTAGATCAAATGGATGCAATAACCGCATTTTTGCAAGGAGATTTAAACGAAGAAATTTATATAAATCAACCAGAAGAATTCAGTAACGAAACTTCACAGGTATGCCGGTTGAAAAAGGCCATGTACGGATTGAAACAAAGTGGAAGACAATGGAACATAAAACTAAATGAAGCGCTAATAGATCTCGATTTCAAAAGGTCAAAAGCAGATCCATGTGTGTATATGCAATTGAAAAACGAAAAAATTGTTATGATAATCGCTGTTTATGTAGACGACTTCTTAATATTTTGGTTAGATGAAGCAAAAAGGAACGAAATCAAAAATTCATTATCTACAAAATTCAAGATGAAAGATCTAGGAGAAGCAAAGTGTTGTGTTGGATTGAGAATTTCCCGAGACGATGAAGGAAATATTTATCTCGATCAAGAAAATTACATAAAGCAAATTCTTGAAAGGTTTAATATGAAAGATTGTAACACCTTATCAACACCATCTGATAAAAATCAGAAGTTATCTAAACAAATGTCCCAAGATTCTGAGAGAGAAGACGAAGAATTGAGCAAAATACCATATCAACAGGCAGTTGGAGCATTGTTATATTTGGTTCAAGGAACTCGTCCTGATTTATCATTCGCTGTGGGGGATGTAAGTAGATATAATAATTGTTTTAATCGCGCCCATTGGTCAGCTGTAAAACGTATTATGAGATATCTAAAAGGTACCGAAAATTTAAAATTAAAATTTAACAAAATTGGCTCATTAAATATCGAAGGATATTCAGACTCAGATTGGGCCTCCGATTTAGATAAGAGAAGATCTTGTACGGGCTATGTTTTCAAGTTACAAGGAGGAGCTATTTCATGGGGAAGTCGCCGACAACCAACAGTGGCTCTTTCATCCACAGAGGCTGAATACATGGCATTATCATCAGCCATTCAAGAGGCTATTTGGTTAAACAAATTTGGTCAAGAACTTGGATTAAAAATAATGTTCAAGGAACCAATAAAAATTTACTGCGATAATATAGGGGCAATCCACTTGGCAAAAAATGATGTTTTTCAATCGAGATCAAAGCACATTGATATACGCTATCATTTTATTCATGATGCTTTGGAAAAGAAAACTGTTAATGTGACTTACATACCAACTGAAGAAATGGTGGCAGACGCATTAACAAAAGCAGTTCCAAGCCCAAAGCAAAAATTTTGTGTCAACAACATGGGTCTAGTTGATATTAAAAATTTGAAATAAAGGAAATTTTCAATAAGTGGGAGTGTGGTAATATGGAAACGTTTATTTTATGATCAATATATAAGGTCCATTTCCCCAGCCCCGCCCATCGCGAATTTTGAATCAATTTTGGTGTCAATCGTTTGTGTGTCGTTTGTGTTCGTTTGTGTTTTCATTATTTTCGTTTGTGTTAGCACCGTTCGCGAAATGTCTTCAAATTTACGTGGGCGGGGCTGGGGAAACGGCAGCCCCGCCCATCGCGAATTTCGGGTCGAATTTGGTGTCAATCGTTTGTGTTTCGTTTGTGTTCGTTTGTGTGCTCATTATTTTCGTTTGTGTTATCACCGTTCGCGAAATATCTTCAATTTAAGTGGGCGGGGCTGGGGAAATGCCAGCCCCGCCCATCGCGAATTTCGGGTCGAATTTGGTGTCAATCGTTTGTGTTTCGTTTGTGTTCGTTTGTGTGCTCATTATTTTCGTTTGTGTTATCACCGTTCGCGAAATATATTCAAAAATATAACCTAGGTTTATTTCCCCGGCCCCGCCCATTTTGAATTTTTGCTCGAATTTGGTGTCAATCGTTTACTCATCGTTTGTGTACGTTTGTGTTTCTATTCCCGTCGTCTCAATATCGATTTTCAACTAGCTGAGAGAAAATGAATTTTTGTCAAGCTCCGAGCAACAACCGCCACATTTAGAAATTATAGCAATTGCGTTATTTAAGAAAATTGGTGTTATTTTAGTTGTAAATTTTTCAATATGGATAGGTTTCAAATTAAAACAATATAAAAACCATGTTTTGATGTAAGGAAAAAGAAGTACATCATAGATAATAGTATTTAAAAAATGGTATAGAAATGGATCAGGACCGTCCTTAAAAATATTATCCAAGATGTCAAGTACGTAATATACCGCCATCTTTATACGATACTTTTTTGATAACATTGCATTATTCATAATAAAAATGAATTTTTGTTGTACAAACAGAAATAATCTAAATTATATAAAAGAGAAGATCTGTTTGCGTGTTTGCGTGTTCGCTATACGTTCCTAGACCCTTGGACCAATCTCGACCAAATTTTGCACAGTTATTTTGTAGCTCCAGGCGCAACTATTCGTGCATAAATGGAGAAGAAATTCGAGCGGGGAAAAAAGTTATTCGCTTTTTTCGAAAATCAAATCACAAGTTTGACAAAAAATTTAATTTGTCAAATAATTAATCTGACGTACAGTCAGTGATTCAAAATACTGTCAACAGATGGCGGGGATGACGGCATTAATTCCAAAAATGCAAACCACTAACAAAAAACCACTAAAAAATTAATCTGAAAATACTGTCAACAGATGGCGGGGATGGCGGCTTTAATTCGAAAAATGCAAACTACTAACAAAAAACCACTAACAAATTAATCTGAAAATACTGTCAACAGATGGCGGGGATGGCGGCTTTAATTCGAAAAATGCAAACCACTAACAAAAAACCACTAACAAATTAATCTGAATGCCGCGAATAATACCGGAGCACTTTATATAGGTCGCAGAACTCGCCGGAATTGTGCAAGAAGACGCAGATCCACCTCTTTGTAAAAGATCCACCTCTTTGCGGAAGATTTAACTTTACCTGAAGATGTAACTTTACGTGAAGATTATGTATGTATGTATGACAGATGACAGATGACGGATGACAGATGACGGATGACAGATGACAGATGACGGATGACAGATGACCGATGACAGATGACAGATGACAGATAACAGATGGCAGATGACAGATGAAGGCCGAACAACTTTGACCTTCACGGATCTATTATGGTCCGGTCTGTGAGGCCGAAGGCTGAACAACTATGGCCTTCACGGATCTATTATGGTCCGGTCTGTGAGGCCGAAGGCCGAACAATTATGGCCTTCACGGATCTATTATGGTCCGGTCTGTGAGGCCGAAGGCCGAACAACTATGGCCTTCACGGATCTATTATGGTCCGGTCTGTGAGGCCGAAGGCCGAACAATTATGGCCTTCACGGATCTATTATGGTCCGGTCTGTGAGGCCGAAGGCCGAACAACTCTATGGCCTTCACGGATCTATTATTGTCCGCCCTGTGAGGGCGAAGGCCGAACAACTTTGGCCTTCACGGATCTATTATGGTCCGGTCTGTGAGGCCGAAGGCCGAACAACTATGGCCTTCACGGATCTATTATGGTCCGGTCTGTGAGGCCGAAGGCCGAACAACTCTATGGCCTTCACGGATCTATTACTGTCCGCCCTGTGAGGCCGAAGGCCGAACAACTTTGGCCTACACGGATCTATTATGGTCCGGTCTGTGAGGCCGAAGGCCGAACAACTATGGCTTTCACGGATCTATTATGGTTCGCCCTGTGAGGCCGAAGGCCGAACAACTATGGCCTTCACCGATCTATTATGGTCTTCCCCCTGTGAGGCCGAAGGCCGAACAACTATGGCCTTCGCGGATCTATTATGGTCCTCCCCCTGTGAGGCCGAAGGCCGAACAACTATGGCCTACTCGGATCTATTCTGGGTCTAGATGGCTAAGGGCGGCGGATGCCGCCCGTGCCAGCTAGTATATTAATAAATTAATAGTTTATTAGCAAATAAATAATTATTACAATGTATATAATATAAGATATTCACAGTTCACAACGGTAGAAGAACGTATGCTCCTGTTTCGTTCCGTTTGTAGATCGTCAAATTTTTCCCAAGAATTTAGATGAGCTCTCCAACAATAAGCTACATAATGTCCTATTGCTGACGGGGATTTGCTTTTCGGTGGAAGAAAACTAATAATTCCTTTCAACTTAAAATGTTTTTCTAAAATATTTAAAGACAAAGGAACATTTGAAAGTGGTATTGAAAATTGGGAATCGTACGGTGCCGAATTGTTTACAGGTTTTTTGAATAAATGAGGACCAATCGTAAAACTTCTAGGAATAGAAGAAACACCACAAGAGCCGCATTTTACTGTATCTTCAAAATAATTATTCATGATTTGTTGCAATAATTCAAAATTTTCTATACCTAAATTGGCTACTACAGTTTCCCCAGGTCGCTTATTTTCCCAATCGCAAGATGTACATTTTTTAATTTTTAGTCGCCATATAATGTAAATAATATCAGATAATCTACACTAATTAAACTTTTTGCGGTTCCCGCACGGTTCCCGTCCACTGGACCGACTTTCAACTGACCGACTCAGCTTGAACCGACCGACTTTCAACCGACCGACTTTCAACGGACCGACTTTCAACCGACCGCCTTTCAACCGACCGACTTTTAACGGACCGACTATTTTTTCGACCGACTTTCAACGGACCGACTTTCAACCGACCGACTTTTAACGGACCGACTATTTTTTCGATCGACTGTCGATACTACCCGAAGCATTCACTACAAGAATGATTTCCAATTCGACTATTTGTCACATCATATAGTTTCAATTTACAGCCATGACAACTGTGAGATGTCTAGGAATCCTTCGGGAAACCTGGCCTCAATCAAACGATTGAAAGATAAACATCTTTCTTATTAAGCAATAATCAGGTCTCCGTATGGATTCCTTGTCACCTCTCGTCAGGGCTGCCCACGGTTGACGTCACCTAGACTTCTCAGACACCTGTCGCTATGGCATCCCCACGAACCAACAAACCAACCAAACCAACAGAGTTATGGATCTGCCAAGGTTAGAATCCCCCCCCCCCCAACGACGCTTTAACCAAAAATTCACGATATTGCTTAATGAGAAAGATAAACGATTGAGGCCAGGTTTCCCGAAGGATTCCTAGATACCTGTCGCTATGGCATCTCCACGAAAACCAAACCAACACAGTTATGGATCTGCCAAGGTTAGCACCCCCCCCCCCAAACGACGCTTTAACCAAAAACTCACGATATTGCTTAATAAGAAAAATAAACGATTGAGGCCAGGTTTCCCGAAGGATTCCTAGACACCTCACAGTTGTCATGGCTGTAAAATGAAACTATATGATGTGACAAATAGTCGAATTGGAAATCATTCTTGTAGTGAATCCTTCGGGTAGTATCGATAGTCGGTCGAAAAAATAGTCGGTCCGTTAAAAGTCGGTCGGTTGAAAGTCGGTCGGTTCAAGCTGAGTCGGTCGGTTGAAAGTCGGTCCAGTGGACGGTCACGACCATTTTTTTCATTTACTATATAAATAATAATAATCAAACTTTATTCCATTCGGAACTTTACTTCTCTCTAATGTACGGTCCATTTTGTTGGTGGTTCAATCCTCTTCTTTCTCTTTACTTTACAACTTAACTTCACCAATCTCATCAAGTCACTGCTGTGGTTATAGTAAAATAAATAAAAATGGTTTTTATTGTTTTAAGTTGAAACCTATCCATATTGATAAATTTACAACTAAAATAACACCAATTTTCTTTAATAACGTAATTGCTATAATTTCGAAATGTGGCGGTTGTTGCTCGGAGCTTGACAAAAATTCATTTTCTCTCAGCTAGTTGAAAATCGATATTGAGACGACGGGAATAGAAACACAAACGTACACAAACGATGAGTAAACGATTGACACCAAATTCGAGCAAAAATTCAAAATGGGCGGGGCCGGGGAAATAAACCTAGGTTATGTTTTTGGATATATTTCGCGAACGGTGATAACACAAACGAAAATAATGAGCACACAAACGAACACAAACGAAACACAAACGATTGACACCAAATTCGACCCGAAATTCGCGATGGGCGGGGCTGGCATTTCCCCAGCCCCGCCCACTTAAATTGAAGATATTTCGCGAACGGTGATAACACAAACGAAAATAATGAGCACACAAACGAACACAAACGAAACACAAACGATTGACACCAAATTCGACCCGAAATTCGCGATGGGCGGGGCTGCCGTTTCCCCAGCCCCGCCCACGTAAATTTGAAGATATTTCGCAAACGGTGCTAACACAAACGAAAATAATGAAAACACAAACGAACACAAACGACACACAAACGATTGACACCAAAATTGATTCAAAATTCGCGATGGGCGGGGCTGGGGAAATGGACCTCAATATATAGTAACCCCGTTACTATGCAGTTGTTTAATTATCACGTAGTAATACTTCTATAATTTTTTCTTACCAAATATTAAATCATTAATTCAAGTTAATATAGTTTTATTTAATTCAGCGATCTACAAAATATCACAAATTCTACTATGTAAACCTTCAGCTTTCCGAATATCTATAGGAAATATTTTTTTATTTTAATTTTAAATATTTAATTTTAAATAATTTTAAATTGATCAAAATGTTATTAGTGCATCATAACAAATCATTTAATACCAAAATTTCGATTTTCGACTTTTGACCGGATAATAATACTTCTACAAGCAAGGTTGAAAACTTTTCGCCCCGAATTCCGAGCAAATTGCGAGGTACGAAATATTAATACGTGAAATACAGTAAATAAAGAACGCACTGTTTGTTTTTTCTCAAATATCTCGAGAACTAAGCGCGATAGGGTAACAAACTATACATATTTTTATTTGCAGAGAGTTAAATTGTCTACAACAGGGTTTCTCAAACTTATGGCCCCACGTACCCCTGTTCAAGTTCCCAAATGACTGCAAACCTCCCCCCCCCCCCCAAAAAAGAAAATCTAGCTGTATAAAGAAAATAAGCTTTTTTATTTTAATAAAATAATACACGCTATTACAGTGACAAAAATAAATAGGTATGTTAATATTAATGTGATGGGTGGGCTTGTTCCTTGTCGCAAATGGAGTCGATTTTAGGAGCAATTTTGAACAACTTTAATCTTAATTCTGACTCAACATCAAGTCGATTTCTGTACTTGGTTTTTTAACATGACCAGGTGTGAAAACCCACTCACACATAAGTAAGTTGTTGCGAAGGGTAAGAGGAAATTCACCGCTTTGAGTGAGAGTGCGGGATATTCTTCCTGTCTATAGCTGCCCAAAAATCAATTAAAGACATCCTATTAAAATCAGCTAGAAGAGTTTCATCTGCGGACATTTCTAGTAATGACTCCTGTTGCTTAATACTCAAACTAGCAATTATGTTCTCGGTTGTGACCATTAATGGGTTTCGAATCCAGCCTTCAGCATTATCAATATCTGGAAAATACCTTTTCAGTTCGCCGGAGAGTTGAGAAAGATGAAGACAATTTCAGCCCTCATGTCAGCATCCACGGTCAGGGCGTTCGTCGTAATAAATTCGTGCAGAAGATGAAAACATTCAACAATATTTGATCTCAAGCAAGTTTTCCAAAAATCTATTTTTTTTATGAGTGCGCTGAAGAATTGATTTTGCCGGCTGCTAAAGATATGGTTAGTTGCGTATTGGGAGACAAATCGGCGAAATTGCTGGATAAAATACCTCTTTCGAATGATGCGCATTGCAAGGCGCATTCAAGACATGTCCCAAAATGTTGAAAATAAACTCTCACGACTATTGCAAAATAGTTATTATGCGATTCAAGTTGATGAATCAACATATATTAGTGGATTGCCGAATTTACTTAGATTTGTTAGATATGCGCATGAAAATATTTCTGAAGAAGATTTTCTGTTGTGCAAGATCTTGGAGTCTACGACAAAAGGAGAAGATATTTTCAACACCATCAATGCATTTTTTGAAAAACATGAAATCGATTGGGCAAAGTGTGTTGGTATAGCGACTGATGGTGCCAAGGCCATGACAGGATTAAAAATGTTGCTCCAGAGGCCAAAAGTACGCACTGTACATTGCACAGAGAAGCATTGGACGTGCTTTTATGTAATTTATTATTTTTACGACCTCTGGAAGTGCTAATATTTTAATCGATGTATTTCGTAACGTTTGAATTTTAAAGTTACCTTAATTTATTTAGAAGTTTTATTTGGTTTAATACATTTTGAATGTAGATGTGGATGGAAGAGTCGATTTAGCGTAAAACAGGAGGGAATAATAAAAACCAAAGGAACAAATATAAATATCAATATATTAACAACTTTAGAAGATTTTATAAAAAATTGAACAAAAACCGTTGCTTTTCAAAAAGTTAATGTAAATAAATAAAAATTAAATATAAACAGCGCATTAATGCATAAATTTAGAATGTACGAAATCTAGTTGGACATCCGTTCGCCCAATGGCCTGTAATGAAAACCGGGTTAAGTGCCAAAATTACTTTTCTTTAGGTAAGACATGAAAACAATACAGTATTTTTGGCACTTAGCCCGGTTTTTACTACAACTCTTCAATTATAATATTGATATTAAGGTGCTGGGTCGTCCCGTGGTAACATGTTATTCATCTGATTCTTCTTCCGAGTGGTTCTTACTGCTGCTGTTGCAGTTCTCTCTTCGAGCAATTTAATCCGATGTTTTTTGACATTATTATCGGACCTACCGATAAATTCTGTAATCATATTGTCTATAATTAATGTCGGAACCATCACTGTACCAATTTTAGCTCTACAAATTGGACAGCCGGCTATTTTTTCGCGCCAACAATCGATGCAATATTTACAAAACGTATGGGAACACTTAAGCGTTACCGCATTTATAAATAATTCCCTACAAATACTGCACCGAAGTTCATCGTCTTCTTCAGTTACTTTTACTTCCCTCTTTGCAACCTTTACTGGAGGCTCTTCGTCCTCCATTGTCCATTGATTACCCATTTGAACTCTGAAATAAAAAGACAGGTTATTTTTTGAATTTACAAATAATTTTAAGTTTGATGGCATCATTTGATGACAATTGGCCAATTTTGTCGTCTTATAATTTGCAGGTAATTAATAATTTATCGTTATTATAACCAATTATTATTAGGTATTTGAAGAACTTTGTTTGAGCTCCAATGAGCTTCCATAAAAATCGTTTGTACCCCATAGGTAAAACAGTTATGGCGTTTGAAAAAGTGTGAAATTTAATGACATTTCACCGCCCTCCCCCATCGCGAATTTTTTTAATGAAATTGTTGTCAAAGTTTCCATAAAAATCGTTTGTACCCCATAGGTAAAAAAGTTATAGCGTTTGAAAGAGTGTGAAATTTAATGAAATTTCACCGACCCCTGCGCCCCATCTCAAAATTTTTATGAAATTGGTGTCAATCGATCGAGAATCGTTTGAGCTTTAATAAGATTTCATAAAAATCGTTTGCACCCGAAAGGTAAAAAAGTTAGAGGGTTTGAAAAATTGTGAAATTGAGTGACATTATTTGTTGTACACTGTGTGACAAATTTGTACATAATTTTTATTATTTTTCCTTTTATATTATTAACAAATAAAATCATTCAAATTTACACCTCGTAAGTTATTTACCTATAAACAAACGAGCACAAACGATTTTTATGGAAGCTCAGACGATTCCGAAAACCGAAACACTAAAGTTGGTCAATCTCTTACCTTACTTTACAATTGTCAAAGGAATGCTTCTTGATGTATTAATTTAAATAAATTTTAGAAAATTTGTAAAGAAAATTAACGAAATAAAATTCGATTGACGTAAAATTTATGTCACTTTAATGATGTAGTAACTAAAAATGATTCTATGACAGGTGACCACTTGACAAGTGAACGCACAACATCCGAACGCATGACAACTGACCCCATTGACAACTGAACACACGGACAACTTAACACAATCTTAATTTTAAAATTTAAATATTTGTTATTTATTTTTATAATCATGAAACAGTAACTTTGAGGTTTACGATTTTATAATTATTATTTTGTAAATACTGGCCAAATCCTAATCCGAAACTACAAAACTGAACCCACGGACAACTGAACACAATCGTAATGGATCTAGCTTTTTGGGGTAATTATTATTATTTTGAGTCCATTCTCACTTTTTCCGTTCAACTTGGAAAAAAGTTCGAGGGAGCGGTAGATCCACCTCTTTGCGGCATATTTAACTTAACTCGCCTACGGCTCGCGCTGTAAATTTCGCCTCCGAGCACAAAAGATTCACTTTCCGCTTTTAATATGCAATATGCAATATACTATTTCATGCTACTATCAACTTTTAAACTTTTTTTGTAGCTATGTTAATAAAAAGATTTGCTTTTTGGAGTAGAGTAGTAGATGCTGGATTTATTTCTATTAATTAATTTAACAGGAATTTTATTACACGGATTGTATTTTGAACATGAAAAGTAAAGTAATCCAATATTGCGCACAGATTGGATAACGCTTATTTTTGCATGCCAATAAAAAATTCTACGTTCGTCGCATGAAAAATCTGAAAAGGTTCTTTTTTTATTTAAAATTTTATCTCCAACAAGATGAACATAATACGATTCCGGTAAATTCAATTTTAAGACCTAAAACAGTAAAAAACTAAGACTAGTCCAGAAAGTCTAATAGGTTTTTTTACATAGCTACAAAATAAACAACAATGGATCTAAAAATCGATTGCACTGTGAAAAGTATTCTTATTTGAAGTTTAGATAAATTTGTGAATTTTTTAAAACTTTGAATTCCATATTAGTGGTGCGAAAAGAATTACCAGAGCAACATAAAAAATACGGTGAAAGTCACGATTTTCGAAGTTTAATGGCGCGTGATAGCTAAACGACTGATTTGATGATTATTGTTATTAAAATCATGATTGTAGATAATTTTACACTCTAAAATGTATCTAAGAATAGTTTTCGAGATATACCGGGGGGGGGGGGGGAACCAAACAGCGCTTTAATCCAAAGCGATCCATGGTGTTTCCGACATGGGAAAACTAATTGGAATGCTTACCCCTCAAATTAGTTTAATATGAGTGGCCCAGTTAACTTATTTTCCTTTAAATATTTTGTCTCTTAAAACCCTCTACTGCCCGATTAATTGTTTTATAAAATTAAAAATATTTGACGACTTTTTCAAATAGAAAGTTGCTTTAGTTGTACAGGAAACCATCAAGTTCGATACATTTTCAACCCCTTCAGATTCTAGGGGTATGTTACTTGGAAGTAACATTGGGCATTCGAGGATAAAAAAAATATATAATGAAGAGTATATAGTATGTAATTTAATTTTTTATTTATTTTTGTTAATTTAAATGAAATTGTACAAAACAATTTTTAGTTGGTGTGAAGTATAAGTGCACCTTGTATTTGCTGCACATTGTTTGAATTGATCCTGAACATCCTGGGTACTTACATCTTCCTCTTTTTTCCACATAGTTTGGCCAATGCCGAAACTGGTCCTTTCGTGTGTCCTGTGTTGGCATCTGAGTTGTTTTCCCTTTTTTCTTTTTGTTTTCAATGGCTTGTTCTAAATTTTGACTAGGTCTACCGCGTTTTCTTGAATCAATTTGGGTGGTAGAACATAGGGTAGAAGCTAAATTAGATTTAAAATTTAGCAGATTCATAATTTTATTTTTTCTGATCTCGCAGGATTCGCAATCGCGTCTATAAAGGAGCCACTCATTGACGACACAAAGGTCCATTAGGTGAAAGTAAATTTTTAGATACCATTTTCTGCTTCTAATACCAGTTCTGTATATAGGCCAGTCATTGGGGATCAAAAATAGGGCTGACCTGGAAATAAGTCCGGAAGTTTTGAAACTTTGCAGGTTTGTAGGTTTGGATGTCCAGAACTAAAATTCACAAAATGCACAATCCGAGACATGCCGCCGGCGCCGCCATCTTGTCAAGATGGCGCCCAAAAATAGTTTTTTTCATTTATCTCCAAAACTGTGCGTTTTTCGATATTTATGTTGAGAGCAAAATTGTTGAGGAAGTAATTTCTTACAAGAAATGTTCTTAGCATATTTTTGCTAAAGTGAGCCGTTTAGGCTCAAGAGCTGTTTGAATGACAACATATTCTGTTAATTTCTACGAGTATAAACTGCCCCTAACTATCTCCATATGCGTATAAATTTATCGTTTATAATAAAACGGGCTATTCAATTGGTTTCTCGTTATATTTATAGCTTGCTGACTAACCGGCACATTCCTAGCATAGGTGCAGCTGCCGATGTGCGCACCTGCAATATAAAACCCCACCAGACGGGCGCTGGCTACAGCGTTGCCAACTTGGGGGTTTTCTCCCCAGATTTAGGGTTTTTTTAAGTGGAATGGGAGATTTTAGGGGTGTAATATGTCTAGGGGTATTTTTAGGGGTTTTTCAAATAATTTTTATTTTTTAATTTTTACGTGATTACATGGAGACAGTAACTTGCACAAGTTACTAAAAGCCAGTACTGGATCTTAGTACTGTCTTCGTGTAATCATGACACCATATCTATTGATACCATATCTGTATATACTTACCATTTGATTTCCCATATTTTTGAAAATTGGCTTCCGCTATTGCAATTAACTGGAAATCAAGATTGGAAGATAGTGCCAGTAAGAAGAGTTAAATTTTTCTATCAGTTGGATCAACTTTGGAAAATTTCCTTTCTTTTTGGAACGATTTGTCATTTGGCTCTGGTTGAATATTTTGAGTGGGGCTGTAGTGTTCACTTTTGCTACTGAATTTTTTTAACATCAACAAGCTGAATTAGATATCTGTTGGTTTTGTGTACTTATGTGTGCTTGCTTTGTAGCGTTTTTTACATCAAATAGTGGCCATCACACTGGGAATCCGAGATAGGGCTCTGTCGCGGAGTTGCAGTTCACACTAAAGGTCCAGACGGTTATTTCAATCATCCAGCTGCGAGGTAAGTTACGCATTTGTCTACATTATCGGCTTTTATCTGACGATAATAGGCTTTGCTGTAAATTTATTATTCAAGAGCAATTTGGGCTCTTGCCAGTGGCAAATTGTGTATGCTGGGGCCTTATATCAAGATAGTTAAGGCCCCTTCAGTCCAAGCTTATCCCATTTTTTTGCCTTCAGCAATATTTTTGTTTGGGACCTTTATGGTCCGTGAGAGGTACTCTCACCACTGTAAATTGGTTGGAAATTGCTAAACCATAATCTATTTTTTCCTGGTTTTGAATAAACACACCTTTATTCCTACTGTGTGTTTTATTCAGGCCTGGCGCCTCTTGAGCTCTTTCATTTTCAGCTGGGCACTGCAGAATACTTTGGAAGTAAATAATTAACATCCTTAACATCCGCCTTAACATCGAAGGCACAAGAGGCTGCCTTGTCGAAAACACGTAAAGTTGCGACAACTTCAGGAAATTTCTTAGCACGGTTCTCTGATAGACATCAACATTTTGTAGACGAGTAAGAGCGAACGACAAGATACTGGATAACATGCCTTGTCTTCGTAGCGTTGAGTTGTAAAGTAAGGGAAAGAGGACGAATGAAACAAATCATTGCATTTGGACCCCAAAATAGACGAAAATAATAAAATGAATCAAAATTTAAATAAAAAATTTGATTAAAATAATACAAAATTGAAAGAAAATAAACAGAGATGGATAAAAAATACACAAGAAATAATAAACGAGAATAAAAAATTGAACTAATATAATCAAAAATTTGACCAAAAATTTGATGAAATGAAATGGGAAACGATAAACTTTGAGCAAGAAAATAATAATTATAAGAAGAGAATTCACCACCAGTACAAAAACAGAAGAAAAATTAAAGATAAAAAGCATAATATTAAAATAACTGAAAAAGGACGGAAAAATTTAAAATTGAAAGGTTCTCAATAAGAAGAAAATGAAGATTATTGATATGACCTCCTTGTTATAATTTATGCACGTCTCAGATTGTTGGGCGCCACATCCAAATTGGATGAAATAATAACGCCACAATACGCTACAATACGTTTTAACAATGTTTTAACATTAAAACAAATGCTATAAATCAAATTGAGATTTTTAGTAATTATGTGAATTTATATTTTTTACCTACACCTTGTTCATTATTTTCAGAGTTTCTATGAAAACGGTTGGTTGCCCAAAAAAATTTATTTGACGAAAGTTGTAGCTCGTTAAATTTCCTATCCGGTTTGGGCCGTTAGTTTTTCTCTTAGACGTTTCGTTTAAGAGATACGGGGTTCGCAAGAAAATTAAAAAAAAACCTGAATTTTTTAAACATTTTTTCCCTTAATTTAATTTATAACTCGAAATCCGTTGATTCTAGACGATAATGGGTTATAACCTAATTTGTAGACAAACGAATGATCTTTAAAAAAGTTCTAATCCATTAACCTTAAAAAATCAATAATATCGGAGCTATGGCCGTTTGAAATCATAAATTCAAAAAATTGCTTTAAAGGAAGGTACCCCCCAAGGGTTTGGACTCGGTCAAAAATTTTATTTGAAGATTTGTCTTAGAAAAGTGTCCTTTATCACCACCTCAAAGGTTCTCCACGGTCACGGGGACACCCTGTATATTGGACCTTTGACGAGTTGGGGAACATGCATGAATAAAAAAATTTAGTTAAAACAGTATTTTCCGATTAATCCTATATATTAAATATCAAATCAGCAAAAATAACTTCTATTTATTGTATTTTGTTATAAATAATCCATTTTAAAATTCAATGATAATTTAAAATAAAACATGTGACCTTAAACGCAACGAAGTCACCGGCACAATAACAATAACCTCACTTTCATGTTTATTCTACTCGTGTATAGTACTTTTTTAACTTTCTTGTTTTTAATTGATTTAATTATGATAAATAACAGCTTTAACACTAACAAACTTTAACTTTCAAAGCACAAAACCACAGAAAAATAACATAAATGAATGTAAAATTTAACTTGTGACGTCACCGGTCACTTGGCAAATTGCGCGGTCGTTTCGTTCAATTCAAATTGACGGATTTTTAAATATTTTTTAAATTATTATCAAAACGAAAATAAATAAATTAAATAGCATTAATTAGTATATTTAGTTATTTTTGATCCAACTACGCTATAAAAAAAATTTATGCATCTTCCCTAACACAATTTCCGTACATAATTTTAGGGATCCGGACAATTAGGCACGGCCGATTAGGCGCGGCCGATTAGGCGCGGCCGATTAGGCGCGACCGACTAGGCGCGGCCGATTAGGCGCGGACTCAATTAGGCGCGGACTCAATTAGGCGCGGACCCAATTAGGCGCCGTGCCAATTAGGCGCGGATACAGTTAGGCGCAGACCGTTTAGGCGCGGGCCCATTTAGGCGCGGGCCCAATTAGGCACCGGCCATTTAGGCGCCGCCCATTTAGGCGCCGGCCATAAACAAATTAAATTGTTAATCTGTTATAAGTCTGTATTGTATTTATTTTAAGAAAAAATCACAAAAGTCCATTAATAACTTATGGGTTTTCCATGAATAGGGAAGATGCATAAATTTTTTTTATAGCGTAGTTGGATCAAAAATAACTAAATATACTAATTAATGCTATTTAATTTATTTATTTTCGTTTTGATAATAATTTAAAAAATATTTAAAAATCCGTCAATTTGAATTGAACGAAACGACCGCGCAATTTTCCAAGTGACTGATGACGTCACAAGTTAAATTTTACATTCATTTATGTAATTTTTCTGTGGTTTTGTGCTTTGAAAGTTGAAGTTTGTTAGTGTTAAAGCTGTTATTTATCATAATTAAATCAATTAAAAACAAGAAAGTTAAAAAAGTACTCTACATGAGTAGAATAAACATGAAAGTGAGGTTATTGCAAGCAAGCAAGCAAACGCGTTGCGTTTAAAGTCACATGATTTATTTTAAATTATCATTGAATTTTAAAATGGATTATTTATAACAAAATACAATAAATAGAAGTTATTTTTGCTGATTTGATATTTAATATATAGGATTAATCGGGAAATACTGTTTTAACTAAATTTTTTTATTCATGCATGTTCCCCATTACTACCGAATTCAAATTATTTAAAAAATTTTTTTTTTACTTATTTCCACAATATAAGGAAATATAGAAATACATAATATGTTGCAATAATTTACATGACATAATTATGCGAGACCCCACGAAGAAATTCTACGATATTACGATTGTCGTAGTCCATTACGAGGGTCTTGATACGTTTCAAAAATTCTATATACTTCCGGAATGACCATAAGTATCTTCTAACATTAATGGTGCAGGAGGTACAACATTAACTTGATTTCTTTTTCTGCGAATTGTTTTCTTTAACGCCCTATCATTCGGTAATTGTGCTTGTGCAAGGGGATAGTTTATTTCGTTTTTATAGCTATTTTTAGGGTGGTAAATAAATAAACGAAATAAACTACCCCCTTGCCCAATAACCAGAAGAAAAGCCACAGGGTAGGTAAAAAACCAAGCTATAATGATTTAAATAACTATTTTTATTTTTAGTGTGGTAAATAAAATTTTATATATAAAGAGTATGAAAACTAATAAACAAAAATAAAAACCAAAATTAATTAATCGAGAATAACATATTAAAATAACCAAAAGTACAATTTATTACAAAATGGAAGTGGTTTCGGAAAGAGGAAATGAAAAACTTCATATTGACGGGCATTGCTTCGTTTTTGATAAGCTCAGTGCATGTGGTTCCAAAAGGTTTTGGCGATGTGATCAAAAAAACAACGGTTGCAAAATGAGAGTTCATACAGTAAATGGTGCCATAGTGAAGCAAATGAATCGACACTCCCACGACAGTAACCCGGCCAAAATTGAAGCTGGCATTTTGGTTAATCGTATGAAGAATCGTGCTGCAACTACTGTTGAATCAACCGCCCAAATTGTCAATGCTTGCCTCAATAGTCAAATGTCACGGGCAGCACAAGCACAATTACCGAATGATAGGGCGTTAAAGAAAACAATTCGCAGGAAAAGAAATCAAATTAATGCTGCACCTCCTGCACCATTAAGGTTGGAAGATATGGTCATTCCGGAAGAGTATAGAATTTTTGAAGGGAACGGATTGGTAGAAAACTTTTTAGTGGCCGACAGTGGACCAGGAGCGGAAAGAATTTTACTTTTTGGACGAGAAAGCCATGTACATGGCATTTTACGTGAATCGGAGCATTGGTTCGTGGATGGAACATTTTCAACTGCGCCCCACTTGTTCTACCAAGTGTATGTAATTATGGCAGAGAGATTTGGCGGCGTCCATCCAGTAATCTACGCGTTACTACCAAATAAACAAAGTAGTACTTATAGAAAGATGATAGAACTTCTAACACAAGTGGAGCCAAATTTAAACCCTCTAAGAATTTCGTGCGATTTTGAGTTGGCAGCAATTAATGCGTTTAGGGAAGCATTTCCAAATTCTGAAATTTTGGGATGCTTTTTTCATCTTGTGAAAAATATGAGAAAGCATTTAGGTGATCTTCACCTACTAAGCCGCTACAATAACGAAGGCGATTTTGCTTTAGAAGCGCGAATGGTGACGTCATTGGCATTTGTACGGATTGCGGACTTGGACACTGCTCTTGATGCATTATCCAATGAACTTTGCCTTGAGTTGCAACCATTATTACAATGGTTTGAGGACACTTATTTAGGGCGACCAAATCGTAGAGCTAATGGAAGAAGTCGCCCTATGTTTCCTCCTGAAATATGGTCTGTTCACGAAAGAGTTTTAACAGACACAGATCGAACAAACAACCACGCTGAAGCAGCTCACCGACGTTTGCAAAGTGAGCTGTCAATGGACCATCCCACGATTTGGAAGCTTCTGGATTCTTTAAAACAAATTCAACGTGGTAGGGATGTTTTTTTAGAACAATTAATTTCGGGAGCTCCACCTCCGCAGAAAAAACGAAAATATGTTGTGGCCGATGAACGCATCAAGACCCTCGTAATGGACTACGACAATCGTAATATCGTAGAATTTCTTCGTGGGGTCTCGCATAATTATGTCATGTAATTTATTGCAACATATTAAGTATTTTATTATTAATAAAAAAAAATTTTTTCAAAAATAATTTGAATTCGGTAGTAATTAATGGAAAACCCATAAGTTATTAATGTACTTTTGTGATTTTTTTAAAAAATAAATACAATACAGACTTATAACAGATTAACAATTTAATTTGTTTATGGCCGGCGCCTAAATGGGCGGCGCCTAAATGGCCGGCGCCTAATTGGGCCCGCGCCTAAATGGACCCGCGCCTAAACGGTCTGCGCCTAATTGTATCCGCGCCTAATTGGCACGGCGCCTAATTGGGTCCGCGCCTAATTGAGTCCGCGCCTAATCGGCCGCGCCTAATCGGTCGCGCCTAATCGGCCGCGCCTAATTGACCTAGACCCATAATTTTATGATTACCTTATAGAAAATTACATGGTCGAATTTTTGGTATAATTCATTTTACAGAGAATATATCGCTGTGCTAGTAAAATAGTAAGACATCTAAAAAAAATCAAATTTTGAGATATTGGTATCGTTGAATTGCATTTTTCAAGCGCAATTCAACGATACCATTATCTCACAATTTGATTTTTTTGAGATGTCTTACTATTTTACTAGCACAGCGATATGTTTACTACAAAGATATTTTCATTTCAAATCGATAAATCGATAGGTTATGTTTTACATGTAAACAAATTTACAAATTAACTCATTCTAAATTAATTGATCTATTTTGGAGATTTTTGGCATGACAAATTTCAAGATTAATATTCATAGCAAGTTTTTAGTATATCTTTCAGTCTTTAACGATTTTATTAAATTCATGGTTTTTGAAAATGAGTTGGATATTGAATGTCGGAAATTAAATGTTTCACGAAACCTTTAAGGAGTCTCATGCTTAATTATTATGTCATAATAGACCATAGTAAGATGGTTTCATTTTAAAACATAGCAATATATTTAAAAACGAATATTTGCAAAATGCAGATAATAAAATGAAGATTGATTCCATGAAGAGAAAAATTAAAATTGGAAACTGGAGAAACGATAAAAAAGTGGAATTTAAAAATTTTCGTTATAGGAAAGTAAGAAAATTAAAGTTGAATTGGATTCATTTTGGACGATGAGATCTGGTGAAATGGACAACTTACTTTCTCTATTTCTCATGGAAGCGGATGAGATGGAGATGTACAAATGAGAGGAATGTAACAATAATTCAAACATAAAAGCCCTCAACTATTGGAATTTGGTTTGATAACTTAAAAATTTGATTTGATTAAAACTTTGTCAATGCACTTAGACTGGATGATTTGATAAGCGATAAAATTAACAAAGGAATGCCAAATTTTATTTTAATATTCAGACTTTTGAAATATTTCGAAGCCATTTAATTTAATTTAGTTAAATTTGTAAATATGATGGATATTTTTAAATGATTGGAATGAATGGGCTAAAAATGAAATGATTTTGCAAATAATAAAGATTCGAAGTTAATTAGGGGTCGTCCTTAAAGGATGTCTACCCCTGGGGGCAGGCAGGGAGAGGTGGATTTACAAAAAGGTACCGGGGGGGAGGGGGTTTGAACAAATGTGACATCCGCATAAAAATCCAATTTTTGGTATAGTCAAATAAAGTTTATCGAAATTCTTCTTGTTTAATAATTTAAAAAATTTAGTTAATAGGTTTTTTTAGTTAAAAAGGTCAAGTTTGATTTTAAACAAATGAGGGGGTCTTTGATTTGTGACCAACGCCGTAGCGAGCTATTCTGGCGCCTGAGGCAAATTTGATTATGTGCGTCCCCATCCCAAAAGATTCCTATCATTTGAAAATTTTAATCTATTATTTATTGGGTTTTGTCGAGGTTTAGCGCTCCCATTATGATGGCGCTCGCTTAGAGTAATGAAAACAAATGGATGCTTATCAGGAACTCATTTACACCCCTATTCACTAACTCCGTTTTCGATCGATCAAATCGTTAAGTATTCAATGGATCGAAAAGAGTGACAATTCGTATCCAGTAACTAACGAATCGAGACGTTATCGTTCGGTCGATCGTTAAAACTTCTCGATCGATCGAATGTTTTCTCGTGACGGAGAAGGGTCACGTTAAGCTTCTCGATCATCAAAAAGTCCAGTGCCGTTCGCATTATAGTCAGATAACCTTTAAATTTACTTGTTTGTCAATATTTATTTTCAACTTTTTGAAATTACTACCTTGTAGATAATTTGATAAGCGAGTGATCTATTGATTTACAATGGATTTATTGATTTGATAGCATTGGGATCATTGGGATTATATTTGTTGCTTCTCGATCTACCGAAAAGTCCAGTGCCGTGCGCATTATAGTCAAATAACCTTTAAATTTACCTGTTTGTCAATATTTATTTTAAACTTTTCGAAATTACTACCTTGTAGATAATTTGATAAGTGAGTGATCTATTGATTTATAATGGATTTATTGATTTGATAGCATTGGGATCATTGGGATTATATTTGTTTATCTTAAATACGTATTATTGCTGCAGACATTTTGGATCAACAAAACAATTTTTAGCAATTATCACAATCACAACTAGATAATATAAACTAATTCAATATTGTAATTTACATATTCAAGTTCAGTGTGGTATATTATATTATGTATGTAGTTGCAAAAGATTATAATATGACATAACTACCAACCTAATTTTTTTAAATTTAGAAATTCCCTTCAGATTTCTTTATTTTATAGGTTATGATTATGTTTACAACAGTGTTGCCAAACGTTAAGCTTTTGGCGTTTTCCATATCGATAAAGTGTAGTTACAGAATACGAATTTTTACCACAATCGATAAATGACACATCTCGATCGCCTACTTTTCGATGATCGAAACGTTTTCGATTGAAGTTAGTGAATAGGGGTGTTAGGCTGCCGGGACCGGGGGGTCTAATACCCGCCAGGTACACTTAATTTATTGCGAAAGAAAAACTTTTACGTCCCTCGGTATTAACCACTTCACCTGATAGTACGCACGGGTACGTGCAATAGTACATTATGCACCAAGTCGTGCATATACTGTTTTTTGCCATTCCGGGAGGTAAAGTAGGAACTTCGCCTATTTAGAAACTTAAAGCAAAAATTTAACGCTTTTTTTTTATAATACCTACACGTGGTCGATAAATCGCAAAATAGCACGGTATTTCGGTATTCCCAAAAAAATAAATTCAATTTATTTTTTTCGATTTTTCGATTTTCTGGACTGACCAAAATGGAGCATCCCGGCGTAGCCGGCCTTCTCCTTCATCTGAAAGCATACATTAGTGACATTGGAAATTATGGAGGCCGGTGGGCCTCGCGGAGTAGCGCTGAGCTAGACTGACTGGTCAATTTATTTTACCTTTACCTTTACCTGATATGTATTTGATGGAGCATCCCGGCATGGCCGGCCTTCTCCTTCATCTGAAAGAATACATTAATGACATTGGAAGTTGTAGAGACCGGTGGGTCTCTGGGAATTGGCGCTTGGCGGACTGACTGGTTAGAAACCTGGGCTGTGACTGTGAATATGAGATATGTGAAGAAAAAGAAATTTTTTACGTTTGCCGATATAGTAGAGTCCCTAATTCGAAGAAAGAAATTATAATTTCTATTGATGACCTCGAAGTGAGTGGCTTCTACTTGGAACTAGTCAGAATTGGCGACTAGTGGGATTGTAGTGATACTATGGGGGGTGATTTATCGAAGCTTGTGGAAATTGATCGAAAAATTACACAAATCTAGTGAATAAATTCACTTTCGAAGAGAATTTGTGTAAGTTAAACCTGTGAACATACATTAGTCTGTGTGGGGGTGAGTTATGGTCAGGAGTTGTCCGTGGTCAGGAGTGATTTGGGACGGAGAATGAAGAAGTCGGCTGGGTTGTATTGACCTAGTTGATTTACTAGTGGGTTTTCTGAAAATTTGGATTTGTTGTAAAGATTGGTGGCATGTTTGCGGTTAAGAGTGTTAATAAGATCTAGTTTGGCGTCTGCATGTAGTCGCCTGTTAGTGACGTAATAGGGGGCGCTGAAAATAGCTCGGAGATTTTTGTTTTGAATGACTTGAAGTTTATTTATGGCCCTAGGGCGTGCGTATCCCCAGACAGGGGAGGCATAAATCATTGTCGGGCGGATTATGGCTTTGTATAATCTTAGTTTGTTAGCGGGGGACATGGTACTTTTACTGTTCATGAGGACGAACAATCTATTGAAGAGGCATTTGGCTTTACCGGTTGCGGAGGAAATGTGAGCGTCCCATTTGAGACTTCGGTCCATGGTAACGCCAAGGTACTTGACCTTGGTTTTCCAGGGGATTTGCTCCTCAAACATCCAGACACTGGAGTTGTGAGGCTTGCAACGATTTCGAAACATGATCGCGGAACTTTTGCTCGAGTTAACCTCGATGCGCCAAGTTTCGTACCACCTCCCGAGATCGTTGATCGCCTCCTGGAGGCGGGTTGTGGCTATGTCCGGGTGGATTGAGGACGTGTATATTGCAGTGTCATCTGCATATAATGAAATTTTTGTTGCGGGATCTGAGGGGGCAATTTATTTTCGCATATATTCATCCTTATCATTACTTCGCACGAAAAGTTGACTAAATTTGCTAAATGTGGCGCCATCTCACGGTTTTCCAAAAATCAAAAATTGTGACTTTTCGTCACAATTTACTCGCATAAATTCATCCTAGTCACATATGGTCACTTTTAAACGTCAAATTAAACGTACTAAGTTTCCACATTTGTGGAAATCCAGGTCTTAGTAAGTTATCATTATAAACCAAATAAAGTGCGATTTATTTTCGTCCTACTTTGGGTAGGTCATTCCACCAGTCACCGGAAGTCACCAGTCATCTGGTGACTTTATTTCCCGCTCCCCCCCTATTTTTTAACTTTACTCCCGCCCCCCTATTTTTTAACTTTACTCCCGCTCCCCCCCTATTTTTTAACTTTACTCCCGCTGGGTAAAAAAGTGCCCCTTTACGCCCGCAAACCGGGGTAAAAAGTGAGTACTTTACCCCCGGAATGGCAAAAAATGCATTTAGTTACAAATAACCCGCGGGTGAAGTGGTTAAGAAGAACGGTACTGGGATAGTCATGAAAAATATCACCAAAAATCACCCCCTGCCGGATTACAAACAAAAATTGCACAAGATTCAATTGAAAATAATAAATTTTGATGGTTCCGAATAATGGCAAGTGTACCTGGGGGGTATTCCATACCCCGTAGACCGCCCGGTCGTGTAATATCGATTTTTATCGTTGGGAATTTCTGAAGATCTTATATAAAATACGCATAGTATGTCAGAATCACCGTTTCCGTGGTAACGTAACTACCCCCCCCCCCGAATATGGAGATTATTTTTATTGGTAGGAATGTTTCATTTCAATTTAAATATATTTGAATATCTGTCGCGATGATGACGTGATAGTTTTACCGGTTACCCAGTCAGTTAAAGGGAAATGAAAAAGAACGCGGGGTTCCTAAAATCCTCAGTCTATCATTGGACCAAATCTGAGGAGGAGAAAACTCTCTATAATCCGGAAACCCTGTTTTGTGTTGTTCACCATCGATGGTAAAGTTTAAATGTACGAAATAATTATTCAGAATATGAATTATTCAAAACCTTTTTCGATTGTTTTCTCTGGATTTTCTTTTTATTTCATAAATACTTAGTATGGTGTAGGCAAATTTTCTTAATCTGTTTTATAGAGAAGTTTGTACTCTTCAATTTTGATTTAATGATAATTTTCTCTAAAAATGAAGGTAAGCGAGTTGTAGGCGAAAAATTAATGTAGAAGATTAAAATCCCCACTTGGGGAAAAGGCCGGCAGGGAATTTTAAGCGATGTTACAATTAAAATCGCGGTCAAATTTTTCGAATTCAGTCAAATTTGAATATATGCACCTCCCCTCCCAAAACAAATATTCTTATCCTTTTGAAAATTTTAAACTATTATTTATTGGGTTTTGTCAAGGTTTAGCGCCCCCATTGCGTTGGCGCCTGAGGGAAAAGCCTCAGTCTCCTCAACCTTGCTACGGCGCTGCTTGTGACCATAGTAAGTCCGAAGAGTGTGACCAACTGTGACGAGTCGGAAAAATTGCACACCCCTTATTGAATGCGATATGGTACATTTTCGAAATAAACTTAAAATGAAATTTGTAATAATTAAAATTGATGATTTAAGATAATGTAAAAAGCAAATTGTTTATTGCTGATAAAAATTAATCTAATGTAACCCGTTTTTGATATCTTCTTCTTAACGTGCCTATCCGTTACCGGATGTTGGCGACCTCTCTCCTATGTATGTGTTGTGCGTTTGTAGTACTATCACACACATAGGGGACCTACTTGTTTAACGCGGGCTCCGAACCGCGGGAAGTGTATACACTTCATCTCCAGAGAGGCTGTTCTAAGCAGATTACACCTCGGTGGTTTGCCATTGCCTTCCGAGGGGAGACGGTCAGAATAAAGTTTTTACTGAGCCCGGTTTTTGATATAGTTAAGCAAAAATTTGCAAACTTTTTTTGAAGTTTTGAAGATTTCAATTTCTTTTATAAATTTAAGGATAGGGTTTGTTATTGTGATGAGATAGTCAACCAGAATTGTGAAGGGGATTTACTTGCACAAATCTAGGGGGGGTAACTGTCGTGATTTTTCTAAAAAGATTTGATTTTTGTGCGAATGTGAATGATTTTATTTATTTGAAAATTGTTGTTAGGGAAATTTATTATTTGTTGTCAGGGTAAGAATGCATTAAAGTTGAGCGTAAATTTAAGATTTAAGTAGTGTTGGATTAATTCTTACACAGGCGGTTACCTCAAATTTTTGTAAAAAAGTTGAAATGTTTGAGTTTGTTTCAAGCATAAATTTATAAGCAATGTGTAAAATAAAAAGTTTAAGTTAATAAGAAGTGTTTAATTGAAATGGAAATTAAAAATTTAGGGTCACAAGTATCTTGCAGCCTGATTTTTTATTATAAGGTCCTTTTTAAAATATACCCAAAAACTAAAAATTATAGGTCACATTTCTTTCCAAATTATAGGTCAGAATCAAAATACGCGACTTTGTTCTAATTTTACGGACTTCGTATCTCGATCTTAAGATATCCGAGATTCCCACGTTCAAGTTGCAAACTGCCCTGCAAACCTGATAATTTCTAACTAATAAGCTTATAACATTTTTCATTAAGTTCGGCTGAAACGTCTCCAATTCGTCGAATATTTGAAAAGAAGTATTCTAGGGGCGCAAATGCATATTATCGTATTCAAATATAATATTACATTTTATTGGTTTGGGACGTTAGGACGGCAATAATGGACAGGGATAATGGGATTCCGTCTTTCGGCTTCTGCTCCTCCTGGCTGACTAACATAGCCTCTTGATCGGTCGCTCAACATCTGAGGTTTTCTCCCGGCTCGACGACTCTTGCGAGGCTCCTTCTAAACGCTTTCTCATCCGGAAATGCATTTGATTCGGATGTTTACCGTCGTTGTCAAATGCTCACACTTCGGCTCCCTTGACGTTTTTATCTCGTTGGTCTTTTATAAATTGCATAAATTGTTTTGCAAGATTTCATATTATGGTGTTGCCCTCTCTTTAACTCTCAAAAAATTGAAATTTGACCGTTAGTAGCAGAGATGAACCAATGGCCGCCATTTTGGTGTTCTACATGGATATTCATATGGCTGAAAAGGCGTCTTCTGATCTCATTTATGATTACAGAAATTGTTATATTCTATTCCAAAAGTGAAGTTTTGCCTTTATTTGTTTTATGCTGATGGCTTTTTATGTAATCATGCACATGGGCGCCGTGATCCACTTACAGTAATTTTACCTGACTTTGGGGTAAAACAGGAGGAAACAATAAAAACCAAACGAATAGAAATATACATAAATATCATTCAATATCATACAAAATTCATAAAATTAATAAAATTAAATATAAACGCATTTAGAATCTACAAAATGCGCAATTTGTCACTACAAAATTTGTCACTTAGTTCGGTTTTCATTACAAGTCATAATTTATAATATTACCACATTCATCACACAAGGAGATATTGCCTATGGTAATATTGTGGGTATTACTTATGGTAATATTGGTGCTGGGTCGTCTCGTGGTAACATACTCTTATAGGGTTATTCTGATAAATTCTTATAGAGGCTATAAGCTCTCGAAGCTATTTAATAATGGAGATTACGTCAGTTTAATAATAAAACTTTCCGTAAAATTTCCGAAAATTTGTAACTTATCGAAATCAACTTTGATTCATGTAAAATATGTCAGTTTGATGTACATATTAACTAAAAATGTATTAACACTGGCGTCCCAGTTTTGAGCTAAATCCAAATATGAATTTTGAAGGCAAAAAAATGTTATTCTACATTTCGCTTTTAATTCGACCATCAAGTGGATTAAAAGAATGAACGATTTGAAAATTTGTTAAAAATGTTTAGCATATTTTTGAATTTCAACTTTTTGAAAGTATTACGCATAGATGGATTTTTTTTAGAAACATGCTCGTCTATTCCTGAGGAATTATACATTAGATATTTTTAATTTTCCTTCAGCTTTGAACCTTGAAAATATTGAAAATATTGATACAAATTTTTGCAATTTTCCAAAAATTATTTACTGATTTACCAATTTTTTTTAAAACTGAAAAAGAACTTTGTAGTAAGTTTTCTAGTTATAATTATCAAAAACCGTTGGAACATCCATTACCGTCGTTAATTTATAAATTAACAGCTAATTTATAACATAGCATTATAACATTAATTTATAACAGTTATTTTAGTAGAGGCGGCTGGTACGAGGAGGGCGGGCAGCGGGGTGCCGCTGAAAACCATCGATAATTTTGAAAAAGCTATTGGAGCTTCGGATTCAGTTTTTAATGGTATTTAATTTAGTATAGGACGATAGTTGGTGTAAAACGACAAATAACGCCACCATTTGAAAAATAACATCGTCGTCAATTTCAAATAAAATTCGAAAGGTTTTCAGGCAAAATTGTATCTAAATATTCGAAAATGTGGATTTTCGCCGCAAACAGTTTTTTTCGTGAAAATTTCATTGAGCATTTTCGATTTATATTTGTCCCAGAATATATTAAGCGAAGAAAAAAATTTTATTTTCAAAATTTTGTAAATTATAAAAAACGTTTCTAGATTTTTCCCCGTCAAATATTCACTAATTAAATCATCGCCTTATTAATTTATTGTTACAATTTGATGTTTTACGTATTTCGATAGTAGAATTTCCAAGTTTCGAAAAATATCTTCCCGTTTGAATCATTATTTTTTCAAAAACACAATTTTACAATTCATTGTTTTTGGGAAGGGGGGTCCCAGAATATTTTAAAAATTCGCACCTAACCTACGTGGAAGTTTGGTATTTAATGGACTTTAATGGCTGTTTTTGGGGCTTAAACTTGAATTTTCCGCAATTTGTTTTGTTTAATTCTACTATGTAAACCTTCAGCTTTCCGAATATCTATAGGAAATATTTAAAATTTTAGTTCCGAAATGTGTGCTATCGTCCACACCTACACACTCACACACAGACGGATATAAAAATAAAAATTGATCAAAATGTTATTAGTGCATCATAACAAATCATTTAATACCAAAATTTCGATTTTCGACTTTTGACCGGATAATAATACTTCTACAAGCAAGGTTGAAAACTTTTCGCCCCGAATTCCGAGCAAATTGCGAGGTACGAAATATTAATACGTGAAATACAGTAAATAAAGAACGCACTGTTTGTTTTTTCTCAAATATCTCGAGAACTAAGCGCGATAGGGTAACAAACTATACATATTTTTATTTGCAGAGAGTTAAATTGTCTACAACAGGGTTTCTCAAACTTATGGCCCCACGTACCCCTGTTCAAGTTCCCAAATGACTGTGAACCTCCCCCCCCCCCCCCCCAAAAAAGAAAATCTAGCTGTATAAAGAAAATAACCTTTTTCATTTTAATAAAATTCAAATAAAATAATACACTCTATTACAGTGACAAAAATAAATAGGTATGTTAATATTAATGTGATTGGTGGGCTTGTTTCTTGTCGCAAATGGAGTCGATTTTAGGAGCAGTTTTGAACAACTTTAATCTTAATTCTGACTCAACATCAAGTCGATTTCTGTACTTGGTTTTTTAACATGACCAGGTGTGAAAACCCACTCACACATAAGTAAGTTGTTGCGAAGGGTAAGAGGAAATTCAACGCTTTGCGTGAGAGTGCGGGATATTCTTCCTGTCTATAGCTGCCCAAAAATCAATTAAAGACATCCTTTTAAAATCAGCTAGAAGAGTTTCATCTGCGGAAATTTCTAGTAATGACTCCTGTTGCTTAATACTCAAACCAGCAATTATGTTCTCGGTTGTGACCATTGATGGGTTTCGAATCCAGCCTTCTGCATTATCAATATCTGGAAAATACCTTTTCAGTTCGCCGGAGAGTTGAGAAAGATGAAGACAATTTCAGCCCTCATGTCAGCATCCACGGTCAGGGCGTTCGTCGTAATAAATTCATGCAGAAGATGAAAACATTCAACAATATTTGATCTCAAGCAAGTTTTCCAAAAATCTATTTTTTTATGAGTGCGCTGAAGAATTGATTTTGCCGGCTGCTAAAGATATGGTTAGTTGCGTATTGGGAGACAAATCGTCGAAATTGCTGGATAAAATACCTCTTTCGAATGATGCAATTGCAAGGCGCATTCAAGACATGGCCCAAAATGTTGAAAATAAACTCTCACGACGATTGAAAAATAGTTATTATGCGATTCAAGTTGATGAATCAACAGATATTAGTGGATTGCCGAATTTACTTAGATTTTTTAGATATGCGCATGAAAATATTTCTGAAGAAGATTTTCTGTTGTGCAAGACCTTGGAGTCTACGACAAAAGGAGAAGATATTTTCAACACCATCAATGCATTTTTTGAAAAACATGAAATCGATTGGGCAAAGTGTGTTGGTATATCGACTGATGGTGCCAAGGCCATGACAGGATTAAACATGTTGCTCCTGAGGCCAAAAGTACGCATTGTGCATTGCACAGAGAAGCATTGGACGTGCTTTTATGTAATTTATTATTTTTACGACCTCTGGAAGTGCTAATATTTTAATCGATGTATTTCGTAACGTTTGAATTTTAAAGTTACCTTAATTTATTTAGAAGTTTTATTTGGTTTAATACATTTTGAATGTAGATGTGGATGGAAGAGTCGATTTAGCGTAAAACAGTAGGGAATAATAAAAACCAAAGGAACAAATATAAATATCAATATATTAACAACTTTAGAAGATTTTATAAAAAATTGAAAAAAACCGTTGCATTTCATAAAATTAATGTAAATAAATAAAAATTAAATATAAACAGCGCATTTAGAATGTACGAAATCTAGTTGGACATCCGTTCGCCCAACGGCCTTGTCGCGTCGGTTACAAATGAAGATCTGTAATGAAAACCGGGTTAAGTGCCAAAATTACTCTTCTTTAGGTAAGACATGAAAACAATACAGTATTTTTGGCACTTAGCCCGGTTTTCACTACAACTCTTCAATTATAATATTGAACATGCTGGGTCCCGTGGTTCTTTCTTCTTCCGAGTTCTTACTGCTGCTGTTGCAGTTCTCTCTTCCAGCAATTTAATCCGACGTTCTTTGACATTATTATCGGACCTATCGATTAATTTTGTAATCGCATTGTCTATAATTAATGTCGGAAGCATCACTCTACCAATTTTAGCTCTACAAATTGGACAGCCGGCACCATTCTTGCGCCAACCATCGATGCAATATTTACAAAACGTATGAGAACACTTAAGCGTTACCGCATTTATAAATAATTCCATACAAATACTGCACTGAAGTTCATCGTCTTCTTCTGTTAGTTTTGCTTCACTCTTTGCAAGCTTTTCCGGAGGCTCTTCTTCACTTTTGCAGTTAAGTTTCGTTTTTCGACTAACCATTTGAACTCTGAAATAAAAAGACAGGTTATTTTTTGAATTTACAAATAATTTGAAGTTTGATGGCATCATTTGATGACAATTGGCCAATTTTGTCGTCTTAAATTTGTCAGTAATTAATAATTTATCGTTATTATAACCAATTATTATTAGGTATTTGAAGAACTTTGTTTGAGCTCCAATGAGCTTCCATAAAAATCTTTTGTACCCCATAGGTAAAACAGTTATGGCGTTTGAAAAAGTGTAAAATTTAATGACATTTCACCGCCCTCCCCCATCGCGATTTTTTTTAATGAAATTGTTGTCAAAGTTTCCGTAAAAATCGTTTGTACCCCATAGGTAAAAAAGTTATAGCGTTTGAAAGAGTGTGAAATTTAATGAAATTTCACCAACCCCTCCTCCCCATCTCAAAATTTTTATGAAATTGGTGTCAATCGATCGAGAATCGTTTGAGCTTTAATGAGATTTCATAAAAATCGTTTGCACCCGAAAGGTAAAAAAGTTAGAGCGTTTGAAAAATTGTGAAATTGAGTGACATTATTATTTGTTGTATACTGTGTGACAAATTGGTAGTACATAATTTTTATTATTTTTCCTTTTATATTATTAACAAATAAAATTAATGTCTACCTGCTGGCCCCAGGTAACATTAAATATGGCCTAAAAACTTCCCTGATCGTAGTAGACGATGTAAAAATCGTCTATTCCCGTGGTTCGGAATCCACGTTAAAGTGTAGGTCCTCTGTGCTCGTCACACAGTTTCAACACGCAACGAGCACAGACAGGGAGGAAATCGGAAGACGTAAAAACGTTATTAAAAAAACCGATGACGGACCACAAATAAAATTATTCAAATTTACACCTCGTAAGTTATTTACCTATAAGCAATAACACCCAAACTTTGCAATTTCAAAATCTTTGAAACACTCCAACTTTTTCATCTTTAGAGCACAAACGATTTTTATGGAACCTCATTGGAGCTCAAACGATTCTCTATCGATTAGTATTTAAAAATCACATCTTAAAGAAATCATTTTTACAATACCTCCCAAAATTGTTGTAAAGAATTGAATTTTTATTAAAAGCCGTTGGGGGGTACAAACGATTTTTATGGAAGCTCAGACGATTCCGAAAACCGAAACACTAAAGTTGGTCAATCTCTTACCTTACTTTGCAATTGTCAAAGGAATGCTTCTGATGTATTAATTTAGAAATTTAATTTAAATTTTAGAAAATTAACGAAATAAAATTTGACGTAAAATTTATGTCACTCATGCCCGATTGCACCATGCTCGACTAAATGTGTCGCTTAGCAAAGGGACGCTTAAGGTGGGGAATTGACAAACACCTGGTAAAATGGCCGCCAACGTCGCTACTGTCGCAATTATTATTAAATTTATTTCAGCTTCATACCTTTTGGAATAATTTTAAAAATCCATTTGTGATATTCATTTCAAACAGATGTCGCACCAAAATGTACACTACTGTGCAAAAGTCTGCGGCCACTTAATTAATTTGCATAAATTTATTATAGAACATTTAATAAATGAAATCGAAAGTCAAATACGAATTAATTTTATTTCAGTATTTAAGTATTTCAGTAATAGATGTATAGTTAAAATATGTATGTAAATTCCGATCCGACCAGTTCGACTGAGTACAACGCCATCACTATGACACACCGTGAATTATTTTTCGCAAAAACTGCCTAAAATGGTAATAATGATAAACGAAACTGTAGATTGATTATAATTGATATAAATAAACTTTTATCAATTTAATTTGATAATCTGTAAACTTCACGAGTATATTCGTGTTTCTAGAGAAAGACATTTTGGTTTGGAATTTTTTTTTTAGGTTACAGTTTTTATTTTTATGGCTCAATTTTAGGCACAATTTTAATAATTCATCTCTAGAAACACAGATCATAGTTTTTTCTACAGGAACCTGATTTGCTAAATGTCATATATGATATAGCTTTCTTAGAATAGCGAAATTCGAAGGGTCTGTATAGCGTATATTTATACATTCATTCGCACCCTTATTGCATTGCACCACTCGTGTTTAACGTTCCCTTAGTAAATCTCGGCAACACCGCATTTGTCTAGTAACTTTGGTTATGTTTTAGGGAATTTTCATAGAATTTATGTTTAGATTGGTTAAAATTTTAAAGATGTTTTTCATTTGAAATTATTTGAAACAAAAAAATTTTTTAATTATAAATTTTAGTACCTATATAATATTTTTGTTAAGTTATTTTTTAAAATTATTACAAACATTATAGTGGTTTTTAAAATAGCTTCTATTTACAATGCTGCAAAATACTGGTTTATAAAATTATTACGAACACATGCAGCTAGACGAGCACATTATTTACTAATGGGTACATGAGGAATTTGTCCAGCATTGATTAATTCATCCAATTGATGCGAATCCATGTTATCTGGGCAAGGAGGTACATGTTCGTTCATATATCGTGCAATATTGAGCAAAACAGCTGTTGCAATAATAATTGGAGTATTATCCAGTTTTAAACGACATCCCTATGCCATAATAGGAAATCTTCGTTTGCATACCCCAAAAAGTCTTTCAGCAGCATTTCGGGTGGGAATGTGGGATTATTGCACCAACTACATGAGGAAATGCTACAATATCATAAAAATTTCTCTGCGCTTGCATAACTTCTTCATTTGTAGTTGTAAATTTAACATAAAGTTCATGTAAACCTGCAATCGCTTCTGAAACGCTTTTGACAATTCGGAAAATAGTCGATACATGTACGCCACCAAAATCGGCTATTGACAGCAAGTGGGTTCCCGTTGCATAAATTCTTAGGGCAATTAAAAGTTGGTTTACAGGAGATACAGAATTATTTCTGTCATATGGATATTCAAGGAATCTTTTAAAAAATGATAAATCATCCATACTATGAATATAGTGAGCGCTTTCGTAAATTTGTCTTGGAAAACCATGCTTAGCATTTCAAAAATTTCAATCATCATTAATCAAGTCATTCTTCATTTCTATCATTATCGCAAATTTTTCGAAAATATCTGTCACTTTAAGGTTAAGTTTAAGTTAAGACGATAGATTTTTGAGGCTTAAATTTAGGTGCTCAGTGGACCCTTAATTCAGTGGTGCAATGGAATAAGGGGCCTTTAACGATTTAAGGGACCCTTAAATTTTAAGTGTAGGTGGTGCAATCGGGCATTAATGATGTAGTAACTAAAAATGATTCTATGACAGGTGACCACTTGACAAGTGAACGCACGACAAGTGAACGCACGACATCTGAACACATGACAACTGACCCCATTGACAAGCGATCCCACGGACAACTGAACACACGGACAACTGAACACAATCTTAATTTTTAAATTTAAATATTTGTTATTTATTTATATAATCATGAAATAGTAACTTTGAGGTTTACGATTTTATAATTATTATTTTATAAATACTGGCCAAATCCTAATCCGAAACTACAAAACTGAACCCACGGACAACTGAACACAATCGTAATGGATCTAGCTTTTTGGGTTAATTATTATTATTTTGAGTCCATTCTCACTTTTTCCGTTCAACTTGGAAAAAAGTTCGAGGGAGCGGTAGATCCACCTCTTTGCGGCAGATTTAACTTTACGCGGAGATTTGTTTTTTTTAATTTGTTTTCTAAGAAATATCAAAAACTAACACTAACCTAAGGACAGATCCACCTCTTCGCGGCAGATCCACCTCTTTGCGGCAGATTTAACTTTAAGCGGAGATTTGTTTGTTTTTAATTAGTTCTCTAAAGAAATATCAAAAACTAACACTAACCTAACGGCAGATCCACCTCTTCGCGGCAGATCCACCTCTTTGCGGCATATTTAACTTTACGCGGAGATTTATTTGATTTTAATAAATTAGTTTTCTAAAGAAATATCAAAAACTAACACTAACCTAACGGCAGATCCTCCTCTTCGCGGCAGATCCACCTCTTTTCACGTACCGCTTAAATTCGCCAAATAAAACGGAAAGTTTTATGAAAAACCAACTCGTTTCGCTTAAAATTGCGCGCAAATATTTATATGCAAAAATGGGTCCGATTTCAAATCGAAATTTTTCAAAATTTGTGTTTTTGCAATTTACCACCTTAATTGAAGCCGTAGGAAAAAAAGTATACATTTCGAAAAATTCGCTCTCGAGAAATGCCACCCAATACCGTTTTTATAAATAAAAATTGTTTCATAGTCGTCGCGCCACAACGACTTTAAGGTCGAAATTTAGAAAATTTTTCAAACGGCCATAGTAGACCCCGGGCCTAAACAATTTATTTCTATAGCTTTTTTTCGTATCTCGCACCGCAAAGCTTTAAAATGAAAAACAAAATTTTCAAATTTTTTTTGAAGGTTACCAACTAAATTTGCAAAATTTTTTTCGAAAATCGAAATTTTAACGACGAAATCTCATTTGCCGAGTAATTCTAAGAATTTTTGCCGAAAAAAATTTAGTAATAGTATTATTCTTTCGCGGCCCAAAAAAATGACTTCAAAGTAGAAATTTTTTGAAAAAATCTGAAATTCGCTTCTCTTTGTTGTGAAATCGATGGCGAAAATGAACGAAAGTTGAATGATCTCGTTGCAAAATTGTCGAGGAACAATGCAAAGTCGGTTTCGAACCTAATTATTAGCTAAAATGGACCATCTTTGTGGGGTGTCGAGTAGACATAAAAGTAAAAGTTTTTCTTCGAATATTTTGACGACTGGATTTTTTTTTAAAATTTGAATATTTAACTTCGGATTAGGATTTGGCCAGTATTTATAAAATAATAATTATAAAATCGTAAACCTCAATGTTACTATTTCATGATTATAAAAATAAATAACAAATATTTAAATTTAAAAATTAAGATTGTGTTCAGTTGTCCGTGTGTTCAGTTGTCCGTGGGGTCGCTTGTCAATGGGGTCAGTTGTCATGTGTTCGGATGTCGTGCGTTCACTTGTCATGTGGTTACCTGTCCGGTCACCACTAAGATTTATATTAACAGTGGCGTCCCAACTTAATAATTATAAGGAAGCGATGCCGTCATATACATTAACCTAAATAATTCTTAACAGTGCCGTACCAACTTTGTAATTACAATATAATGCGATACCGCAAAATCGCAGGTTTTTTGAGCTAAATGCAAATATGAATTTTGAAGGCAAAAAATGTTATTCTACATTTCGCTTTTAATTCGACCATCAAGTGGATTAAAAGAATGAACGATTTGAAAATTTGTTAAAAATGTTTAGCATATTTTTGAATTTCAACTTTTTGAAAGTATTACGTATGTATTGTCGTGTTCCATTGATAAGAGATTAGGGGTATGACGTAATTGGGTTAATTTAGTCAAAACACTTATGATTTGAATAATTTAATAAGACCATAACAGGTAAACAACTAAATTGTGTCTGGATTTTCTTTAATTGGAAAAATTTGTTGACTGCCTCTGCCTCATTTATTTAAAGATGCAAACGTTGTTGGAATCTGTAAGATGTAAAATTTATAAAGGATAAAATATTGGTGGTTGTCTAATTAAATTTAATAAGAGAAAACAAATTAAATTCAATTAAGTTATTTGTTAAATTAGGGTTTTCGTTATTTAAATAAGTGATAATTTAGAGCGAGTGGATTATTGGTGGGGTGTGAAAAATGGAGATGAACAAGAAGATTCCGAATCAAGCGGTCGAATAGTAAGGACGCGCTTATTATTGAGTTATTTGGAATTTAATTTTGGTAGAAAAAGTTTCTAAGTCGACCATCCAAGTGTGAAGACTGGTCAATAGTATTTGGATTCTGAAATTATAATATTTTTTTATGAATAAATCGTCGTCAAGTGAAGATATAATTTGATTACTAGTAGAAAATTATTTGGAATTGGTTAATTTATTTTTGGATGGAATTTGGATATCGTGTGAATAATTAATTTAAGTTTAATTAAAGTGAAAAATACGTTAGATCAAAATATTCTGGAAAGTTTTGGAACCGCTGACTTGCAATTTGGTGGTTATGTTCATGGTTTGGATGAATATTAAAATATTGGAAAAGATTGGTTCAAGATTACTTACCTGTACTCGATTATCTGGTTCGGAAGAAGAAATTGTTCGCTGGTCACTCCTACCTGTCCTTGGTTCAAGATTTGAAGCTGCCTTTGATGGTCATCTGCACGTTTTAAGAATCTCACATCACATCGGCCGATCGGTAAACTTCGGAAGACTTTTTTTTACTACGGTAAGAATTTTTGTGTTGCGTAAATTAATTGAACAATAAACACACCGTTTAAATTCGGGCGCGCGTAATATTTTGGGGGAATATTGAAATTACTTGATTTTTGTAAATTTAATTTGTTTAGGTTAAGAAAACGAATAATTTGTCCTTAATATTTTTATTGTATAAAATAAATTGCATCAATATTTGGTTTTAATAACGTTTGCGTTTGATTTAATTTATTAACAGTAGTCGTAAATTGAAGAATAAGCAGACACAAGTTACGATTCATTTGTGGTATCTTTATAAGAAAGATCACTGGTTAAGGTGACGTATTTTAAGTGTTTTGGCTAATCTGGATGGACCCATCAATTTTCGACCCAAAATCATCGAGTCTCATGCATAGCTGGTCAGGGATATTAATTAATTAAGTGCCATCATCTCCCGCTATATAAGTCAAATTTTTTATTGAACAGTAGCATTACATGGCAGTATAGATGGATCTTTTTTTGAAACATGCTCGTCTATTCCTGAGGAATTATACATTAGATATTTTAAATTTTCTTTTAGCTTTGAACCTTTCGCCAAAATATTATTACAAATTTTTGCGATTTTCCAAAAATTATTTACTGACTTACCAATTTTTTTTAAAACTGAAGAAGAACTTTGTAGTAAGTTTTCAAATTATAATTAACAAAAACCGTTGGCACATGCATTACCGTCGTTAATTTATAAATTAACAGCTAATTTATAACATTAATTTATAACAGCTATTTTAGTAGTGGCGGCTGGTACGTGGAGGGCAGGCAGCGGGATGCCGCTGAAAACCATCGATAATTTTGAAAAAGCTATTGGAGCTTCGGATACAGTTTTTAATGGTATTTAATTTAGTATAGGACGATAGTTGGTGTAAAACGACAAATACCGCCACCATTTGAAAAATAACATCGTCGTCAATTTCAAATCAAATTCGAAAGGTTTTCAGGCAAAATTGTATCTAAATATTCGAAAATGTGGATTTTCGCCGCAAAGAGTTTTTTTAGCGAAAATTTCATTGAACATTTTCGATTTATATTTATCCCAGAACATATTAAGCGAAGAAAAAAGTTTTATTTTCAAAATTTTATAAATTATAAAAAACGTTTCTAGATTTTTTCCCGTCAAATATGCACTAATTAAATCATCGCCTTATTAATTTATTGTTACAATTTCATGTTTTACGTATTTCGATAGTAAAATTTCCAAGTTTCTAAAAATTTCATCCCGTTTGAATCAATTTTTTTTTCCAAAAACACAATTTTATAATTTTTTGTTTTTGGGAAGCGGGGTCCCAGAATATTTTATAAATTCGCACCTAACCTACGTGGAAGTTTGGGCTTTAACGGCTGTTTTTGGGGCTTAAACATGAATTTTCCGCAATTATTTTTGTTTAATTCTACTATGTAAACCTTTAGCTCTCCGAATATCTATAGGAAATATTTAAAATCGTAGTTCCGAAATTCGTGCTTTCGTCTACACCTACACACAGACGGATATAAAAATAAAAATTGATCAAAATGTTATTAGTGCATCATAACAAATCATTTAATCCCAAAATTTCGTTTTTCGATTTTTGACCGGATAATAATAATACCTCTACAAGCAAGGTTGAAAACTTTTCGCCCCGAATTCCGAGTAAATTGCGAAGTATGAAATATTAATACGTGAAATACAGTAATAAAGAACGCGGCACTGTTTTTTTTCTCAAATATCTCGAGAACTAAGCGCGATAGGGTAACAAACTATATATATTTTTATTTGCAGAGAGTTAAATTGTCTACAATAATAATTGGAGCAATATTTATCATAAGTCAGTCGTTTAGCTAGCGCGCGTCTTCGAACTGGGATTCTGAAAATCCTCGATTTCGTCTTTTTGTGATATTATGCTGGCAATTTTTTCAGTCTTATAGAACGGAATATTTACAAAAATCACACATTATCTGAGAACTTCGTAGAATACTTTTCACACTACTATCAACTTTTAAACTTTTTTTGTAGCTATGTTAATAAAAAGATTTGCTTTTTGGAGTACAGTAGTAGATGCTGGATTTATTTCTATTAATTAATTTAACAGGAATTTTATTACACGGATTGTATTGTAGACAACATTTTGAACATGAAAAGTCAAGTAATCCAATATTGCGCACAGATTGGATAACGCTTAATTTTGCATACCAATAAAAAATTCTACGTTCGTCGCAGGAAAAATCTGAAAAGGTTCTTTTTTTATTTAAAATTTTATCTCCAACAAGATGAACATAATACGATTCCGGTAAAGTCAATTTTAAGACCTAAAACAGTGAAAAACTAAGACTACTCTAGAAAGTCTAATAGGTTTTTTTACATAGCTACAAAATAAACAACAATGGATCTAAAAATCGATTGCACTGTGAAAAGTATTCTTATTGAAGTTTAGATAAATTTGTGAATTTTTTAAAACTTTGAATTCCATATTAGTGGTGCGAAAAGAATTACCAGAGCAACATAAAAAATACGGTGAAAGTCACGATTTTCGAAGTTTAATGGCGCGTGATAGCTAAACGACTGATTTGATGATTATTGTTATTAAAATCATGATTGTAGATAATTTTACACTCTAAAAAGTATCTAAGAATAGTTTTCGAGATATACCGGGTGGGGGGGGGGCGGGAACCAAACAGCGCTTTAATCCAAAGCGATCCATGGTGTTTCCGACATGGGAAAACTAATTGGAATGCTTACCCCTCAAATTAGTTTAATATGAGTGGCCCAGTTAACTTATTTTCCTTTAAATATTTTGTCTCTTAAAACCCTCTACTGCCCGATTAATTGTTTTATAAAATAAAAAATATTTGACGACTTTTTCAAATAGAAAGTTGCTTTAGTTGTACAGGAAACCATCAAGTTCGATACATTTTCAACCCCTTCAGATTCTAGGGGTATGTTACTTGGAAGTAACATTGGGCATTCGAGGATAAAAAAAATATATAATGAAGAGTATATAGTATGTAATTTAATTGTTTATTTATTTTTGTTAATTTAAATGAAATTGTACAAAACAATTTTTAGTTGGTGTGAAGCATAAGTGCACCTTGTATTTGCTGCACATTGTTTGAATTGATCCAGAACATCCTGGGTACTTACATCTTCCTCTTTTTTCCACATAGTTTGGTCAATGCCGGATCTGGTCCTTTCGTGTGTCCTGTGTTGGCATCTGAGTTGTTTTCCCTTTTTTCTTTTTGTTTTCAATGGCTTGTTCTAAATTTTGACTAGGTCTACCGCGTTTTCTTGAATCAATTTGGGTGGTAGAACATAGGGTAAAAGCTAAATTAGATTTAAATTTTAGCAGATTCATAATTTTATTTTTTCTGATCTCGCAGGATTCGCAATCGCGTCTATAAAGGAGCCACTCATTGACGACACAAAGGTCCATTAGGTGAAAGTAAATTTTTAGATACCATTTTCTGCTTCTAATTCCAGTTCTGTATAGGGCTATCAGTGCATCCATCAAGTCAACGCCCCCCATAAATTGGTTATATAAAGAAATCATGCTGGGACAAGGCACATCAATTCTACGTTTTGATTTTGAATCCCACCGTTTCACATTTTTTACAGGATGTGCTCCTGCAAACGTGCTTAGTAAATGCACCTGTTTGTTATCAAACCATTTGACCGAAATAAGGTTGACTCCATCTACTGTTGTTCTTTGCTCCTCAAAAATTCCTCGGCCTTTTTTGCGGAGAGCCTTATCATTCGTAAACTTACATCCCTGAAGTCTATTAGAGCGAACTGTTCCAATGCTTTGTATACCTCGTTTTTAGAGAGCAACTTGTAGATAAATATTGTTGAACCAGTTATCATAATATATTTTATTAAAAATATTTTGGGGAATTATTTTCGCCAACTTCAACACATTGCCACTTGCACCGACGTCTGGAAGCTCGGGTAAAACTACTACATGATGATGGGTGATTGATTATTGATGATAATCGGTCGGAATATTTATAGATATAGAGGGTGCCTTTGATAACACCTCAAATAAATCTATAAAAACAGCCGCCGTAAGACACAGCATTGAAGCACCCACGATAACTTGGATAGAATCAATGCTGGAAAGCCGAATAGTAACGGCTTCCTTAGGAGGGGAGAAAATCTCGGTGGCCGCGGCAAGGGGATGCCCACAAGGTGGGGTGCTATCACCTCTTCTGTGGTCCATCGTGGTAGACGACCTACTGAAGAAATTAACTGACGATGGATTTTGCGTACTAGGATATGCGGACGACATTGTCATTATAATCAGGGGCAAGCATGAAGGCATAATTTCAAACCTAATGCAAACAGCCCTAAACAAAATAAAAGAATGGTGCGAAAAGGAAGAACTTACAGTGAATCCTTCAAAAACCATTATAGTTCCATTCACAAAGCGTAGAAAGATAAACCTAAAAGCTCCACAGCTAAGGGTCTATCGATACCTTTTTCCGGAGAGGTAAAATATCTGGGGGTAACCCTGGATGCAAAATTCACCTGGAAGCCACACATGGATAAAATTCTTTCCAAAGCAACAGGAGCCTTCTGGGCTTGTCGCAAACTTTTTGGAAGGACCTGGGGACTAAGACCAAAAATGATCTACTGGTCATATGCATCAATAATTAGACCGATTGTCACATACGCATCGCTCGTGTGGTGGACAAAAACTAACGAAATCACGACACAAAGCAGATTGCAGAAATTGCAACGCTACAATACGTTTTAACAATGTTTTAACATTAAAACAAATGCTATAAATCAAATTGAGATTTTTAGTAATTATGTGAATTTATATTTTTTACCTACACCTTGTTCATTATTTTCAGAGTTCCTATGAAAACGGTTGGTTGCCCAAAAAAATTTATTTGACGAAAGTTGTAGCCCGTTAAAGTCCCTATCCGGATTAGGCCGTTAGTTTTTCTCTTAGACGTTTCGTTTAAGAGATACGGGGTTCGCAAGAAAATTAAAAAAAAAACCTGAATTTTTTAAACATTTTTTCCCTTAATTTAATTTATAACTCGAAATCCGTTGATTCTAGACGATAAGGGGTTATAACCTAATTTATAGACAAGCCAATGATCTTTAAAAAAGTTCTAATCCATTAACCTTAAAAAATCAATAATATCGGAGCTATGGCCTTTTGAATTCAGAAATTCAAAAAATTGCTTTAAAGGGAGGTACCCCCCAAGGGTTTGGACTTGGTCAAAAATTTTATTTGAAAATTTGTCTCAGAAAAGTGACCTTTATCACCACCTCAAAGGTTATCCACGGTCACGGGGACACCCTGTATATTGGACCTTTGACATTTTATCTCTGCAGAAATCTATCATTTCTTGCAATATTGAACCTTACTTTATTACGCAATTTCCGTACATAATTTTATGATTACCTTATAGAAAATTACATGGTCGAATTTTTGGTATAATTCATTTTACAGAGAATATATGTTTTCTACAAAGATATTTTCATTTCAAATCGATAAATCGATAGGTTATGTTTTACATGTAAACAAATTTACAAATTAACTCATTCTAAATTAATTGATCTATTTTGGGGATTTTTGACATGACAAATCTCAAGATTAATATTCATAGCAAGTTTTTAGTATATATTTCAGTCTTTAACGATTTTATTAAATTCATGGTTTTTAAAAATGAGTTGGATATTGAATGTCGGAAATTAAATGTTTCACGAAACCTTGTATTTCTTTAATTAAGGAGTCTCATGCTTAATTATTATATGTCATAATAGACCATAGTAAGATGGTTTCATTTTAAAACATAGCAATATATTTAAAAACGAATATTTGCAAAATGCAGATAATAAAATGAAGATTGATTCCATGAAGAGAAAAATTGAAATTGGAAACTGGAGAAACGATAAAAAAGTGGAATTTAAAAATTTTGGTTATAGGAAAGTAAGAAAATTAAAGTTGAATTGGATTCATTTTGGACAATGAGAGCTGGTGAAATGGGCAACTTACTTTCTCTATTTCTCATGGAAGCGGATGAGATGGAGATGTACAAATGAGAGGAATGTAACAATAATTCAAACATAAAAGCCCTCAACTATTTGGTTTGTTAATTAAAAATTTGATTTGATTAAAACTTTGTCAATGCACTTTGACTGGATGATTTGATAAGCGATAAAATTAGCAAAGGAATGCCAAATTTTATTTTTAATATTCAGACTTTTGAAATATTTCGCAGCCATTTAATTTAATTTAGTTAAATTTGTAAATATGATGGATATTTTAAAATGATTGGAATGAATGGGCTAAAAATGGAATGATTTTGCAAATAATAAAGATTCGAAGTTAATTATGGGTCGTCCTTAAAGGATGTCTACCCTTGGGGGCAGGCGGGGAGAGGTGGATTTACAAAAAGGTACCGGGGGGGGGGGGGGGGGTTTGAACAAATGTGACATCCGCATAAAAATCCAATTTTTGGTATAGTCAAATAAAGTTTATCGAAATTCTTACTTGTTTAATAATTAAAAAAATTTAATTAACAGGATTTTTTAGTTAAAAAGGTCAAGTTTGATTTTAAACAAATGAAGGGGTCTTTGATTTGTGACCAACGCCGTAGCGAGCTATTCTGGCGCCTGAGGCAAATTTGAATATGTGCGTCCCCCTCCCAAAACATTCCTATCATTTGAAAATTTTAAACTATTATTTATTGGGTTTTGTCGAGGTTTAGCGCTCCCATTACGATGGCGCTCGCTTAGAGTAATGAAAACAAATGGATGCTAATCAGGAACTCATTTAGGCTGCCGGGACCGGGGGGTCTAATACCCCCCAGGTACACTTAATTTATTGCGAAAGAAAAACTTTTACGTCCCCCGGTATTAACCACTTCACCTGATAGTACGCACGGGTGCGTGCAAAATGCATTTAGTTACAAATAACCCGCGGATGAAGTGGTTAAGAAGAACGGTACTGGGATAGTCATAAAAAATATCACCAAAAATCACCCCCTGCCGGATTACAAACAAAAATTGCAAAAGATTCAATTGAAAATAATAAATTTTGATGGTTCCGAATAATGGCAAGTGTACCTGGGGGTATTCCATACCCCGTAGACCGCCCGGTCGTGTAATATCGATTTTTATCGTTGGGAATTTCTGAAGATCTTATATAAAATACGCATATTGTGTCAGAATCACCGTTTCCGTGGTAACATAACGGATTACCCCCCCCCCCCGAATATGGAGATTATTTTTATTGGTAGGTATTTTTCATTTCAATTTAAATATATTTGAATATCTGTCGCGATAATGACGTGATAGTTTTACCGGATACCCAGTCAGTTAAAGGGAAATGAAAAAGAACGCGGGGTTCCTAAAATCCTCAGTCTATCATTGGACCAAATCTGAGGAGGAGAAAACTCTCTATAATCCTGAAACCCTGTTTTGTGTTGTTCACCATCGATGGTAAAGTTTAAATGTACGAAATAATTATTCAGAATATGAATTATTCAAAACTTTTTTCAATTGTTTTATCTGGATTTTCTTTTTATTTCATAAATACTTAGTATGATGTAGGCAAATTTTGTTAATCTGTTTTATAGAGAATTTTGTACTCTTCAATTTTGATTTGAGGATAATTTTCTTTAAAAATGAAGGTAAGCGAGTTATAGGCGAAAAATTAATGTACAGGATTAAAATCCCCACTTGGGGAAAAGGCCGGCAGGGAATTTTAGGCGATGTTACAATTAAAATCGCGGTAAAATTTTTCGAATTTAGTCAAATTTGAATATATGCGCCTCCCCTCCCCAAACAAATATTCTTATCTTCTTGAAAATTTTAAAGTATTCACTAGTCAACAGTGATTCTGCGGCGTGGGATTTAGGGGTTGATTTTGGGTAATTCTGGTATCCCGAATACGAAAAATATATTAGATTTTCCGAATTGGCTCTAGATTTTGAGATAAAGGCAAGCCGGTTATAATGGGACGCGCATGAATGGATTATTGAGATTTCTTAAAGGAAGGCTTGAAAATAAAATAAAAATATTCAATATTTTCAAAAACCTTTAATTTCGAATGACAACAACGTTATAAATGATATTTCAAATTGATTAATCATATTAAACAAAAATACATGAAAAAAAAGTTAGGAAAAACGTTTTGCATGTGATTGTCTATTGTATCTTTGATCAGGATAATCCCTTTGTAAGGTCCAGCAGTAGTCCGCCATCATATGGTGATCCCACCGGTATTGATATCTTTCCTCCATTATCTTGATATCCTGGTGGAACCGTTCTCCTTGTTCTTCACTGTAATCACCCAGGTTTTCAGGAAATTTATCCAAATGGCTATGCAGAAAATGTATTTTGATACTCATATTAGCTTCAAGTTTTTCAAAATTCTTAAGCATTTTGGCCACTATTTCGGAATATTCTGCAGCTTTGTGGTTCCCCAAAAAGTTTTTGACAACTGATACAAAGCTTGTCCATGCTTCCAATTCAACCTGAGTCATGTGATTTGTGAAATAATTGTCTTTTATAAGAGTACGAATTTGTGGTCCATCAAAGATACCTGCTTTTAATTTTTCATACTGAGGCCAGGAAATGATTGACAATTATATTTGAAGCAATTACCATTCTTATCCAAAGCTTTCACAAACTGTTTTATAAGTCCAAGTTTAATATGAAGTGGCGGTAGAATTATTTTTTCTCGACTTATCAATGGTTTATGAACGATGTTAGCTTTTCCCACGGTCATATCTATTCTCGATGGCCAATCCTTTCTACTCCAGTGTTCTATTCTTGCACGACTGTCCCATAGACAAAGAAAACAGGGATATTTAGTGTACCCACCTTGCTGACCTAATAAAAAATTCACCATCTTTAAGTCTACACACACTGACCATTGATGTTGAACAAACGAAATTTTCTCCAAAACAAGTTTGATATTTTGGTATTGTTCTTTAAGTTTAGTTGAGTGACCTAACGGAATCGAAGCTAATTTGTTTCCATTATGCAGTAACACACATTTCAAACTTCTTTTTGAGTTATCAATAAAGAGCCGCCAATCTTCTGGCCGATATATTGGAAGGCCCATTAAATTTAAAAGCCCAGAAATATTATTGCAATACACCAGATCATTCTCCTCAGTAAAATATGGAAGAATATCTTATTGTTACGCCAGGTTGAAGGCAATGTTTTTCGTTAAGTCGAGACGTAAGAAGTTCAGCTGATTTCTTCGATAAATTTAAATCTCGAATCAAGTCATTAAGCTCACCTTGAGAAAAACCCTGTAGTGTAGGACGGCACCCTTCAAATTCACTTTCACTGCTGCTTTTGTTCTGAGGGTCTAACATTTCAACTTCATCACAGGAAAGGTTTGATAAGTCAGTAAATATCGGTAATGGCAAATCTTCACTATGCAACGTTGGTGGTTTAGCCGATTATATGTTTGGATAAACCCAAGAGCGCTTTCTGTAACGGTTCATACCTTTTACATTCACGGCACAAAAGTAGCAATCATCAATGTGATTTCTTGGCTCATTCCATGTCATCGGTAATCCAAATGGAAGTCCTTTGCGTCCTCCTTGGCTCCAGTAACGAAGTGACTCCACACAAGTTTTACAAACTTTATGTGGCTCCCAATGTTTGTCTTGTTGTCTCAGTTGTTTTCCAAAATATGCTTGGTAAACTTGTTTTGAAAAGTCATGAATATTTATTTGTTGTCTTTTTAGACAAAATTTACCACATATGTAGCAAAAATGGTCGGGATTATTAATACAAGACTTGCGTGAAGAACTCATACTTCCTTCTACGATCGCTATAGAAAAAGTGGCAGATTTCGCACACAGTTTACTATTGTTTTATTGCAAAGTTTTCTTGACAACAAAAAAAACAATTGCATATAGCCGTGCGCATGCGCGTAGTACCAATTTTGTACCGTCAGATGTCAGTACAAATAAATTTCAAAAAGTATAAATGACGTTTTAAATACTTTAAATTTAAAGTTTATCATGGGAACTAGAGCCAATTCGAACAAAATAACTATGCGGCGAGTACTTTATTACATTACTGTATCCAACTTCACTCCAAAAACTAAGACCGCAGAAAAAAATTTGTGTTTTGTTCCCTTGTGTTATTTATTGGGTTTTGTCAAGGTTTAGCGCCCCCATTGCGATGGCGCCTGAGGGAAAAGCATCAGTCGCCTCAACCTTGCTATGGCGCTGCTTGTGACCATAGTAAGTCCGAAGATTGTGACCAACTGTGACGAGTCGGAAAAATTGCACACCCCTTATTGAATGCGATATGGTACATTTTCGAAATAAACTTAAAATGAAATTTGTAATAATTAAAATTGATGATTTAAGATAATGTAAAAAGCAAATTGTTTATTGCTGATAAAAATTAATCTAATGTAACCCGTTTTTGATAAGATTTTGAAATAGGATTTTTTACTTTTGTAAATGCAGTACATAGCACGAAACCTTGGTTCACGGACGAAATAAAAGAACTGGCAAACGAAAAACGACTACCCACCTCCAATACAAGAGTAACCAAAACGAAGTGAACCAAAGAATATATACGGTAGTACGAAACCGAGTTAACTCAAGAATAAGAGAGATAAAGAAGGACTATTGGCTAGGATTCACCAAAGGTATGGAGAGAGATCTATATGGAGCACAAAAAAAGATATGGAAGCTGCTGAGAGGAAGGAAGAAAGTTACAAATGAATACCAAGAAATCAATGGTATGGGAAAGGAAGAAATGAGAAAATATTTCTATCAACTATATAAGAACGCGGCAAACGACAAGGAAGAACAACAGGAGATTGTATGGGAGGAGAATGAGGAGAAGGTAGCAATGGAGGAGGAACAGGTGAGGGAAGCAGTGAGAAAACTCAAAAACAGGAAAACACCATCCGAGGACCACATCAGCAATGAGCTTATTAAGTATGGGGGAGAAGAAATTGTAAAGGAAATTACACTGCTATTCCAAAAGATACTATAAAGTGGTACGATACCTTCAGACTGGAGAAAAAGCATTACAATACCTGTATACAAAAAGGGAGATAAGAAAAACCCAGAGAATTACAGGGGAATAACGTTGCTCGAGTCAGTGATGAAACTGTTTACGAGCATAATGAAAACAGAGCTAACAAAATATGTCACATTAAATGAAGAACAACAAGGTTTTAGACACAATAGGTCGACCACGGATGCCATCTTCATTGTTAGACAGATCCGAGAAAAGGCACTGGAATACAATAAGGCGGCATATATGTGTTTTATCTATATGACGAAAGCGTTTGATCTAAAAGATGTAATACATGTGTTAAATGAAGAACAAGTACCGAATACACTAACACGCATAATTAGAGAATTAAACACCAAGAATACCACAAAAATAAGATTCAACAAAGAACTAACCGACGAGATACAGATGGAGAGTGGTATAAGGCAAGGAGACAGCTTAAGCCCTTTACTATTTAGTCTGATAATGAATAAAATCATAGAAGCGGTGAAAGTATTAAACGGCGGATACAGATTTGGACCCGAAGAGATAAAGCTAATATGCTACGCGGACGATGTAGTGCTAGTGTCAGAGAGTGAAGACAACCTCCAAAGATTATTACACTGTTTTAAAATTGCCGCAGGAAAATATAACATGACCATAAATGTAAATAAAACAAAATGCCTAACCATCGCCAAAGATCCAATACGATGTAAGCTAACTATTGACGACAAGCCTATAGAACAGGTGATGAGGTTTACATATCTTGGGGTGGAGGTGTCTAGCTATGGAGACCTATATGAAGAGGTGAGGAAGCAAACTATGAAAGCAGCAGCAATCTCTGGAGCAATGAAAGACATAGTATGGCGAAACAGAGATATGAACATCAAAAGTAAGACCAGAATATACAAGACGTGCATTAGGCCAATTGTGACGTATGCTATAGAAACAAGAGCCGAAACAAGAAAAACAAAAAATCTCCTTAGAACAAATGAAATGAGAATATTGAGATCTATAGCCGGTAAAACTTTGTATGACAGAGTACTAAGTAGCAAAATACGTGAAATGTGCGGAGTGGAAGATATCGTAAGATGAGGAAGACAAAGGAGAAGAGTGTGGAGACAACACGTGGAACGAATGGACGACAAACGAATAGCAAAGATTGTGATGACAAGGATACCACATGGGAGCAGACTACGAGGAAGACCACCCAAGAGATGGCGAGACAGTTGGACATCTACATCACAAGAACAGGCTTGATAATCACAAAAGAACAGGTCAAAGACCTAGAAGAAGTAGAAGAAGAGAAGAAGAAGACTTTTGTAAATAATTTGTTTAAGCAAAAATTTGCAAACTTTTTTTGAAGTTTTGAAGATTTCAATTTCTTTTATAAATTTAAGGATAGGGTTTGTTATTGTGATGAGATAGTCAACCAGAATTGTGAAGGGGATTTACATGCACAAATCTAGGGGGGTAACTGTCGTGATTTTTCTAAAAAGATTTGATTTTTGTGCGAATGTGAATGATTTTATTTATTTGAAAATTGCTGTTAGGGAAATTTATTATTTGTTTTCAGGGTAAGAATGCATTAGTTGAGAGTAAATTTAAGATTTAAGTAGTGTTGGATTAATTCTCACACAGGCGGTGACCCCAGATTTTTGTAAAAAAGTTGAAATGTTTGAGTTTGTTTCAAGCATAAATTTATAAGAAATGTGTAAAATAAAAAGTTTAAGTTAATAAGAAGTGTTTAATTGAAAAGGAAATTAAAAATTTAGGGTTACAAGTATCTTGCAGCCTGATTTTTTATTATAAGGTCCTTTTTAAAATATACCCAAAAACTAAAAATTATAGGTCACATTTCTTTCCAAATTATTGGTCAGAATCAAATTACGCGACTTTCTTCTAATTTTACGGACTTCGTATCTCGATCTTAAGATATCCGAGATTCCCACGTTCAAGTTGTAAACTGCCCTGCAAACCTGATAATTTCTAACTAATAAGCTTATAACATTTTTCATTAAGTTCGGTTGAAACGTCTCCAATTCGTCGAATATTTGAAAAGAAATTAGCGAGCCACATTCTGGCTTTATCCACGCATTCAGGAATTCAGGAGAAACTCAGCGTATATAAAGGCGGATAGGGGGGGATATAAAGGGGACAGTTACCTCAATTAATTTTCAAAAATCGAACAAAAATGGTTTAATGCGGTTTAATGGACTAAAATTTAAAAAAAATTTGAAAAAGTACCTCAATTTTATTAATAGTAGTTTATCCCCACCCTTGATCTATGCCTAAAACCGCCCTTAATCAACGGCGAATTTAAAGGGGGTCATTACTCACTATCTCCTCCCGCATGAATTTCCAATAAAAAAAGAAACCGTTAAATGTTAAAACAAATCTTTTTTGCGTTATTATGTAATTAAACCCCCTCCCCCATAAACTTTGTCTGAATGTGCCATTACCCTTGACTATAGAACAAAGTAGAATTATAAAAGAATTCAATTGACAAATTATAAAATTCATGAAGTTATGGACGACGGCCATGGCCTGATAGTTAGCGCGATCAACTGCCAATGTAAGGCTTTCCGGTTCGACTCCGGATACAGTCCAAAATTGCATGACCATCTTCCGTGCTGCAGAGGGCACGTAAAGATGGCGGTCCCCCTATGTTAAGGATTTGCCACCATTACAACAGAGTGCAGGCACATCGAAAGGCAAGCATATATTGTATATTGCATATAACAAAGAAATAGATAACCAATAAAACAAAGAACGTTACGACATAGAATGTTTAAAAAGGTAACTACCGAATTAATAATATATATCAATAATTCCTAGATGTAAGTAGAAAAAAAATTTACGCAAAGGCTATCTCCACAAACTGAGATAAAGCCACAAAAAATATATTGAAAAATTAACAAAGTGGGTTAATCTTAATAATATTTTTAAAATAAATTCTGAAATAATTACAAAGAAACATGCGACTTGGGACTTTCAGTACGTTTCAATACGATTAACTTGTAATTGTCATAAAAAAATTTTTTTTTTAATTATAGTGTTGTACTTTAGAGAGGCGTTGTAAATAATAAATAATATTAAGAATTTTTTTTAAAACTATTTGTCAAAATTTTTGTGTTTTTATATTTAGTTTTTTTTTACGTTTCTTGCACTTGTTACGCCTTGGGGCAGTCGTTTTCATGGCCGGGAGGGTATTGTCAAAACACGAAAATGAAATAATAATTTAATAAATAAAAATAAAGTAAATAATTAAATTTTCGACAATACGGTCCTGACTAGTGAAAAAATTTATGAGGTAATAATTGCACGGCTTAGAATACTTAGCCGGATATGCGCTAGGAATAAGGAAGGTGATTGTACCCAAGTAGAAAAGATTGATTAGAAGGAGGCCAGTAGTAACTGGACAGTGCAAGAGAGGTGTCAGTGATCGAATAGAGAATGAAAGTTAAAATATGGAATTGATCGTAATGGGATATTTAGAATAGGAAAGATGTAGATTGAGATTTAATGGATCCGTAAAATAAGATATTAATTTGTAAGTAAATTTTATTATTATTATTAGTTATAGATTCTGTTATTTTGTGTAGTAGTACTTTGTTATTTAATATATAAAATTAAATCGAGTTTTGGCGTAATTAATTTATACCGTTTGAGTTACACTGCCCCTAGTTCACAAAATTATAACTTGTGACAATATAGCAACCACCTGAGATGTAAAAACCAAAAATGTTCATAGAACTAATACATAAATTATTAAAAGGACAGGTACTAGACCTATATTATGAAGAAAACTTTTTAGTAAGAGTAGAAGAAAAGAAATTTATGACAAGTGGACACCCTGGAATGGTGTTTTCCTATTTTTCTAGGAAACTTTCTTTTCCGGCTTATCAGCAAAATAACCGACTTCACAGCACTGCCAACATTTTGTACACCTCAGTGGCGTGCCGAGCCTATTGGGGCATATTATTCTAGGGGCGCAAATGCATATTATCGTATCCAAATATAATATTACATTTTATTGGTTTGGGACGCTAGGACGGCAATAATGGACAGGGATAAGGGGCTTCCGTCCTTTCGGCTCCTGCTCCTCCTGGCTGACTAACATAGCCTCTTGATCGGTCGCTCAACATCTGAGGTATTCTCCCGGCTCGACGACTCTTGCGAGGCTCCTTCTAAAATCTTTCTCATCCGGAAATGCATTTGATTCGGATGTTTACCGTCGTTGTCAAATGCTCACACTTCGGCTCCCTTGACGTTTTTATCTCGTTGGTCTTTTGTAAATTGCATAAATTGTTTTGCAAGATTTCATAATATGGTATTGCCCTCTCTTTGACTCTCAAAAATTGAAATTTGACCATTAGTAGCAGAGATGAACCAATGGCCGCCATTTTGGTGTTCTACATGGATATTCAAATGGCTCCCTATCTGAATAGGCGTCTTATGATCTCATTTATGATTACAGATATTGTTATATTCTATTCAAAAAGTGAAGTTTTGCCTTTATTTGTTTTATGCTGACGGCACTATTATGTAATCATGCACCTGGGCGCAGTGATCCACTTACAGGAATTTTACCTGACTTTGGGGTAAAACAGGAGGAAACAATAAAAACCAAACGAATAGAAATATACATAAATATCAATATATTAAAAACTTCAGATGGATTTGTAAATATTGAACAAAAACAGTTGCTTTTCATAAAATTAATATAAATTAATAAAAATTAAATATAAACAGCGCATTTAGAATTTACAAAATCTAGATGGACATCCGTTCGCCAAATGGCCTTGTCATGTCGGGTCGGTTACAAATGAAGACTTTTAATGAAACCGGACTTTCCGCTTATAAAAATATAATCGGTAAGACCGATAATGATATTAAAGAACGCCGGGTTAAACTATTGGAAGAGAGAACTACAGCAGCTGCTGCAACTGATAGCAGTTGCAGTATTATAGATTGCAACTGCAGTGTATTATTAGTATATTAGTAGTATATTAGTATACTACTACTGCAACTGCAGTATTATAGTATTATAGATAATACTGCAACTGCTATCAGTTGCACCAGCTGCTGTAGTTCTCTCTTCCAATAGTTTAACCCGGCATTATTTAACGTCATTTATGGACTTACCGATTATTTTTTTAATCAAATAGTCTATAATCAAACTCGGAACCACAATATCAATTTTAGCTCTACAAATTGGACAGACGGCGCGATTCTTGCGCCAACAATCGATGCAATATTTACAAAATGTATGGGAACACGTAAGCGGCTTCTATAAATAATTCCGTACAAATACTGCATTGAAGTTCATCGTCTTCTTCAGTTAGGTTTACTTTACTCTTCGTAACCTTTTCTTTAGGCTCTCCGTCACTTTTAAATTTACGCTTCGATTTTCGATTCTTCTTTTGCTCGACTTGGGATCTACTAGCCATTTGAACTCTGAAATTAAAAGACAGGTTATTTTTTGACTTTACAAATAATTTTAAGTCTGATGGCATCATTTGATGCCATGTTCGGTTTATGCACTGAGGCGCTGACCATTTGCCAATTTTGTCGTCTTATTAATTTGCCAGTAATTAATAATTTATCGCTACATAACCAATTATTATTAGACATTTGAAGAACTTTGTTTGACTTCCATGAGCTTCAAATCGCTTGTACCCCAAAGGTAAAAAAGTTATGAGCGTTTGAAAGATATTGTGAAATTGAGTGGCATTTGTTGTATACTGTGTGATAAATTTGTACATCTTTTTTATTATTTTTTCTTTTATATTATTAACAAATAAAATTATTTAAATTATCACCTCGTATTTACCTAAGCAATAACACCCAAATTTTGAGCGCTACTTGCTTGGACCGATTTAGTAAAATTTGCAATTTCAAAATCTTTGAAACACTCCAACTTTTTCACCTTTAGAGTACAAACGATTTTTATGCAACCTCATTGGAGCTCAAACTATTCTCTATCGATTAGTATTTATTTTATTAAAAAAATCACATCTTAAAAAAAGCATTTTTACAATGTCTCCCAAAATTGTTCTAAAGAATTGAATTTTTATTAAAAGCCGTTGGGGTACAAACGATTTTTATTAAAGCTCCATGGAGCTCAAACATTTGACACTTATTTCATTAAAAAATTTGCAAAGGGGGGCGGGGGGGGGCGAAATGTACCTCAAGGAGGTGGTTCAAGTTTACCAGAAGATCGTTGACATCACGATCTGGCTCGAGATACACGCTTGCAAAGTACAAGAATCGTTGTTTGAAGTTTATCCTTATCATGCAGAGGTTAGTGTCGCAGTATTGGAACATTTTTTAATTCTTGGCTTGTTGTTTTCATTCTTGTTACTTTGGAAGACGTGTACGCCGTCCACACCTTTTACTTGGTTAATTCGTCCTACGTACAGTTCCTTCTTTATCCTTCTTTAAAACTAAAATTTTGATTTTTATAGTATACTTGAAATTTCCAACAAATATATTTTGGATTTCCCGCCCGAAAATCCCTTATATGATTAGTTTATTATTGTCAGAAAATTCACTTTTAATTTCAGTATTTAAGGTGTTGATTTCATTTTTAATTATGTTTGAATTATTTTCGGGAAAGTCCAGTTTCTACTCTCGCCCGAATTATCACTCTGAAATTTTCCCTTACTTGCTTAATGGGATTTTAAATTACATTATGTATTGTGTGATTTGTTGTGTGTGTGTGTAGTATAAAGAAAACCGAAACACCAAAGTTGGTCAATCTCTTACCTTACTTTGCAATTGTCAGTTTAAATATGGCCAAATTTTCAAAATTTTGTGTATTTCAATATGATTGTCCAAATTAAATTTTTGCAGCTTTTTGTAAAAATAATCAGGATCGAGTACAGAAATTGGATATTTTTACAATACATATTTCAAGGCTCCTAGGGAATCCCTCTTGATGTTTTATTTCATTTAAATTTCCGAAAATTTGTAATTTATCGAAATCAATTTTGATTCATGTAAAATATATCAGTTTGATGTATTAACTAAAAATGTATTAACACTGGCGTCCCAAATTAATATACGTCATATCTATAGATTACCCTAAATAATTCTTAACAATGCCGTTCCAACTTTGTATAATTACAATATAATGCGATACCGCAAAATCGCAGGTTTTTTGAGCTAAATCCAAATATGAATTTTGAAGGCAAAAAAATGTTATTCTACATTTCGCTTTTAATTCGACCATCAAGTGGATTAAAAGAATGAACGATTTGATAATTTGTTAAAAATGTTTAGCAAATTTTTGAATTTCAACTTTTTGAAAGTACTATTACTTTGTGGTATTACGAAGAGATGGATTTTTTTTAGAAACATGCTCGTCTATTCCTGAGGAATTATACATTAGCTATTTTAAATTTTCCTTCAGCTTTGAACCTTTCGCCAAAATATTATTACAAATTTTTGCAATTTTCCAAAAATTATTTACTGATTTACCAATTTTTTTTAAAACTGAAGAACTTTGAAGTAAGTTTTCTAGTTATAATTATCAAAAACCGTTGGAACACCCATTACCGTCGTTAATTTATAAATTAACAGCTAATTTATAACATCGCATTATAACATTAATTTATAACAGTTATTTTAGTAGAGGCGGCTGGTACGAGGAGGGCGGGCAGCGGGGTGCCGCTGAAAACCATCGATAATTTTGAAAAAGCTATTGGAGCTTCGGATACAGTTTTTAATGGTATTTAATTTAGTATAGGACGATAGTTGGTGTAAAACGACAAATAACGCCACCATTTGAAAAATAACATCGTCGTCAATTTCAAATCAAATTCGGAAGGTGTTCAGGCAAAATTGTATCTAAATATTCGAAAATGTGGATTTTCGCCGCAAACAGTTTTTTTCGTGAAAATTTAATTGAACATTTTCGATTTATATTTGTCCCAGAATATATTAAGCGAAGAAACAAATTTTATTTTCAAAATTTTGTAAATTATGAAAAACGTTTCTAGATTCTTCCCCGTCAAATATTCACTAATTAAATCATCGCCTTATTAATTTACTGTTACAATTTGATGTTTTACGTATTTCGATAGTAAAATTTTCAAGTTTCGAAAAATATCTTCCCGTTTGAATCTTTTTTTTTCCAAAAACACAATTTTACAATTCTTTGTTTTTGGGAAGCGGGGTCTCAGAATATTTTTAAAATTCGCACCTAACCTACGTGGAAGTTTGGGATTTAATAGACTTTAATGGCTGTTTTTGGGGCTTAAACTTGAATTTTCCGCAATTTGTTTTGTTTAATTCTACTATGTAAACCTTCAGCTTTCCGAATAACTATAGGAAATATTAAAATTTTAGTTCCGAAATGTGTGCTATCGTCCACACCTACACACCCACACACAGACGGATATAAAAAAATTGATCAAAATATTATTAGTGCATCATAACATATCATTTAATACCAAAATTTCGATTTTCGACTTTTGACCGGATAATAATACTTCTACAAGCAAGGTTGAAAACTTTTCGCCCCGAATTCTGAGCAAATAGCTAGGTACGAAATATTAATTCGTGAAATACAGTAAATAAAGAACGCACTGTTTGTTTTTTCTCAAATATCTCGAGAACTATGCGCGATAGGGTAACAAACTATACATATTTTTATTTGCAGAGTTAAATTGTCTACAACAGGGTTTCTCAAACTTATGGCCCCACGTACCCCTGTTCAAGTTCCCGGGAAGAGTACGTATTGTCCAACATTGAATTTCAATTTTAGCTATCGGTTTTCGGATAGTTTAATGTTTTTAAAAGTCAATGATACCACTCCTATAGCAGGATAAACCAACTTCTGATAGAGAAAATCCACTTTGAAGTTTGCAAAATTTCACGATTCACTGACGCGCGGGGCAGGATTTAGGTGGAATCCCGTTCTTTTTGTCGTCGGTCCGTGCTGATTGAACTACTCTTATACGAGCCGGTGTGCACACCGGCCACATGCAACACGTCTCCCGTGCTTGTAACTTCGATGAAATTTTACTATTTTTCCATTATTTTTTGTTTTACGCGCTTTTTTAGGGGTTAAACGTAAAAGATAACTGCCGCATACCGCGACTATACTTTTTAATGCTTTTTCAAGGGTCCCTAACATCCCGGTTTTTAGATCCCGGTTTTCTTGATCGAAGGCCCTTCTCGTATGTTTAGCCTAGTAACCAGAGTCAAAACCGCTCTGCAGGGGTGCAACGCGGAGCGGCGCCCCGGAAGAGTAGGTTTTGACGATGGATTACCCTCCCTTTCGAATGCACACCCCAAAAATCGAAGAAAAACTTTTTTTATTTTTTTACTTTTTCGGCAATACACGTGTTATTTTCCATTTTTTGCGAATATTTATTACTAATATCTACTAATCACACCCCCACCTATCCGAATTTCAAAGAAAAATTCGAATCGGAGCGAAAAAATTTCACTCGATTTCAAGGTACGACGGGCGAACGATGTGACATCGACCCGTGGCGTACCAGTTTCAGTGCAACTTTCTTATTTTCACACTTTTTTCAGATTTTTTTTTATGATCACCTCCGCGACGACAATAGTTATACATTCGGATCAAAACATTGCCAAACAGGCCGTTAATTACCCAAAATTTTGCTAAATTACATGTTAGGGGCGTGTCCGTAGTTCTCGAAACCACGCAAAAAATAGGCCGATCCAAATGACTGCGAACCCCCCCCCTCAAAAAAAAAAAAATCTAGCTGTATAAAGAAAATAAGCTTTTTTATTTTTATTTATCGAAACCACGCAAAAAATAGGCCGATCCAAATGACTGCGAACCCCCCCCTCAAAAAAAAAAGAAAATCTAGCTGTATAAAGAAAATAAGCTTTTTTATTTTAATAAAATTTAAATAAAATAATACACTGTATTACAGTGACAAAAATAAATAGGTATGTTAATATTAATGTGATGGGTGGGCTTGTTTCTTGTCGCAAATGGAGTCGATTTTAGGAGCAATTTTGGACAACTTTAATCTTAATTCTGACTCAACATCAACTTTCAGTAGCGAAAGTGAGATGAAAAACGACGATATGGTTGAAAAAAAGCCAAAAATAAAAATCCTCGAATCCAAAACCATCGTGAAAGGTAGAGATAAAGATGATGAACAAAACCCAAAGAAAAAACCACCGGAAATGACCAAAATAACTCGAAGCCAGAGCATAGACGAGTCGCGAAAAATCGCGAAAAATAAAAGAGGTCGGGAAAGTCCCGAAAATACCGAAGAAAGTGATGAGGAACAACCGTTCCTTATAAAATCAAAAAGAAATCGAAAGAAAAGGAAAGAACCGACGATTAAAATGGACACCGCCGACTCCTCGTCGAGCGAGGAAAGTGACGGGTACGACCTTGAGACGATTCATGAGGAAAAAGCGAAAGAACTTGACATGACCCAAGCAAAAGAAATAGAAACCGATAGTGATGATACAAAGAAACAGAAGAGAACCAAAAACCAGAGGAAACAAGATCGAAAGAAAAAAATAGAGGAAGAATACCGAAAAGAAGAAGAAGCCAAAGAAAAGAAAAATGATACCAAAAATACAGAAGACATTGCGAGGGTGAACACAAGCCCGGAGCAGACCGTTAAGTCTACTCCGGACTTGGCCAGTAGCCAGACTTTGGAAACTGAACCAGAAACTTTGACCGACAAACAACTGAAAGAAAGATCGAAGTATGTGATAAATGACGCTCACGAAATTCAAAGATTTTTAATGAGAAGCAAGGAAGCCCTCAATGTTCGAGATGAGGCCCTCGAAAGAATAAAACACCTGGAAGAAATATGTCAGGAGCTAATCCAGGACGGCATCAAAAGAAACAACATGAGGACGGGAGCGCCTTCAGCCTCCCCTCCTCAAACTAAAGCAATCATAGAAGAGGTGGTCAAAGCCATCAGCAAGACCACCCCTTCGACAGCACCGACCCTTCAGGTCATTCAAAGTACTTCTACACCTGAAAATGACAAACAAAACCCCCCCAGGGATTACCTGGAGGCGGCTAAGAAAGTCGCCGCTGGCGGCCCCCGTAGCACGCCCACCAGGAAATTCAAGGTCATAGTGTACCCTGACGAAGGGAAATTAACAGACCTGAAAATCAAGCCAGAAAGAGTATACTCCATAAAGAACAACGGAGTGATGGTTGAGTCCTCTCAGCCGTCACTCAAAAATCTGATTGGCAATTCGTTGCTAAAAGAGAAGAAATTGGTGGCCCGGGAGCCTTCAGCTACCTGGCCTTCAATTTCTATACAGATGGTCGATAAATCATTGACCAAAGAAAGGGTGGTGGAGGAGTTTACCGCGAACTACCCCGAAGCAACAACAGCGGCCGGGAGCTCCTGGCTCAGGAGCATCAACCCGGTGCATTCCAAGGGTAAGACCCACAATAAGTGGATCCTGGAGGTTCACCCCTTGGTCAGGGAGGCGGCTATCAAAGACGGGAAGTTTCGTGCTTCCTGGAAGAGCTACCGCATCCATGACCACATTACGATCACGCGCTGTTATAAGTGCCAGCGCTTTGGACACACAGCAAAGTATTGCAAAGGGAGTGATGCATGTGCATTCTGCTCCTCCACGGAACACGCCTCACGTGCCTGTGGGGTACAGAATGATCGGGCAAAACATGTGTGTATTAACTGCGTCAGAGCTAAGCATAGCGATGCCAGGCACACTACAGGATCCAACGTGTGTAGGGTCTACAAAGCAAGACTTATGGATTATGCCCATTCAGTCCTAACGCTTACAGATATCGTCAATGAGTAAGCCCTTCAAAGTCTTGCAGGTAAACCTGAGGAACTCGGAGGCCGCCACGGCCGACGCGCAACGCTTTGTTGCCCAGGAAGAAATTCTCTTGGCCATTCTTTCGGAACCCTACTGCTACCCCGCGGCAGCAGGAGGGTTTCGTCTTCCCTTCTCTCCGAACACTCGGACGGCAGCAATCTTCGGCGACCACTTCCGAACTTGCATCATGGTTAACGACGCGGTAGGAAATGAATTCACGTTCTCCTTCCTCCCGCAAGTTTCCAGCAAGTTCGTAACGGTCGTGTCAATTACCTTCAGTAATAAAGTGACCTACTATTTTATAGGCACGTATTTTCCTCCCTCAGAGGATATACAAGTTCCACTCGAAGACCTCCGGAAAGCACTGGGTGTTTGCGGAAAGGGGAAGACATACATCTGTGGAGACTTCAATTGTCGATCAAGGGTGTGGTATGACACCGTGGATTCCGACTCCAGGGCACAGGCACTGGAGGAATTCATTGTACAGCACGAGCTTTTCGTGTTCAATCGACCTAACAAACCGCCTTCGTTCGAGGACTCCCTCGGCAGGAAGAGCAACGTGGATCTAACGTTGGGCACTTGCGACACCGTCAATGCAACCCACTCATGGGACATTGCGGAACATGTCATCATAACAGATCATAAAGCGATCACTTTTGAAATAGGTGCACCTAATAATCCCATCAGGATTATTAGGAATAGAAACCCAGATACCATCCAAGCGGAAACCATCGAGACAGAGTTAACTCAGTGGGTAGAGGAAAACGGCCCCAGGTCGGACAATCTAACCACTGAAAAGGAAATCGAGGACATGGTCTCCGACTTGCACGGAAGGATCCAGGATCTAATAAATAGGAAAGCCCAAATGAAGAATATCTACGTTGGCCGGCCTGACTGGTGGACCGACAATCTTGAAAGAGCGCGAAAGAAATATCTCTCGCGGAAGACGGCCTTGTATAGGAACCGCATTGGGAACGAACAGAACGGGCTGTACATTGCAATGATGGAATCCAAGGAAAAATTCCTGGATATACTGAAAAAAGCTAAACAGGCTAGCTGGCAAAAGTTCGTCGAAGACGACCTTGTACCCAACCCCTGGGGGGTTACCTACAAACTAGCAGCAAGGAAATATAAGGGCAAAAACATCCTCACCACCTTCAGTGGTGGGGACGGGAAGGTAACGGAAACGCCGGAAAAGACCCTAACCTACCTCATGGACGGTCTACTCCCCGACGATGATCGAAACTCCGATGCAACGGTGGATCACCAAACCATGCGGTCGGATTTCGAAAATCTAAGGAGCGTGCCGGACATGGCGCAGGTTAGGGAGGTCGAAAGCGACGAGCTAGATGACCTAATCAGGACGACGCAAGCCAGAAATGCACCGGGTTTTGACAACATTCAGGGATCTTTTCTTAAAAAACTCTATGTTGTCATCAAAAACGTGTTAATGGGTATATACAATGCGTGCATTAAGGTTGCTTATTTCCCCAAACTGTGGCAGAAGGGGGTCCTCAAGATCCTACTCAGAAACCCAGATGGGGAAACAAGCAACATTAAGAACTACAGGCCGATCACCCTCTTGCCGGTGTTCGGCAAAATATTGGAAAAGATTATAAAGAAACGAATACTCGAAAGTAATACCCCTTACCACGATCGGTGCCAATATGGCTTCGTGGAAGGTATGAGCACCACAACAGCCCTTAAGGCATTTTATGAAAAAATAGATACCACGGAGATGAAGCGGAAGAAAGCCAAGGGTTTTCTGGAGGTAATCTTCTACGACATCTCCGGAGCTTTTGATAACATGTGGTGGCCGGCTCTTTTCCGCTCGCTGAGCGAAAAAGGGCTCCCTCACAGGTTAAAAGTCATGATCAAAAGCTACCTTTCAGCCCGGGAGGTGACTCTCACTTCCGGGGCCTCAAAGGTAGGGAAAAGATCCACGAAGGGATGTCCTCAGGGCTCGGTCCTTGGCCCGATCCTGTGGAACTCACTTCTGGATCACTATCTAAAACAAGACAAACAAGAGGGTACTCATACCTTCGCGTACGCGGGTGACATCGCGACCGTCGTCACGGCGTCTTACCGAAAATTATTGCAAGAAAAACTCCAAACATGCGTCAACGAACTTAGCGGATGGTGCAAAGACATGAAACTCGCTCTCTCGGAAACGAAGACGAAGATCATGTGCTTGTACCCGAAGCGAGTCCACAACTATGATCTAGACGTTAGACTCAACGGGAAGAAAATAAAGGTGGCAAGGGAATATAAGTACCTTGGGGTCCTTATCGACGAAAACCTATCGATGCCACCGCATGTAAACTACGTTTGCGGCAAAGCCAGTAAACTGGTCCATGCGCTGCATCGAATGGCAAAAAGCGGTTGGAACTTGGACACCTCGAACTCTATGCGAAGGATCTACCAGGGGGCGGTAGTCCCCATCTTGGCTTACGGAAGCGAGATCTGGATACATAGAATAGGGGATAAGCACACGTTCGCCCGGCTGATATCGTGCTATGGATTTTGCTGTCGGGTTATAGCAAAATGCTATAGGACTGTGTCGGCCATAGCCGCGGGTGTTTTGGCAGGTATCCACCCAATCGGCTTAGAACTCTTACGACTACTGTCATGGCGTGAAGCCAGAAACAGGAAAGTAACCACCTTTATGGGGGTAAGAATCGACCCAAACGACTATAAATACAGAGTTGACATGAAACGAAAAATGGAGGATATAATCCAACATGAATGGCAGCAAAGATGGGACGATGGTGTGGTAGGTAGAATTACCTACCAATTCATCCCCAAGGTAAGCAATAAAATAATAAATAATTCCTTTCAGATGACTCAAATGCTAACCGGACATGGCGAGTTCGGCCGACACCTCAAGAGATTGGGGAAATCGGAGGACGGACTATGCCCGGCCTGCGATATTCTCGATGAACCTACACATCGGATACGGGAGTGCGATTTGTACATGCAAGAACAGTTGGAGTTGGCGGCCTATCATGGCATCCATCTCCCTGCACAACTGGACGAGCTGTACGAAGAAACACCACCCGACCTGATGTGTAAATTCCTCGAGAACAAGACCGTCAACATCACCGAGACTGAGATCTAATCATCCTATCCAATAACCAGACATGAAATAAGGTCTGGGTGTGAACCGATAAAGACTTAAATTCATCCGAAAAGAAAAAAAAATTAATACCTAAAAAATTGATACTTACCTATGATGAAGAACGAATAAACGCCCATGCTAAACCGGATGTGGAAAAACCTAAAAAACAAAAATAACTAATTAGAAACAATTCATAAAAACTCATGCAGATTAAATTGTACGATACAATACTAACCAACGTAATACGGTTTGAAATCCCACCAAACTTCACACCAAATGACAACCAGGAACCAGCAAATTTATTTTTGATATCATCACTTATTTACATTATGACAACATGAATTTTCTGCCAATTTGCGGATTAAGTTTTTGATTGGCAATAGCTAATCTGTTTTTATTGTATATAAATAAATAACTTCAATTGACTCAACATCAAGTCGATTTCTGTAGGTACTTGGTTTTTTAACATGACCAGGTGTGAAAACCCACTCTCACATAAGTAAGTTGTTGCGAAGGGTAAGAGGAAATTCACCGCTTTGCGTGAGAGTGCGGGATATTCTTCCTGTCTATAACTGCCCAAAAATCAATTAAAGACATCCTATTAAAATCAGCTAGAAGAGTTTTATCTGCGGACATTTCTAGTAATGACTCCTGTTGCTTAATACTCAAACCAGCAATTATGTTCTCGGTTGTGACCATTAATGGGTTTCGAATCCAGCCTTCAGCATTATCAATATCTGGAAAATACCTTTTCAGTTCGCCGGAGAGTTGAGAAAGATGAAGACAATTTCAGCCCTCATGTCAACATCCACGGTCAGGGCGTTCGTCGTAATAAATTCGTAAGAAGATGAAAACATTTAACAATATTTTTGATCTAAAGCAAGTTTTCCAAAAATTTATTTTTTTTATTAGTGCGCTGAAGAATTGATTTTGCCGGTTGCTAAAGATATGGTTTGTTGCGTATTGGGAGACAAATCGTCGAAATTGCTGGATAAAATACCTCTTTCGAATGATGCAATTGCAAGGCGCATTCAAGACATGGCCCAAAATGTTGAAAATAAACTCTCACGACGATTGCAAAATAGTTGTTATTATGCGATTCAAGTTGATGAATCAACATATATTAGTGGATTGCCGAATTTACTTAGATTTCTTAGATATGCGCATGAAAATATTTCTGAAGAAGATTTTCTGTTGTGCAAGATCTTGGAGTCTACGACAAAAGGAGAAGATATTTTCAACACCATCAATGCATTTTTTGAAAAACATGAAATCGTTTGGGCAAAGTGTGTTGGTATATCGACTGATGGTGCCAAGGCCATGACAGGATTAAAAATGTTGCTCCTGAGGCCAAAAGTACGCACTGTACATTGCACAGAGAAGCATTGGACGTGCTTTTATGTAATTTATTATTTTTACGACCTCTGGAAGTGCTAATACTTTAATCGATGTATTTCGTAACGTTTGAATTTTAAAGTTACCTTAATTTATTTAGAAGTTTTATTTGGTTTAATACATTTTGAATGTAGAAGTGGATGGAAGAGTCGATTTAGCGTAAAACAGGAGGGAATAATAAAACCCAAAGGAACAAATATAAATGTCAATATATTAGCAACTTTAGAAGATTTTATAAAAAATTGAACAAAAACCGTTCCTTTTCATAAAGTTAATGTAAATAATAAAAATTAAATATAAACAGCGCATGAATGCATAAATTTACAATGTACGAAATCTAGTTGGACATCCGTTCGCCCAATGGCCTTGTCGCGTCGGTTGCAAATGAAGATCTGTAATGAAAACCGGGTTAAGTGCCAAAATTACTTTTCTTTAGGTAAGACATGAAAACAATACAGTATTTTTGGCACTTAGCCCGGTTTTTACTACAACGGTTTTTACTTCTTCTTCCGAGTTGTTCTTAGTACTGCTGCTGTTGCAGTTCTCTCTTCAAGCAATTTATTCCGACGTTCCTTGACATTATTATCGGACCTACCGATTAATTCTGTAATGACATTGTCTATAATTAATGTCGGAACCATCACTCTACCAATTTTAGCTCTACAAATTGGACAGCCGGCACACTTCTTGCGCCAACTATCGATGCAATATTTACAAAACGTATGGGAACACTTAAGCGTTACCGCATTTACAAATAATTCCATACAAATACTGCACTGAAGTTCATCGTCTTCTTCGGTTAGTTTTACTTCCCTCTTTGCAACCTTTTCTGGAGGCTCTTCGTCACTTTTAAATTTACGTTTAGTTTTTCTGTTCTTCTCTGGCTCTTGCTCTGCTTGGCATTGATTACCCATTTGAACTCTGAAATAAAAAGACAGGTTATTTTTTGAATTTACAAATAATTTGAAGTTTGATGGCATCATTTGATGACAATTATTGGCCAATTTTGTCGTCTTATTAATTTGTCAGTAATTAATAATTTATCGTTATTATAACCAATTATTATTAGGTATTTGAAGAACTTTGTTTGAGCTCCAATGAGCTTCCATAAAAATCGTTTGTACCCCATAGGTAAAACAGTTATAGCGTTTGAAAGAGTGTGAAATTTAATGAAATTTCACCGACCCCCTCCTCCCCATCTCAAAATTTTTCTGAAATTGGTGTCAATCGATCGAGAATCGTTTGAGCTTTAATGAGATTTCATAAAAATCGTTTGCACCCGAAAGGCAGAAAAGTTAGAGCGTTTGAAAAATTGTGAAATTTTGTGACATTATTTGTTGTATACTGTGTGACAAATTTGAACATAATTTTTATTATTTTTCCTTTTATATTATTAACAAATAAAATTATTCAAATTTACACCTCGTAAGTTATTTACCTATAAGCAATAACACCCAAACTTTGCAATTTCAAAATCTTTGAAACACTCCAACTTTTTCATCTTTAGAGCACAAACGATTTTTATGGAACCTCATTGGAGCTCAAACGATTATCTATCAATTAGTATTTAAAAATCACATCTTAAAAAAATCATTTTTACAATACCTCCCAAAATTGTTCTAAAGAATTGAATTTTTATTAAAAGCCGTTGGGGTACAAACGATTTTTATGGAAGCCCAGACGATTCTCTATCGATTGACACCAATTTTATACAAAAATTCGCGATAAGGGTGGGCTGCCGTTTCTAAAGCGCCCTACAGCTCAAACATTTGACACTACTTATTTCATTAAAAAACTCGCAATGGGGGGGGGGGGCAAAATGTACCTCAAGGAGGTGGTTCAAGTTTACCAGAAGATCGTTAGCGTGACGATCTGGGTCGAGATACACGCTTGCAAAGTACAAGAATCGCTGTTTGAAGTTTATCCTGATCATGCAGAGGTTAGTGTCGCAGTATTAGAACATTCCCAATGCCGCGCCCAAACTCTGCTTGACCAGGATACAGCTTTTCACTCTTGGCTTGTTATTTATTTTCCCTTACTTGTTTAATAGAATTTTAAATTACATTATGTATTTTGTGATTTGGGTGTATGTGTGTAGTATAAAGAAAACCGAAACACTAAAGTTGGTCAATCTCTTACCTTACTTTGTCTTACTTTAATTGTCAATGGAATGCTTCGAAATAACTTTTATTTTATTTTTATTTATCGAAAAATTTATTCACGTAAAATTTGTCACTTTAATGATGTATTAACGAAAAATTATTCTATGACAGGTGACCACTTGACAAGTGAACGCACGACAACTGAACACACGGACAACTGAACACACGGACAACTGAACACAATCTTAATTTTTAAATTTACATATTTGTTATTTATTTTTATAATCATGAAACAGTAACTTTGAGGTTTACGATTTTATAATTATTATTTTATAAATACTGGCCAAATCCTAATCCGAAACTACAAAACTGAACCCACGGACAACTGAACACAATCGTAATGGATCCAGCTTTTTGGGGTAATTATTATTATTTTGAGTCCATTCTCACTTTTTCCGTTCAACGTGGAAAAATGTTTGATGGAGCGGTAGATCCCTCTTTGCGGAATATTTAACTTTACGCGGAGATTTGTTTGTTTTTAATTGGTTTTCTAAAGAAACATCAAAAACTAACACTAACCTAACGGCAGATCCTCCTCTTCGCGGCATATCCACCTCTTTTCACGTACCGCTTAAATTCGCCAAATAAAACGGAAAGTGTTCAATAAAATTTTTTGAAAAACCAACTCGTTTCGCTTAAAATTGTGCGCAAATATTTATATGCAAAAATGGGTCCGATTTCAAATCGAAATTTTTCCAAATTTGCGTTTTTGCAATTTGCCACCTTAATTGACGCCGTACGAAAAAAAGTATACATTTCGAAAAATTCGCGCTCGAGAAATGCCACCCAATACCGTTTTTAAAATTAAAAATTGTCTCATAGTCGTCGCGCCACAACGACTTTAAGGTCGAAATTTAGAAAATTTTTCAAACGGCCATAGCGTCCTTATTTACGAAGGGATTTTTAATTTTCCACCGGCATCGGAAGTAGACCCCGGGCCTAAACAATATATTTCTATAGCTTTTTTTCGTATCTCGCACCGCAAAGCTTTAAAATGAAAAACAAAATTTTCAAATTTTTTTTGAAGGTTACCAACTAAATTTGCAAAATTTTTTTCGAAAATCGAAATATTAACGACGAAATCTCATTTGCCGAGTAATTCTAAGAATTTTTGCCGAAAAAAATTTAGTATTAGTATTATTCTTTCGCGGCCCAAAAAAATGACCTCAAAGTTGAAATTTTTTGAAAAAATCGAAATTCGCTTCTCTTTGTTGTGAAATCGATGGCGAAAATGAACGAAAGTTGAATGATCTCGTTGCAAAATTGTCGAGGAACAATGCAAAGTCGGTTTTGAACCTAATTATTAGCTAAAATGGACCATCTTTGTGGGGTGTCGAGTAGACATAAAAGTAAAAGTTTTTCTTGGAATATTTTGACGACTGGATTTTTTTTTTTAAATTTGAATATTTAACTTCGGATTAGGATTTGGCCAGTATTTATAAAATAATAATTTAAAATCGTAAACCTCAATGTTACTATTTCATGATTATAAAAATAAATAACAAATATTTAAATTTAAAAATTAAGATTGTGTTCAGTTGTCCGTGTGTTCAGTTGTCCGTGTGTTCAGTTGTCCGTGTGTTCAGTTGTCCGTGTGTTCAGTTGTCCGTAGGGTCGCTTGTCAATGGGGTCAGTTGTCATGTGTTCGGATGTCGTGCGTTTACTTGTCATGTGGTCACCTGTCCGGTCACCACTAAGATTTATATTAACAGTGGCGTCCCAACTTAATAATTATAAGGAAGCTATGCCGTCATATACATTAACCTAAATAATTCTTAACAGTGCCGTACCAACTTTGTAATTACAATATAATGCGATACCGCAAAATCGCAGGTTTTTTGAGCTAAATGCAAATATGAATTTTGAAGGCAAAAAATGTTATTCTACATTTCGCTTTTAATTCGACCATCAAGTGGATTAAAAGAATGAACGATTTGAAAATTTGTTAAAAATGTTTAGCATATTTTTGAATTTCAACTTTTTGAACGTATTACGTATGTATTGTCGTGTTCCATTGATAAGAGATTAGGGGTATGACGTAATTGGGTTAATTTAGTCAAAACACTTATGATGTGAATAATTTAATAAGACCATAACAGGTAAACAACTAAATTGTGTCTGGATTTTCTTTAATTGGAAAAATTTGTTGACTGCCTCTGCCTCATTTATTTAAAGATGCAAACGTTGTTGGAATATGGAAGATGTAAAATTTATAAAGGATAAAATATTGGTGGTTGTCTAATTAAATTTAATAAGAGAAAACAAATTAAATTCAATTAAGTTATTTGTTAAATTAGGGTTTTCGTTATTTAAATAAGTGATAATTTAGAGCGAGTGGATTATTGGTGGGGTGTGAAAAATGGAGATGAACAAGAAGATTCCGAATCAAGCGGTCGAATAGTAAGGACGCGCTTATTATTGAGTTATTTGGAATTTAATTTTGGTAGAAAAAGTTTCTAAGTCGACCATCCAAGTGTGAAGACTGGTCAATAGTATTTGGATTCTGAAATTATAATATTTTTTTATGAATAAATCGTCGTCAAGTGAAGATATAATTTGATTACTAGTAGAAAATTATTTGGAATTGGTTAATTTGTTTTTGGATGGAATTTGGAAATCGTGTGAATAATTAATTTAAGTTTAATTAAAGTGAAAAATACGTTAGATCAAAATATTCTGGAAAGTTTTGGAACCGCTGACTTGCAATTTGGTGGTTATGTTCATGGTTTGGATGAATATTAAAATATTGGAAAAGATTGGTTCAAGATTACTTACCTGTACTCGATTATCTGGTTCGGAAGAAGAAATTGTTCGCTGGTCACTCCTACCTGTCCTTGGTTCAAGATTTGAAGCTGCCTTTGATGGTCATCTGCACGTTTTAAGAATCTCACATCACATCGGCCGATCGGTAAACTTCGGAAGACTTTTTTTTACTACGGTAAGAATTTTTGTGTTGCGTAAATTAATTGAACAATAAACACACCGTTTAAATTCGGGCGCGCGTAATATTTTGGGGGAATATTGAAATTACTTGATTTTTGTAAATTTAATTTGTTTAGGTTAAGAAAACGAATAATTTGTCCTTAATATTTTTATTGTATAAAATAAATTGCATCAATATTTGGTTTTAATAACGTTTGCGTTTGATTTAATTTATTAACAGTAGTCGTAAATTGAAGAATAAGCAGACACAAGTTACGATTCATTTGTGGTATCTTTATAAGAAAGATCACTGGTTAAGGTGACGTATTTTAAGTGTTTTGGCTAATCTGGATGGACCCATCAATTTTCGACCCAAAATCATCGAGTCTCATGCATAGCTGGTCAGGGATATTAATTAATTAAGTGCCATCATCTCCCGCTATATAAGTCAAATTTTTTATTGAACAGTAGCATTACATGGCAGTATAGATGGATCTTTTTTTGAAACATGCTCGTCTATTCCTGAGGAATTATACATTAGATATTTTAAATTTTCTTTTAGCTTTGAACCTTTCGCCAAAATATTATTACAAATTTTTGCGATTTTCCAAAAATTATTTACTGACTTACCAATTTTTTTTAAAACTGAAGAAGAACTTTGTAGTAAGTTTTCAAATTATAATTAACAAAAACCGTTGGCACATGCATTACCGTCGTTAATTTATAAATTAACAGCTAATTTATAACATTAATTTATAACAGCTATTTTAGTAGTGGCGGCTGGTACGTGGAGGGCAGGCAGCGGGATGCCGCTGAAAACCATCGATAATTTTGAAAAAGCTATTGGAGCTTCGGATACAGTTTTTAATGGTATTTAATTTAGTATAGGACGATAGTTGGTGTAAAACGACAAATACCGCCACCATTTGAAAAATAACATCGTCGTCAATTTCAAATCAAATTCGAAAGGTTTTCAGGCAAAATTGTATCTAAATATTCGAAAATGTGGATTTTCGCCGCAAAGAGTTTTTTTAGCGAAAATTTCATTGAACATTTTCGATTTATATTTATCCCAGAACATATTAAGCGAAGAAAAAAGTTTTATTTTCAAAATTTTATAAATTATAAAAAACGTTTCTAGATTTTTTCCCGTCAAATATGCACTAATTAAATCATCGCCTTATTAATTTATTGTTACAATTTCATGTTTTACGTATTTCGATAGTAAAATTTCCAAGTTTCTAAAAATTTCATCCCGTTTGAATCAATTTTTTTTTCCAAAAACACAATTTTATAATTCTTTGTTTTTGGGAAGCGGGGGTCCCAGAATATTTTATAAATTCGCACCTAACCTACGTGGAAGTTTGGGCTTTAACGGCTGTTTTTGGGGCTTAAACATGAATTTTCCGCAATTATTTTTGTTTAATTCTACTATGTAAACCTTTAGCTCTCCGAATATCTATAGGAAATATTTAAAATCGTAGTTCCGAAATTCGTGCTTTCGTCTACACCTACACACAGACGGATATAAAAATAAAAATTGATCAAAATGTTATTAGTGCATCATAACAAATCATTTAATCCCAAAATTTCGTTTTTCGATTTTTGACCGGATAATAATAATACCTCTACAAGCAAGGTTGAAAACTTTTCGCCCCGAATTCCGAGTAAATTGCGAAGTATGAAATATTAATACGTGAAATACAGTAATAAAGAACGCGGCACTGTTTTTTTTCTCAAATATCTCGAGAACTAAGCGCGATAGGGTAACAAACTATATATATTTTTATTTGCAGAGAGTTAAATTGTCTACAATAATAATTGGAGCAATATTTATCATAAGTCAGTCGTTTAGCTAGCGCGCGTCTTCGAACTGGGATTCTGAAAATCCTCGATTTCGTCTTTTTGTGATATTATGCTGGCAATTTTTTCAGTCTTATAGAACGGAATATTTACAAAAATCACACATTATCTGAGAACTTCGTAGAATACTTTTCACACTACTATCAACTTTTAAACTTTTTTTGTAGCTATGTTAATAAAAAGATTTGCTTTTTGGAGTACAGTAGTAGATGCTGGATTTATTTCTATTAATTAATTTAACAGGAATTTTATTACACGGATTGTATTGTAGACAACATTTTGAACATGAAAAGTCAAGTAATCCAATATTGCGCACAGATTGGATAACGCTTAATTTTGCATACCAATAAAAAATTCTACGTTCGTCGCAGGAAAAATCTGAAAAGGTTCTTTTTTTATTTAAAATTTTATCTCCAACAAGATGAACATAATACGATTCCGGTAAATTCAATTTTAAGACCTAAAACAGTGAAAAACTAAGACTACTCTAGAAAGTCTAATAGGTTTTTTTACATAGCTACAAAATAAACAACAATGGATCTAAAAATCGATTGCACTGTGAAAAGTATTCTTATTGAAGTTTAGATAAATTTGTGAATTTTTTAAAACTTTGAATTCCATATTAGTGGTGCGAAAAGAATTACCAGAGCAACATAAAACAAGGTGGAACTCGCTTTAGCGGCAGTTCTTAGGCTTCTATACAGCTACCTTTCTGGTGTGGAAAGTTGTTATTATCTGGTTATGTTTGATCGCCATATAATGTAACATCACATAATCAGATAATAATCTGCACCAATTAAATTTTTTGCGTTTGGTAATTATCATTTACTATATATATAAGTACTAACAATTAAACTTTTCCATTCTATTAGAAATTTTACTTCTCTGTAATGTATGGTCCTTTTTTTGAGGTGGACCAATCCTCTCCTTTCTCTTTTATTTATAACTTAACTTCACTAACCACATCAATAAAAAATTATTTTAGTACATCAAAGTAAAACAAGTAGTTTATATAGGGAGACCTCTTCGAAAATATCTTTAACTTAGTAAATTTCTTTCGAACATTTGCGTATTTATAAATTGCATTAGCGAATCGAAGCAACGGATTAACAGATTAATGCAATACTATATAGACGAAGTATTTAAAATATAACAACGTATCAGTTGATCAACGTTATGATTGGCATTGAAACATGCGGACGGACACGAAGCCAGACCATAAGGCTTCTTTCTATACCTTGTATAGAAGCCTAAAAGTAGCGCACTGGCTACCCAGTTCTTAGACCTCTATACACACAGAGTATTTCCAACACGCTCTGTATGATTTTGAATTATGCGGACGGACAGACGGACACGGAGCCAGATCATAAGGCTTTTTGTTATACTTTGTATAGAAGCCTAATATCAACGTATCATCGTATCAACTTATCAACTTATCATCGGATCAACGTATCATCGGATCAAAGTATCATCGGATTAACATATCATCGGATCAACGTATCATCGGATCAACGTATCATCGGATGAACGTATCATCGTATCAACGTATCATCGGATCAACGTATCATCGGATCAACGTATCAACGGATCAACGTATTTAAATTTCCTATATAGGTGAAAAATTATGTAAATCTTCTTCTTCTTCTTCTATTATATAAATAATCCCTGCGGCAGTTAGACCAGTAAGCCACGTATCAAAGAATAATTGGATCAACGGACAATCGTATCATGGTATAATCGTATCAACGGATCATCTTATCAACGGATCATCGTATCAAGGTATAATCGTATCAACGAATCATCGTATCAAGGTATAATCGTATCAACGGATCATCGTATCATCGTATCATCGTATCAACGTATCATCAGATCAATTTGCTTATATAGGACATCGCCCTATGAGTATAGTAGATGTAACAGTTTGGCTAATTTTTCGCGCGTTAAGTAAAAGTAAATTACGGTATTAACAATGGCATTAATAGAAAACAAATCTGCTTTCAAAACTGTAAAGAATGTGCAATTTGGTATTTTTAGTCCGGAAGATATTCGTAGCATGTCTGTCGTCCCAGAAGGTATAAATCATGTAGAAATTATGGAAGGAAGTCTTCCAAAAGTGGGCGGCTTGATGGATCCGAGGATGGGAGCGTTTGACAGCACTTTACCATGTCAAACATGCGAAGGCGACCGGGACACTTGCCCCGGTCACTTTGGTCACATCGAATTGGCCAAACCTATCTTTCACGTTGGCATGATTAACAATGTCATGAAAGTTTTACGCTGCGTCTGCTTTAATTGCATTAAATTGTTAGTGAACACAAAGAAACAAAACCACTATGAACACGCTCAGAAGATAACTACAGACGATTCCAAGAAACGCTTAGAACTAGTGTACGGTATGTGCAAAGAACAAACAATATGTCACGCGGATGGTGGATGTGGAAATCATCAACCTGTAATTAGAAAATCGGGTCTCGATTTGACGGCCGAATGGAAGGAATCCGACGGAAAGGTTCCACAAGAAAAAAAGTATTTGTTGGCGGAAGAAGTGCTGCATATCTTTAGACAAATTAGCGACGCAGATTGCAGCGCCCTGGGAATGGATCCGAAATACTCACGACCCGAGTGGATGATCGTGACGGTTTTACCGGTTGTTCCTCCTTCCGCGAGACCCGCAGCTTTCATGGGCGATTCGCCGAAGAAACGTCAAGACGATTTGACAAATAAATTGGCCCTAATCATAAATATACTTTGTATAGAAGCCTAAAAGTAGCGCACTGGCTACCCAGTTCTTAGACCTCTATACACACAGAGTATTTCCAACACGATTTGAAACGCTCTGTATGATTTTGAATTATGCGGACGGACGGACACGGAGCTAGATCATAAGGCTTCTTGTTATACTTTGTATAGAAGCCTAAAATACGGTGAAAGTCACGATTTTCGAAGTTTAATTGCGCGTGATAGCTAAACGACTGATTTGATGATTATTGTTATTAAAATCATGATTGTAGATAATTTTACACTCTAAAAAGTATCTAAGAATAGTTTTCGAGATATACCGGGGGGGGGGGGGGCGGGAACCAAACAGCGCTTTAATCCAAAGCGATCCATGGTGTTTCCGACATGGGAAAACTAATTGGAATGCTTACCCCTCAAATTAGTTTAATATGAGTGGCCCAGTTAACTTATTTTCCTTTAAATATTTTGTCTCTTAAAACCCTCTCTTCTTCTACAGTCGTGATGCTTCTTAACAGAAGCGTCGTGACCCATCTCTTTCTATGCATGTGATGTGCGTTCAATTTATTTCTCACATACATAGAGGACCTAATTGTTTAACGTGGGCTCCGAACCACGGGAAGTGTAATACACTTCATTGCGAGATGGGCGCTCATGGCAAATTACCTCGGTGGTTTGCCATTGCCTTCCGAGGAGAAACGGTCAGAATAAAGTTTTTACTCTGCCCGGATTTGAACCGAGCATTTCGCATTAGCAGTAGGCGCACTTAACCACTAAGCTATGACCGCTCCTTAAACCCTCTCCTAAAACCCTCTACTGCCCGATTAATTGTTTTATAAAATAAAAATTATTTGACGACTTTTTCAAATAGAAAGTTGCTTTAGTTGTACAGGAAACCATCAAGTTCGATACATTTTCAACCCCTTCAGATTCTAGGGGTATGTTACTTGGAAGTAACATTGGGCATTCGAGGATAAAAAAAATATATAATGAAGAGTATATAGTATGTAATTTAATTTTTTATTTATTTTTGTTAATTTAAATGAAATTGTACAAAACAATTTTTAGTTGGTGTGAAGCATAAGTGCACCTTGTATTTGCTGCACATTGTTTGAATTGATCCAGAACATCCTGGGTACTTACATCTTCCTCTTTTTTCCACATAGTTTGGCCAATGCCGGATCTGGTCCTTTCGTGTGTCCTGTGTTGGCATCTGAGTTGTTTTCCCTTTTTTCTTTTTGTTTTCAATGGCTTGTTCTAAATTTTGACTAGGTCTACCGCGTTTTCTTGAATCAATTTGGGTGGTAGAACATAGGGTAAAAGCTAAATTAGATTTAAAATTTAGCAGATTCATAATTTTATTTTTTCTGATCTCGCAGGATTCGCAATCGCGTCTATAAAGGAGCCACTCATTGACGACACAAAGGTCCATTAGGTGAAAGTAAATTTTTAGATACCATTTTCTGCTTCTAATTCCAGTTCTGTATAGGGCTATCAGTGCATCCATCAAGTCAACGCCCCCCATAAATTGGTTATATAAAGAAATCATGCTGGGACAAGGCACATCAATTCTATTTGATTTTGAATCCCACCGTTTCACATTTTTTACAGGATGTGCTCCTGCAAACGTGCTTAGCAAATGCACCGGTTTGTTATCAAACCATTTGACCGAAATAAGGTTGACTCCATCTACTGTTGTTCTTTGCTCCTCAAAAATTCCTCGGCCTTTTTTGCGGAGAGCCTTATCATTCGTAAACTTACATCCCTGAAGTCTATTAGAGCGAATTGTTCCAATGCTTTGTATACCTCGTTTTTAGAGAGCAACTTGTAGATAAATATTGTTGAACCAGTTATCATAATATATTTTATTAAACATATTTTGGGGAATTATTTTCGCCAACTTCAACACATTGCCACTTGCACCGACGTCTGGAAGCTCGGGTAAAACTACTACATGATGATGGGTGATTGATTATTGATGATAATCGGTCGGAATATTTATAGATATAGAGGGTGCCTTTGATAACACCTCAAATAAATCTATAAAAACAGCCGCCGTAAGACACAGCATTGAGGCACCCACGATAACTTGGATAGAATCAATGCTGGAAAGCCGAATAGTAACGGCTTCCTTAGGAGGGGAGAAAATCTCGGTGGCCGCGGCAAGGGGATGCCCACAAGGTGGGGTGCTATCACCTCTTCTGTGGTCCATCGTGGTAGACGACCTACTGAAGAAATTAACTGACGATGGATTTTGCGTACTAGGATATGCGGACGACATTGTCATTATAATCAGGGGCAAGCATGAAGGCATAATTTCAAACCTAATGCAAACAGCCCTAAACAAAATAAAAGAATGGTGCGAAAAGGAAGAACTTACAGTGAATCCTTCAAAAACCATTATAGTTCCATTCACAAAGCGTAGAAAGATAAACCTAAAAGCTCCACAGCTAAGGGTCTATCGATACCTTTTTCCGGAGAGGTAAAATATCTGGGGGTAACCCTGGATGCAAAATTCACCTGGAAGCCACACATGGATAAAATTCTTTCCAAAGCAACAGGAGCCTTCTGGGCTTGTCGCAAACTTTTTGGAAGGACCTGGGGACTAAGACCAAAAATGATCTACTGGTCATATGCATCAATAATTAGACCGATTGTCACATACGCATCGCTCGTGTGGTGGACAAAAACTAACGAAATCACGACACAAAGCAGATTGCAGAAATTGCAACGCTACAATACGTTTTAACAATGTTTTAACATTAAAACAAATGCTATAAATCAAATTGAGATTTTTAGTAATTATGTGAATTTATATTTTTTACCTACACCTTGTTCATTATTTTCAGAGTTCCTATGAAAACGGTTGGTTGCCCAAAAAAATTTATTTGACGAAAGTTGTAGCCCGTTAAAGTCCCTATCCGGATTAGGCCGTTAGTTTTTCTCTTAGACGTTTCGTTTAAGAGATACGGGGTTCGCAAGAAAATTAAAAAAAAAACCTGAATTTTTTAAACATTTTTTCCCTTAATTTAATTTATAACTCGAAATCCGTTGATTCTAGACGATAAGGGGTTATAACCTAATTTATAGACAAGCGAATGATCTTTAAAAAAGTTCTAATCCATTAACCTTAAAAAATCAATAATATCGGAGCTATGGCCTTTTGAATTCAGAAATTCAAAAAATTGCTTTAAAGGGAGGTACCCCCCAAGGGTTTGGACTTGGTCAAAAATTTTATTTGAAAATTTGTCTCAGAAAAGTGACCTTTATCACCACCTCAAAGGTTATCCACGGTCACGGGGACACCCTGTATATTGGACCTTTGACATTTTATCTCTGCAGAAATATCATTTCTTGCAATATTGAACCTTACGTTATTACGCAATTTCCGTACATAATTTTATGATTACCTTATAGAAAATTACATGGTCGAATTTTTGGTATAATTAATTTTACAGAGAATATATTGTGGTGTTTTGAGTCACCCTCAGGTCAAAATTAATTACTTTGTTTTAATATTTCGCCTAATCACATGAAAGCTTTTTGCGAAGTGGAAGATTTTTCTAGGTTAAGGAATTTTAAAAAAAAATTAATCAATACAATAAAACAAGAGATCCAAGAATAAAAAATAACAATAATTTATTTTATATCATGTTCACAAATTGATTCAGAAATGTTAGTAGTTTAGAAATATCACATGTTCACAAATTTATCCAAAATTGTTAGTAATTAAGAAATGTTACAAGTTCATAAATTTATTTAAAAACGTTAGTTAAGAAGTGGGAACTCCATAAAATCTAGTTGGGACGAAAAGGGACTTTTGGAGATAACCTTGGTAACGAGATAAAGAAAGGGGGCTGTCAAAAAAATTGGTCAAAAAGATAGTCAAAAACCAAAATTGGAGAGCTAAAAAAAAAGATAATTAACCAGGTGTTTGGAAATAAATGGGTGAAAATATATAATCACGAGCACTTACTGGAAGAAAGTTGAAAAAGCTGGTCTGGAAGACAAATTAAGTGAAACCTTGATGCACAAAAAAATGGAATCAATTTAAAAGGGTCCATGTTTGGAATCATGAATAAGCACGAAGGAAGTGGCTTAAATGGAAAATTTATGCTAGGAGGCGTGAACGCCATCTAAGAAAGAGTAAGAACATTGCATAACTATTTGTATGAAGTGACGCGTGTTCGCGCGATTAACAATTAATTTAAAAAGCGATTTGGGGTTAAAAACGATTTGGGATTCAAAGAGGGTAATTTTAAGAGTTGTTAGGTTAAGTTTCGTAAACAATAAAAAAATTTCTTAAAAAAGTTTTTAATAAATATCATTCTGGGATATTTTTGTTTTATTCTATTAAAAAAAAATTCATTCACAATTCAAGAAAGCGAAGAACTTACTCCTGAGGGAAAGAGTTTTCATGCCGGTAAAAAAAAATAAAGAGCTAGCAAGGGTTTAATAAATACACAAAAAGTAAAATTCATTTAAAGACAAAATAAAAGTGTAATAGTCCCACAGATACCCTGGACATTACATCTATTGGCGCCCGAAACGTGGTGGCACTATTGAAGTTACGTGGGGTGCTCGATAAGTCAATTAGGGGTAGTAAAAAATTAAACAATTTGAAATTTTGAAAAGTTATTGTTAATATTTTGATCGTTATTGAATCCCATTTACAATGGCCGACAAAATAACAGATAGGAGGTCAGAAAGGCTAAAGAGAAGGAATAAAAACGTAGAAGAATTAGAAATAGAAGAAGAGGCGACACAGAGTGAAGAAGGATCAGAGGAAGAGGATCATGAAAGGCCAGACTATTCACCGATTATAGAAGAACCAGTAACAGAGGAAGAAGAACAAGTAACAAAGAAAGCAGAAAGAATAGAAAAAAAATTTGATTTCACACAAATGATGGCTATGTTTACAGAAATGAAAGAAGAGGCGAGAGAAAATGCAGCAAAAGCTGACAAAAATGCAGCAAAAGCTGACAAAAATGCAGCAAAAGCTGACAAAAATATGGAAAGATTAGAGAAGAAAGCTGATAAAAATACAGCGGAAATAAAAGAAAACATCAATAAAATAGCACAAGAGGCCAAAGAAGAAAGACTACAATTAAAAGCGAAAGTATACGAGTTAGAGAAAGAAGTTGAGAAAAACGCACAAATACTTATTGAAGAGATTAAAATTCAAACTACTGAGGTAGAAGAAAAAGTAAAGTTGAAATTAGAAACCATTAACAATAAATTACAAGAAAGAAAGGTAGAGACAGAAAAATTAAATGAAGAATTATATAACATCACTCAGAAAATAATCCCAATTGAAGCCATAGAAAGAAAAATTGAAGAGAGCATGCAAATCGAAAGCCAAAGAATAAATACATCAATGACTACATTGGAACACAAAAATAATTTATTAAATAACGGTAACACATTGTACAAAAATTTAATACTAGACTATTTATTTGCTACAGAATTCGAATCGGAGAAAATCCAATTTAAAGTTAAAAACCATTTATACAATAATGACAGTTATAAACGTCAAAATAAAATAATTAAAATTGAAGTTGACAGTTCGAAAAAATTTATAGATCGGAATGATGTTAACATTTACGAAGTGCCACGATTTAATAGAAATCACACAAATTATATTAAATTAATGGAGCTATACAAACATGTCAGGTGGAAGAGACCACAAGAATAAAATCGGAAAATTTGGGAATGAAAAATATGACGACTAATGTAAATTTGATTTCAAAGCAAGGATATTGGACATGCGTTGGAAAAGATGATGTAAGTTTGTAAATATAAATGAATTGGGTTAAAACGAAAAATGAATTATGTTAAAACGAAGAAGAATTGTGTTAAAAGACCAAGAAGAATAAGAGTTGAATTTGAAAAATGTTATTTATTAATGAAGAATTGAAATGACCAAGATGGAAAAAGGTTATTAACTGATGAAGTTATTACAAGACAAGACGAAGAAGAAGTTTAAAAGAACGCATGACTCTGCGTTAACCCACAAACAACGGTTAGAAAGAATTTATTAAAAGTAAGAAGATTAATTAATTTAAAAAGGTATTCAATGATGTTAATAATTACGAGATACGAGGGGGGTAAATAGAAGAAGTTAATGGAGGAAGTAACTTATATGAAGTACTTCGAAATGATGAATTGTTATGAAGTGGTGTTCGATACCCAATATAACTGAAAAGAGTTGAGGGTGTAAGTATAGATTAAAAGATTTTTATGATGACCAAAATGAGGTCGAATTGGAAGTTTAATTATGGGGAAATATAGATGAGGAGGTTATTGAGTAAATAAAGAATTATGAGGATACCAAAATGAGGAAAAAGTTAAATAAAGCCAATTGTCATGGGTTAACATGGGTTTTAAATTAAAGCCACCTAAAAACAAAATAAATTAATTTAAAAGATTACTTAAAAGGTAACAAGAGATGTTGAGGATAATAAAAACAAAGAGTCAGTTAGAATAGGATAATTTAAATAATGAGTACAAGAAAGCAAGTCTTGGTCAAAGAGAAAGATAATTAAAAATAATTATATTCATTAATTTAGCTTTTTGTAAATAAGTTAATTTAAAATAGGTTAGTTTTGAATATTAACAAGTTAGGATTATTTCGGTTGAATTTGAAAATAGACTAGATATAAATTTGATTTTAAATTGCAAGGGAATTAAAACATAGGGGTGTACAAACAAATAATTCATTTAATTTATTACAAGATTTAAAAGTTAATTTGCAGAAATAAATAGAAAGAAATGAATTTAAATATTTTAAACAATGAAGTCAATAAAATAAATCAATTTTTGAAAACTTGAAAGTCAATAAAATTTATGGGAACTTTTATATAAAATGTGAAATAATGAATTGATTTCCCATGTAGATATAAAAGTTAGGGGTGTAAGATGTGGTGTTTTGAGTCACCCTCAGGTCAAAATTAATTACTTTGTTTTAATATTTCGCCTAATCACATGAAAGCTTTTTGCGAAGTGGAAGATTTTTCTAGGTTAAGGAATTTAAAAAAAAAATTAATCAATACAATAAAACAAGAGATCCAAGAATAAAAAATAACAATAATTTATTTTATATCATGTTCACAAATTGATTCAGAAATGTTAGTAGTTTAGAAATATCACATGTTCACAAATTTATCCAAAATTGTTAGTAATTAAGAAATGTTACATGTTCATAAATTTATTTAAAAACGTTAGTTAAGAAGTGGGAACTCCATAAAATCTAGTTGGGACGAAAAGGGAATTTTGGAGATAACCTTGGTAACGAGATAAAGAAAGGGGGCTGTCAAAAAAATTGGTCAAAAAGATAGTCAAAAACCAAAATTGGAGAGCTAAAAAAAAAGATAATTAACCAGGTGTTTGGAAATAAATGGGTGAAAATATATAATCACGAGCACTTACTGGAAGAAAGTTGAAAAAGCTGGTCTGGAAGACAAATTAAGTGAAACCTTGATGCACAAAAAAATGGAATCAATTTAAAAGGGTCCATGTTTGGAATCATGAATAAGCACGAAGGAAGTGGCTTAAATGGAAAATTTATGCTAGGAGGCGTGAACGCCATCTAAGAAAGAGTAAGAACATTGCATAACTATTTGTATGAAGTGACGCGTGTTCGCGCGATTAACAATTAATTTAAAAAGCGATTTGGGGTTAAAAACGATTTGGGATTCAAAGAGGGTAATTTTAAGAGTTGTTAGGTTAAGTTTCGTAAACAATAAAAAAATTTCTTAAAAAAGTTTTTAATAAATATCATTCTGGGATATTTTTGTTTTATTCTATTAAAAAAAAATTCATTCACAATTCAAGAAAGCGAAGAACTTACTCCTGAGGGAAAGAGTTTTCATGCCGGTAAAAAAAAATAAAGAGCTAGCAAGGGTTTAATAAATACACAAAAAGTAAAATTCATTTAAAGACAAAATAAAAGTGTAATAGTCCCACAGATACCCTGGACATTACAATATGTTTTCTACAAAGATATTTTCATTTCAAATCGATAAATCGATAGGTTATGTTTTACATGTAAACAAATTTACAAATTAACTCATTCTAAATTAATTGATCTATTTTGGGGATTTTTGACATGACAAATCTCAAGATTAATATTCATAGCAAGTTTTTAGTATATATTTCAGTCTTTAACGATTTTATTAAATTCATGGTTTTTAAAAATGAGTTGGATATTGAATGTCGGAAATTAAATGTTTCACGAAACCTTGTATTTCTTTAATTAAGGAGTCTCATGCTTAATTATTATATGTCATAATAGACCATAGTAAGATGGTTTCATTTTAAAACATAGCAATATATTTAAAAACGAATATTTGCAAAATGCAGATAATAAAATGAAGATTGATTCCATGAAGAGAAAAATTGAAATTGGAAACTGGAGAAACGATAAAAAAGTGGAATTTAAAAATTTTGGTTATAGGAAAGTAAGAAAATTAAAGTTGAATTGGATTCATTTTGGACGATGAGAGCTGGTGAAATGGACAACTTACTTTCTCTATTTCTCATGGAAGCGGATGAGATGGAGATGTACAAATGAGAGGAATGTAACAATAATTCAAACATAAAAGCCCTCAACTATTTGGTTTGATAAATTAAAAATTTGATTTGATTAAAACTTTGTCAATGCACTTTGACTGGATGATTTGATAAGCGATAAAATTAGCAAAGGAATGCCAAATTTTATTTTTAATATTCAGACTTTTGAAATATTTCGCAGCCATTTAATTTAATTTAGTTAAATTTGTAAATATGATGGATATTTTTAAATGATTGGAATGAATGGGCTAAAAATGGAGTGATTTTGCAAATAATAAAGATTCGAAGTAAATTAGGGGTCGTCCTTAAAGGATGTCTACCCTTGGGGGCAGGCGGGGAGAGGTGGATTTACAAAAAGGTACCGGGGGGGGGGGGGTTTGAACAAATGTGACATCCGCATAAAAATCCAATTTTTGGTATAGTCAAATAAAGTTTATCGAAATTCTTACTTGTTTAATAATTAAAAAAATTTAATTAACAGGATTTTTTAGTTAAAAAGGTCAAGTTTGATTTTAAACAAATGAAGGGGTCTTTGATTTGTGACCAACGCCGTAGCGAGCTATTCTGGCGCCTGAGGCAAATTTGAATATGTGCGTCCCCCTCCCAAAACATTCCTATCATTTGAAAATTTTAAACTATTATTTATTGGGTTTTGTCGAGGTTTAGCGCTCCCATTACGATGGCGCTCGCTTAGAGTAATGAAAACAAATGGATGCTAATCAGGAACTCATTTAGGCTGCCGGGACCGGGGGGTCTAAAACCCCCCAGGTACACTTAATTTATTGCGAAAGAAAAACTTTTACGTCCCCCGGTATTAACCACTTCACCTGATAGTACGCACGGGTGCGTGCAAAATGCATTTAGTTACAAATAACCCGCGGATGAAGTGGTTAAGAAGAACGGTACTGGGATAGTCATAAAAAATATCACCAAAAATCACCCCCTGCCGGATTACAAACAAAAATTGCAAAAGATTCAATTGAAAATAATAAATTTTGATGGTTCCGAATAATGGCAAGTGTACCTGGGGGTATTCCATACCCCGTAGACCGCCCGGTCGTGTAATATCGATTTTTATCGTTGGGAATTTCTGAAGATCTTATATAAAATACGCATATTGTGTCAGAATCACCGTTTCCGTGGTAACATAACGGATTAACCCCCCCCCCCCCGAATATGGAGATTATTTTTATTGGTAGGAATTTTTCATTTCAATTTAAATATATTTGAATATCTGTCGCGATGATGACGTGATAGTTTTACCGGATACCCAGTCAGTTAAAGGGAAATGAAAAAGAACGCGGGGTTCCTAAAATCCTCAGTCTATCATTGGACCAAATCTGAGGAGGAGAAAACTCTCTATAATCCTGAAACCCTGTTTTGTGTTGTTCACCATCGATGGTAAAGTTTAAATGTACGAAATAATTATTCAGAATATGAATTATTCAAAACTTTTTTCAATTGTTTTTTCTGGATTTTCTTTTTATTTCATAAATACTTAGTATGATGTAGGCAAATTTTGTTAATCTGTTTTATAGAGAATTTTGTACTCTTCAATTTTGATTTGAGGATAATTTTCTTTAAAAATGAAGGTAAGCGAGTTATAGGCGAAAAATTAATGTACAGGATTAAAATCCCCACTTGGGGAAAAGGCCGGCAGGGAATTTTAGGCGATGTTACAATTAAAATCGCGGTAAAATTTTTCGAATTTAGTCAAATTTGAATATATGCGCCTCCCCTCCCCAAACAAATATTCTTATCTTTTTGAAAATTTTAAAGTATTCACTAGTCAACAGTGATTCTGCGGCGTGGGATTTAGGGGTTGATTTTGGGTAATTCTGGTATCCCGAATACGAAAAATATATTAGATTTTCCGAATTGGCTCTAGATTTTGAGATAAAGGCAAGCCGGTTATAATGGGACGCGCATGAATGGATTATTGAGATTTCTTAAAGGAAGGCTTGAAAATAAAATAAAAATATTCAATATTTTCAAAAACCTTTAATTTCGAATGACAACAACGTTATAAATGATATTTCAAATTGATTAATCATATTAAACAAAAATACATGAAAAAAAAGTTAGGAAAAACGTTTTGCATGTGATTGTCTATTGTATCTTTGATCAGGATAATCCCTTTGTAAGGTCCAGCAGTAGTCCGCCATCATATGGTGATCCCACCGGTATTGATATCTTTCCTCCATTTTCTTGATATCCTGGTGGAACCGTTCTCCTTGTTCTTCACTGTAATCACCCAGGTTTTCAGGAAATTTATCCAAATGGCTATGCAGAAAATGTATTTTGATACTCATATTAGCTTCAAGTTTTTCAAAATTCTTAAGCATTTTGGCCACTATTTCGGAATATTCTGCAGCTTTGTGGTTCCCCAAAAAGTTTTTGACAACTGATACAAAGCTTGTCCATGCTTCCAATTCAACCTGAGTCATGTGATTTGTGAAATAATTGTCTTTTATAAGAGTACGAATTTGTGGTCCATCAAAGATACCTGCTTTTAATTTTTCATACTGAGGCCAGGAAATGATTGACAATTATATTTGAAGCAATTACCATTCTTATCCAAAGCTTTCACAAACTGTTTTATAAGTCCAAGTTTAATATGAAGTGGCGGAAGAATTATTTTTTCTCGACTTATCAATGGTTTATGAACGATGTTAGCTTTTCCCACGGTCATATCTATTCTCGACGGCCAATCCTTTCTACTCCAGTGTTCTATTCTTGCACGACTGTCCCATAGACAAAGAAAACAGGGATATTTAGTGTACCCACCTTGCTGACCTAATAAAAAATTCACCATCTTTAAGTCTACACACACTGACCATTGATGTTGAACAAACGAAATTTTCTCCAAAACAAGTTTGATATTTTGGTATTGTTCTTTAAGTTTAGTTGAGTGACCTAACGGAATCGAAGCTAATTTGTTTCCATTATGCAGTAACACACATTTCAAACTTCTTTTTGAGTTATCAATAAAGAGCCGCCAATCTTCTGGCCGATATATTGGAAGGCCCATTAAATTTAAAAGCCCAGAAATATTATTGCAATACACCAGATCATTCTCCTCAGTAAAATATGGAAGAATATCTTATTGTTACGCCAGGTTGAAGGCAATGTTTTTCGTTAAGTCGAGACGTAAGAAGTTCAGCTGATTTCTTCGATAAATTTAAATCTCGAATCAAGTCATTAAGCTCACCTTGAGAAAAACCCTGCAGTGTAGGACGGCACCCTTCAAATTCACTTTCACTGCTGCTTTTGTTCTGAGGGTCTAACATTTCAACTTCATCACAGGAAAGGTTTGATAAGTCAGTAAATATCGGTAATGGCAAATCTTCACTATGCAACGTTGGTGGTTTAGCCGATTATATGTTTGGATAAACCCAAGAGCGCTTTCTGTAACGGTTCATACCTTTTACATTCACGGCACAAAAGTAGCAATCATCAATGTGATTTCTTGGCTCATTCCATGTCATCGGTAATCCAAATGGAAGTCCTTTGCGTCCTCCTTGGCTCCAGTAACGAAGTGACTCCACACAAGTTTTACAAACTTTATGTGGCTCCCAATGTTTGTCTTGTTGTCTCAGTTGTTTTCCAAAATATGCTTGGTAAACTTGTTTTGAAAAGTCATGAATATTTATTTGTTGTCTTTTTAGACAAAATTTACCACATATGTAGCAAAAATGGTCGGGATTATTAATACAAGACTTGCGTGAAGAACTCATACTTCCTTCTACGATCGCTATAGAAAAAGTGGCAGATTTCGCACACAGTTTACTATTGTTTTATTGCAAAGTTTTCTTGACAACAAAAAAAAACAATTGCATATAGCCGTGCGCATGCGCGTAGTACCAATTTTGTACCGTCAGATGTCAGTACAAATAAATTTCAAAAAGTATAAATGACGTTTTAAATACTTTAAATTTAAAGTTTATCATGGGAACTAGAGCCAATTCGAACAAAATAACTATGCGGCGAGTACTTTATTACATTACTGTATCCAACTTCACTCCAAAAACTAAGACCGCAGAAAAAAATTTGTGTTTTGTTCCCTTGTGTTATTTATTGGGTTTTGTCAAGGTTTAGCGCCCCCATTGCGATGGCGCCTGAGGGAAAAGCATCAGTCGCCTCAACCTTGCTATGGCGCTGCTTGTGACCATAGTAAGTCCGAAGATTGTGACCAACTGTGACGAGTCGGAAAAATTGCACACCCCTTATTGAATGCGATATGGTACATTTTCGAAATAAACTTAAAATGAAATTTGTAATAATTAAAATTGATGATTTAAGATAATGTAAAAATCAAATTGTTTATTGCTGATAAAAATTAATCTAATGTAACCCGTTTTTGATAAGATTTTGAAATAGGATTTTTTACTTTTGTAAATGCAGTACATAGCACGAAACCTTGGTTCACGGACGAAATAAAAGAACTGGCAAACGAAAAACGACTAGCCCACCTCCAATACAAGAGTAACCAAAACGAAGTGAACCAAAGAATATATACGGTAGTACGAAACCGAGTTAACTCAAGAATAAGAGAGATAAAGAAGGACTATTGGCTAGGATTCACCAAAGGTATGGAGAGAGATCTATATGGAGCACAAAAAAAGATATGGAAGCTGCTGAGAGGAAGGAAGAAAGTTACAAATGAATACCAAGAAATCAATGGTATGGGAAAGGAAGAAATGAGAAAATATTTCTATCAACTATATAAGAACGCGGCAAACGACAAGGAAGAACAACAGGAGATTGTATGGGAGGAGAATGAGGAGAAGGTAGCAATGGAGGAGGAACAGGTGAGGGAAGCAGTGAGAAAACTCAAAAACAGGAAAACACCATCCGAGGACCACATCAGCAATGAGCTTATTAAGTATGGGGGAGAAGAAATTGTAAAGGAAATTACACTGCTATTCCAAAAGATACTATAAAGTGGTACGATACCTTCAGACTGGAGAAAAAGCATTACAATACCTGTATACAAAAAGGGAGATAACAAAAACCCAGAGAATTACAGGGGAATAACGTTGCTCGAGTCAGTGATGAAACTGTTTACGAGAATAATGAAAACAGAGCTAACAAAATATGTCACATTAAATGAAGAACAACAAGGTTTTAGACACAATAGGTCGACCACGGATGCCATCTTCATTGTTAGACAGATCCGAGAAAAGGCACTGGAATACAATAAGGCGGCATATATGTGTTTTATCTATATGACGAAAGCGTTTGATCTAAAAGATGTAATACATGTGTTAAATGAAGAACAAGTACCGAATACACTAACACGCATAATTAGAGAATTAAACACCAAGAATACCACAAAAATAAGATTCAACAAAGAACTAACCGACGAGATACAGATGGAGAGTGGTATAAGGCAAGGAGACAGCTTAAGCCCTTTACTATTTAGTCTGATAATGAATAAAATCATAGAAGCGGTGAAAGTATTAAACGGCGGATACAGATTTGGACCCGAAGAGATAAAGCTAATATGCTACGCGGACGATGTAGTGCTAGTGTCAGAGAGTGAAGACAACCTCCAAAGATTATTACACTGTTTTAAAATTGCCGCAGGAAAATATAACATGACCATAAATGTAAATAAAACAAAATGCCTAACCATCGCCAAAGATCCAATACGATGTAAGCTAACTATTGACGACAAGCCTATAGAACAGGTGATGAGGTTTACATATCTTGGGGTGGAGGTGTCTAGCTATGGAGACCTATATGAAGAGGTGAGGAAGCAAACTATGAAAGCAGCAGCAATCTCTGGAGCAATGAAAGACATAGTATGGCGAAACAGAGATATGAACATCAAAAGTAAGACCAGAATATACAAGACGTGCATTAGGCCAATTATGACGTATGCTATAGAAACAAGAGCCCAAACAAGAAAAACAAAAAATCTCCTTAGAACAAATGAAATGAGAATATTGAGATCTATAGCCGGTAAAACTTTGTATGACAGAGTACTAAGTAGCAAAATACGTGAAATGTGCGGAGTGGAAGATATCGTAAGATGGGGAAGACAAAGGAGAAGAGTGTGGAGACAACACGTGGAACGAATGGACGACAAACGAATAGCAAAGATCGTGATGACAAGGATACCACATGGGAGCAGACTACGAGGAAGACCACCCAAGAGATGGCGAGACAGTTGGACATCTACATCACAAGAACAGGCTTGATAATCACAAAAGAACAGGTCAAAGACCTAGAAGAAGTAGAAGAAGAGAAGAAGAAGACTTTTGTAAATAATTTGTTTAAGCAAAAATTTGCAAACTTTTTTTGAAGTTTTGAAGATTTCAATTTCTTTTATAAATTTAAGGATAGGGTTTGTTATTGTGATGAGATAGTCAACCAGAATTGTGAAGGGGATTTACATGCACAAATTTAGGGGGGTAACTGTCGTGATTTTTCTAAAAAGATTTGATTTTTGTGCGAATGTGAATGATTTTATTTATTTGAAAATTGCTGTTAGGGAAATTTATTATTTGTTTTCAGGGTAAGAATGCATTAGTTGAGAGTAAATTTAAGATTTAAGTAGTGTTGGATTAATTCTCACACAGGCGGTGACCCCAGATTTTTGTAAAAAAGTTGAAATGTTTGAGTTTGTTTCAAGCATAAATTTATAAGAAATGTGTAAAATAAAAAGTTTAAGTTAATAAGAAGTGTTTAATTGAAAAGGAAATTAAAAATTTAGGGTTACAAGTATCTTGCAGCCTGATTTTTTATTATAAGGTCCTTTTTAAAATATACCCAAAAACTAAAAATTATAGGTCACATTTCTTTCCAAATTATTGGTCAGAATCAAATTACGCGACTTTCTTCTAATTTTACGGACTTCGTATCTCGATCTTAAGATATCCGAGATTCCCACGTTCAAGTTGTAAACTGCCCTGCAAACCTGATAATTTCTAACTAATAAGCTTATAACATTTTTCATTAAGTTCGGTTGAAACGTCTCCAATTCGTCGAATATTTGAAAAGAAATTAGCGAGCCACATTCTGGCTTTATCCACGCATTCAGGAATTCAGGAGAAACTCAGCGTATATAAAGGCGGATAGGGGGGGATATAAAGGGGACAGTTACCTCAATTAATTTTCAAAAATCGAACAAAAATGGTTTAATGCGGTTTAATGGACTAAAATTTAAAAAAAATTTGAAAAAGTACCTCAATTTTATTAATAGTAGTTTATCCCCACCCTTGATCTATGCCTAAAACCGCCCTTAATCAACGGCGAATTTAAAGGGGGTCATTACTCACTATCTCCTCCCGCATGAATTTCCAATAAAAAAAGAAACCGTTAAATGTTAAAACAAATCTTTTTTGCGTTATTATGTAATTAAACCCCCTCCCCCATAAACTTTGTCTGAATGTGCCATTACCCTTGACTATAGAACAAAGTAGAATTATAAAAGAATTCAATTGACAAATTATAAAATTCATGAAGTTATGGACGACGGCCATGGCCTGATAGTTAGCGCGATCAACTGCCAATGTAAGGCTTTCCGGTTCGACTCCGGATACAGTCCAAAATTGCATGACCATCTTCCGTGTTGCAGAGGGCACGTAAAGATGGCGGTCCCCCTATGTTAAGGATTTGCCACCATTACAACAGAGTGCAGGCACATCGAAAGGCAAGCATATATAGCAACCACCTGAGATATAAAAACCAAAAATGTTCATAGAACTAATACATAAATTATTAAAAGGACAGGTACTAGACCTATATTATGAAGAAGACTTTTTAGTAAGAGTAGAAGAAGAGAAATTTGTGACAAGTAGACACCCTGGAATGGTGTTTTCCTATTTTTCTAGGAAACTTTCTTTTCCGGCTTATCAGCAAAATAACCGACTTCGCAGCACTGCCAACATTTTGTACACCTCAGTGGCGTGCCGAGCCTATTGGGGCATATTATTCTAGGGGCGCAAATGCATATTATCGTATCCTAATATAATATTACATTTTATTGGTTTGGGACGCTAGGACGGCAATAATGGACAGGGATAAGGGGCTTCCGTCCTTTCGGCTCCTGCTCCTCCTGGCTGACTAACATAGCCTTTTGATCTTCGCTCAACATCTGAGGTATTCTCCCGGCTCGACGACTCTGCGAGGCTCCTTCTAAAATCTTTCTCATCCGGAAATGCATTTGATTCGGATGTTTACCGTCGTTGTCAAATGCTCACACTTCGGCTCCCTTGACGTTTTTATCTCGTTGGTCTTTTGTAAATTGCATAAATTGTTTTGCAAGATTTCATAATATGGTATTGCCCTCTCTTTGACTCTCAAAAATTGAAATTTGACCATTAGTAGCAGAGATGAACCAATGGCCGCCATTTTGGTGTTCTACATGGATATTCAAATGGCTCCCTATCTGAATAGGCGTCTTATGATCTCATTTATGATTACAGATATTGTTATATTCTATTCAAAAAGTGAAGTTTTGCCTTTATTTGTTTTATGCTGACGGCACTATTATGTAATCATGCACCTGGGCGCAGTGATCCGGAGTAGGTCAACTCGGCAAAAGGTACAAGGGATAGGTTAATCCTACCGGTCAACTGGGCAAATGAAAACCAGAGGCCGTTTTAATTATGGGTCAGCTCGGCAAACGCGCTGAATAATGCTATTTCGAGGGTCTCTCACATCCCGGTTGCATTTATCCCGGTTTCCTTGATCTGTCGCGCCTCTCGTATGTTTAGCGCCCGCCGCGTAGCGGCTCGGAGCACGAAAAACCGCCCGGAGATGCGGAGCATCGGAGGGTAGGTTTTTTGATGCTCACAGTTCTGGCCAAGCCAAAATTTATTACTTTGCCGAGTTGGTCTATGTATTTCCAGGTAGAAAATTTGGACCCGGATTAAATATCTGACCATTTGCCGAGCTGACCTACACCCCAGTGATCCACTTACAGGAATTTTACCTGACTTTGGGGTAAAACAGGAGGAAACAATAAAAACCAAACGAATAGAAATATACATAAATATCATTATATTAAAAACTTCAGATGGATTTGTAAATATTGAACAAAAACAGTTGCTTTTCATAAAATTAATATAAATTAATAAAAATTAAATATAAACAGCGCATTTAGAATTTACAAAATCTAGATGGACATCCGTTCGCCAAATGGCCTTGTCATGTCGGGTCGGTTACAAATGAAGACTTTTAATGAAACCGGACTTTCCGCTTATAAAAATATAATCGGTAAGACCGATAATGATATTAAAGAACGCCGGGTTAAACTATTGGAAGAGAGAACTACAGCAGCTGCTGCAACTGATAGCAGTTGCAGTATTATAGATTGCAACTGCAGTGTATTATTAGTATATTAGTAGTATATTAGTATACTACTACTGCAACTGCAGTATTATAGTATTATAGATAATACTGCAACTGCTATCAGTTGCACCAGCTGCTGTAGTTCTCTCTTCCAATAGTTTAACCCGGCATTATTTAACGTCATTTATGGACTTACCGATTATTTTTTTAATCAAATAGTCTATAATCAAACTCGGAACCACAATATCAATTTTAGCTCTACAAATTGGACAGACGGCGCGATTCTTGCGCCAACAATCGATGCAATATTTACAAAATGTATGGGAACACGTAAGCGGCTTCTATAAATAATTCCGTACAAATACTGCATTGAAGTTCATCGTCTTCTTCAGTTAGGTTTACTTTACTCTTCGTAACCTTTTCTTTAGGCTCTCCGTCACTTTTAAATTTACGCTTCGATTTTCGATTCTTCTTTTGCTCGACTTGGGATCTACTAGCCATTTGAACTCTGAAATTAAAAGACAGGTTATTTTTTGACTTTACAAATAATTTTAAGTCTGATGGCATCATTTGATGCCATGTTCGGTTTATGCACTGAGGCGCTGACCATTTGCCAATTTTGTCGTCTTATTAATTTGCCAGTAATTAATAATTTATCGCTACATAACCAATTATTATTAGACATTTGAAGAACTTTGTTTGACTTCCATGAGCTTCAAATCGCTTGTACCCCAAAGGTAAAAAAGTTATGAGCGTTTGAAAGATATTGTGAAATTGAGTGGCATTTGTTGTATACTGTGTGATAAATTTGTACATCTTTTTTATTATTTTTTCTTTTATATTATTAACAAATAAAATTATTTAAATTATCACCTCGTATTTACCTAAGCAATAACACCCAAATTTTGAGCGCTACTTGCTTGGACCGATTTAGTAAAATTTGCAATTTCAAAATCTTTGAAACACTCCAACTTTTTCACCTTTAGAGTACAAACGATTTTTATGCAACCTCATTGGAGCTCAAACTATTCTCTATCGATTAGTATTTATTTTATTAAAAAAATCACATCTTAAAAAAAGCATTTTTACAATGTCTCCCAAAATTGTTCTAAAGAATTGAATTTTTATTAAAAGCCGTTGGGGTACAAACGATTTTTATTAAAGCTCCATGGAGCTCAAACATTTGACACTTATTTCATTAAAAAATTTGCAAAGGGGGGCGGGGGGGGGGCGAAATGTACCTCAAGGAGGTGGTTCAAGTTTACCAGAAGATCGTTGACATCACGATCTGGCTCGAGATACACGCTTGCAAAGTACAAGAATCGTTGTTTGAAGTTTATCCTTATCATGCAGAGGTTAGTGTCGCAGTATTGGAACATTTTTTAATTCTTGGCTTGTTGTTTTCATTCTTGTTACTTTGGAAGACGTGTACGCCGTCCACACCTTTTACTTGGTTAATTCGTCCTACGTACAGTTCCTTCTTTATCCTTCTTTAAAACTAAAATTTTGATTTTTATAGTATACTTGAAATTTCCAACAAATATATTTTGGATTTCCCGCCCGAAAATCCCTTATATGATTAGTTTATTATTGTCAGAAAATTCACTTTTAATTTCAGTATTTAAGGTGTTGATTTCATTTTTAATTATGTTTGAATTATTTTCGGGAAAGTCCAGTTTCTACTCTCGCCCGAATTATCACTCTGAAATTTTCCCTTACTTGCTTAATGGGATTTTAAATTACATTATGTATTGTGTGATTTGTTGTGTGTGTGTGTAGTATAAAGAAAACCGAAACACCAAAGTTGGTCAATCTCTTACCTTACTTTGCAATTGTCAGTTTAAATATGGCCAAATTTTCAAAATTTTGTGTATTTCAATATGATTGTCCAAATTAAATTTTTGCAGCTTTTTGTAAAAATAATCAGGATCGAGTACAGAAATTGGATATTTTTACAATACATATTTCAAGGCTCCTAGGGAATCCCTCTTGATGTTTTATTTCATTTAAATTTCCGAAAATTTGTAATTTATCGAAATCAATTTTGATTCATGTAAAATATATCAGTTTGATGTATTAACTAAAAATGTATTAACACTGGCGTCCCAAATTAATATACGTCATATCTATAGATTACCCTAAATAATTCTTAACAATGCCGTTCCAACTTTGTATAATTACAATATAATGCGATACCGCAAAATCGCAGGTTTTTTGAGCTAAATCCAAATATGAATTTTGAAGGCAAAAAAATGTTATTCTACATTTCGCTTTTAATTCGACCATCAAGTGGATTAAAAGAATGAACGATTTGATAATTTGTTAAAAATGTTTAGCAAATTTTTGAATTTCAACTTTTTGAAAGTACTATTACTTTGTGGTATTACGAAGAGATGGATTTTTTTTAGAAACATGCTCGTCTATTCCTGAGGAATTATACATTAGCTATTTTAAATTTTCCTTCAGCTTTGAACCTTTCGCCAAAATATTATTACAAATTTTTGCAATTTTCCAAAAATTATTTACTGATTTACCAATTTTTTTTAAAACTGAAGAACTTTGAAGTAAGTTTTCTAGTTATAATTATCAAAAACCGTTGGAACACCCATTACCGTCGTTAATTTATAAATTAACAGCTAATTTATAACATCGCATTATAACATTAATTTATAACAGTTATTTTAGTAGAGGCGGCTGGTACGAGGAGGGCGGGCAGCGGGGTGCCGCTGAAAACCATCGATAATTTTGAAAAAGCTATTGGAGCTTCGGATACAGTTTTTAATGGTATTTAATTTAGTATAGGACGATAGTTGGTGTAAAACGACAAATAACGCCACCATTTGAAAAATAACATCGTCGTCAATTTCAAATCAAATTCGAAAGGTGTTCAGGCTGTTTAGCTGTACAAGTGTTCAGGTGTACGTATTTCGATAGTAAAATTTTCAAGTTTCGAAAAATATCTTCCCGTTTGAATCTTTTTTTTTTTCCAAAAACACAATTTTACAATTCTTTGTTTTTGGGAAGCGGGGTCCCAGAATATTTTTAAAATTCGCACCTAACCTACGTGGAAGTTTGGGATTTAATAGACTTTAATGGCTGTTTTTGGGGCTTAAACTTGAATTTTCCGCAATTTGTTTTGTTTAATTCTACTATGTAAACCTTCAGCTTTCCGAATAACTATAGGAAATATTTAAAATTTTAGTTCCGAAATGTGTGCTATCGTCCACACCTACACACCCACACACAGACGGATATAAAAAAATTGATCAAAATATTATTAGTGCATCATAACATATCATTTAATACCAAAATTTCGATTTTCGACTTTTGACCGGATAATAATACTTCTACAAGCAAGGTTGAAAACTTTTCGCCCCGAATTCTGAGCAAATAGCTAGGTACGAAATATTAATTCGTGAAATACAGTAAATAAAGAACGCACTGTTTGTTTTTTCTCAAATATCTCGAGAACTATGCGCGATAGGGTAACAAACTATACATATTTTTATTTGCAGAGTTAAATTGTCTACAACAGGGTTTCTCAAACTTATGGCCCCACGTACCCCTGTTCAAGTTCCCGGGAAGAGTACGTATTGTCCAACATCGAATTTCAATTTTAGCTATCGGTTTTCGGATAGTTTAATGTTTTTAAAAGTCAATGATACCACTCCTATAGCAGGATAAACCAACTTCTGATAGAGAAAATCCACTTTGAAGTTTGCAAAATTTCACGATTCACTGACGCGCGGGGCAGGATTTAGGTGGAATCCCGTTCTTTTTGTCGTCGGTCCGTGCTGATTGAACTACTCTTATACGAGCCGGTGTGCACACCGGCCACATGCAACACGTCTCCCGTGCTTGTAACTTCGATGAAATTTTACTATTTTTCCATTATTTTTTGTTTTACGCGCTTTTTTAGGGGTTAAACGTAAAAGATAACTGCCGCATACCGCGACTATACTTTTTAATGCTTTTTCAAGGGTCCCTAACATCCCGGTTTTTAGATCCCGGTTTTCTTGATCGAAGGCCCTTCTCGTATGTTTAGCCTAGTAACCAGAGTCAAAACCGCTCTGGAGGGGTGCAACGCGGAGCGGCGCCCCGGAAGAGTAGGTTTTGACGATGGATTACCCTCCCTTTCGAATGCACACCCCAAAAATCGAAGAAAAACTTTTTTTATTTTTTCACTTTTTCGGCAATACACGTGTTATTTTCCATTTTTTGCGAATATTTATTACTAATATCTACTAATCACACCCCCACCTATCCGAATTTCAAAGAAAAATTCAAATCGGAGCGAAAAAATTTCACTCGATTTCAAGGTACGACGGGCGAACGATGTGACATCGACCCGTGGCGTACCAGTTTCAGTGCAACTTTCTTATTTTCACACTTTTTTCAGATTTTTTTTTATGATCACCTCCGCGACGACAATAGTTATACATTCGGATCAAAACATTGCCAAACAGGCCGTTAATTACCCAAAATTTTGCTAAATTACATGTTAGGGGCGTGTCCGTAGTTCTCGAAACCACGCAAAAAATAGGCCGATCCAAATGACTGCGAACCCCCCCCCCTCAAAAAAAAAAAAGAAAATCTAGCTGTATAAAGAAAATAAGCTTTTTTATTTTAATAAAATTTAAATAAAATAATACACTGTATTACAGTGACAAAAATAAATAGGTATGTTAATATTAATGTGATGGGTGGGCTTGTTTCTTGTCGCAAATGGAGTCGATTTTAGGAGCAATTTTGGACAACTTTAATCTTAATTCTGACTCAACATCAAGTCGATTTCTGTAGGTACTTCGTTTTTTAACATGACCAGGTGTGAAAACCCACTCTCACATAAGTAAGTTTTTGCGAAGGGTAAGAGGAAATTCACCGCTTTGCGTGAGAGTGCGGGATATTCTTCCTGTCTATAGCTGCCCAAAAATCAATTAAAGACATCCTATTAAAATCAGCTAGAAGAGTTTTATCTGCGGACATTTCTAGTAATGACTCCTGTTGCTTAATACTCAAACCAGCAATTATGTTCTCGGTTGTGACCATTAATGGGTTTCGAATCCAGCCTTCAGCATTATCAATATCTGGAAAATACCTCTTCAGTTCGCCGGAGAGTTGAGAAAGATGAAGACAATTTCAGCCCTCATGTCAGCATCCACGGTCACGGCGTACGTCGTAATAAATTCGTGCAGAAGATGAAAACATTCAACAATATTTGATCTCAAGCAAGTTTTCCAAAAATCTATTTTTTTATGAGTGCGCTGAAGAATTGATTTTGCCGGCTGCTAAAGATATGGTTAGTTGCGTATTGGGAGACAAATCGTCGAAATTGCCGGATAAAATACCTCTTTCGAATGATGCAATTGCAAGGCGCATTCAAGACATGGCCCAAAATGTTGAAAATAAACTCTCACGACGATTGCAAAATAGTTATTATGCGATTCAAGTTGATGAATCAACATATTGCTATGATATAATGCTACCCTTTCTTGCCTCGGCTATTCAGCGTAGAGTTTTCCCTTTTCTCCGGGCTAAAGGCAGGTTCCAAGAAACATTCAAAATACTTCACTTAAATCAGTGATCTTTCTTATAAAAGCTACGTATATAAATGTAAAAATTGTATATATTCTTTCCTCGATCGACGACTGCTATAATTGAAATCAAACTCATACGCTATTAAAACGAAACAATGAAAATTTATTTAACATAATAAAAATCTTTGAAGACAAAATATTGGTTTCTCAAAATTAAACAAATTAAATTTTACAAAAAAAATGTTATTCGCAATTAAATTCACCAAAGTTTATGCGCAACCGAATTTTTTAACGAAACCGATTTGTCTATTTCCCAAATAGAAAGAAAGTGCGTCACAAAAGAAAAACTCTTACCGACGTTTGCCGTGCTTCCGTAATTCTCTGTTGCGGCCGTCGTCATGTGCGGAGCGTTGAATCGTGAATGTTATCGTAGACCCAAAATAGCTTCTAATCTCGAACCAAACAAACCAGGAAGGAATAACCAGTGAAATAATATATTTCCATATAATTATCATCAATTACTAACACCTTCCAATTATTACTTTCTTCGAAAATTTTAACTATGCCTTCCGTTACTGAAGACTGACTTGACAAACAATAAAGTAATTCTCAAACTATTTTTCATAATTTAACATCTTTTCTCTCCAATGTCTCTAGAGAGTCCAAAACTTATTTCCAAAAATACTCTCGACCCGACTTTACGTTTCGACGGTCGGCTTCGGAATCCCTTTTCACTTCGCTCCCTTATCATTCTTCTTCGCGCATTCGCACATTACTCAAACCGTCACTTTACTGCGCAAAAATCCTAAATTTACAAATAAATAGAGTAAATCTAATTTGTTTCCATTATTTTATTGAACCATACAAATATCAATATTTTGTCCCTTACAAACTTTCTCATCTCTTTCCGATCTTAATAGCGTCTGCATCTTCCGGATGTGAGGCAAAGCAGTCAAACAATCTTCCAATCAAGGAAAACTCAGATACAACTAAGTGATTACCCATTATGGTCTAATATTGAGTTAATAAAATCATGAGTGTTTCTATCAGATGACTTAATGACATCATACTCTTAACAAAATATTACAGCAATATGTATATTAGTGGATTGCCGAATTTACTTAGATTTGTTAGATATGCGCATGAAAATATTTCTGAAGAAGATTTTCTGTTGTGCAAGACCTTGGAGTCTACGACAAAAGGAGAAGATATTTTCAACACCATCAATGCATTTTTTGAAAAACATGAAATCGATTGGGCAAAGTGTGTTGGTATAGCGACTGATGGTGCCAAGGCCATGACAGGATTAAAAATGTTGCTCCTGAGGCCAAAAGTACGCACTGTACATTGCACAGAGAAGCATTGGACGTGCTTTTATGTAATTTATTATTTTTACGACCTCTGGAAGTGCTAATATTTTAATCGATGTATTTCGTAACGTTTGAATTTTAAAGTTACCTTAATTTATTTAGAAGTTTTATTTGGTTTAATACATTTTGAATGTAGATGTGGATGGAAGAGTCGATTTAGCGTAAAACAGGAGGGAATAATAAAAACCAAAGGAACAAATATAAATATCAATATATTAACAACTTTAGAAGATTTTATAAAAAATTGAACAAAAACCGTTGCTTTTCAAAAAGTTAATGAAAATAAATAAAAATTAAATATAAACAGCGCATTAATGCATAAATTTAGAATGTACGAAATCTAGTTGGACATCCGTTCGCCCAATGGCCTGTAATGAAAACCGGGTTAAGTGCCAAAATTACTTTTCTTTAGGTACGACATGTAAACAATACAGTATTTTTGGCACTTAGCCCGGTTTTTACTACAACATTAATTATAGACAATGTGATTACAGAATTAATCGGTAGGTCCGATAATAATGTCAAAGAACGTCGGATTAAATTGCTAAATTCTAGCAATTTAATCCGACGTTCTTTGACATTATTATCGGACCTACCGATTAATTCTGTAATCACATTGTCTATAATTAATGTCGGAACCATCACTCTACCAATTTTAGCTCTACAAATGGGATAGCCGGCACTATTCTTGCGCCAACAATCGATGCAACATTTACAAAACGTATGGGAACACTTAAGCGTTTCCGTATTTATAAATAATTCCATACAAATACTGCTGAAGTACATCGTCTTCTTCAGTTAGTTTTACTTCCCTCTTTGCAACCTTTACTGGAGGCTTTCGTCCTCCATTGTCCATTGATTACCCATTTGAACTCTGAAATATAAAGACAGGTTATTTTTTGAATTTACAAATAATTTGAAGTTTGATGGCATCATTTGATGACAATTGGCCAATTTTGTCGTCTTATTAATTTGTCAGTAATTAATAATTTATCGTTATTATAACCAATTATTATTAGGTATTTGAAGAACTTTGTTTTAGCTCCAATGAGCTTCCATAAAAATCGTTTGTGCTCTTAAGATGAAAAAGTTGGAGTGTTACAAAGATTTTGAAATTACAAAGTTTGGGTGTTATTGCTTATAGGTAAATAACTTACGAGGTGTAAATTTGAATAATTTTATTTGTTAAACGATTCTCTATCAATTAGTATTTAAAAATCACATCTTAAAAAAATCATTTCTACAATACCTCCCAAAATTGATCTAAAGAATTGAATTTTTATTAAAAGCCGTTGGGGTACAAACGATTTTTATGGAAGCTCAGACGATTCTCTATCGATTGACACCAATTTTATACAAAAATTCGCGATAAGGGTGGGCTGCCGTTTCTACAGCGCCCTACAGCTCAAACATTTGACACTACATATTTCATTAAAAAAAAATGAGAGAGGTCGTCGGACCGTCCACAGAAGCTATGCTTCTTACGCACAGAGCAAACCATAATAGATCCTTGAAGGCCATAGTTGTTCGGCCTTCGGCCTTACAGGGCGAACCATAATAGATCTGTGAAGGCCATAGTTGTTCGGCCTTCGGCCTCACAGGGGGAGGACCATAATAGATCCGTGAAGGCCATAGTTCTTCGGCTTTCGGCCTCACAGGGGGAGGACCATAATAGATCCGTGAAGGCCATAGTTGTTCAGCCTTCGACTTCACAGGGCGGACCATAATAAATCCGTGAAGGCCATAGTTGTTCGGCCTTTGGCCTTACAGGGCGGACCATAATAGATCCGTGAAACCGGGAAACCGTGATGGAGGTCCGTAGCGATTCTGACGTGCAAATCGATCGTCGGAACTGGGTATAGGGGCGAAAGACTAATCGAACCATCTAGTAGCTAGTTCCCTCCGAAGTTTCCCTCAGGATAGCTGGCGCTCAGTTGAAGCGAGTTTCATCCGGTAAAGCGAATGATTAGAGGCCTTGGGGACGAAACGTCCTCAACCTATTCTCAAACTTTAAATGGGTGAGAACTTCGGCTTTCTTAAATCGTCCGGTCCGGCCCCGCAGCAACGCGGCGCGTCGGTCTCGACATTTTGAAGCCGCAAATTTAAAATTACGAATCCGAGTGCCAAGTGGGCCATTTATGGTAAGCAGAACTGGCGTTGTGGGATGAACCGAACGCGAAATTAAAGCGCCCAAGTGGACGCTTATTAGACACCATTATTTTGTTTTGTTTGAATTATATTTTATTCAGCGTCCAAAAAGAGTAGTTGCTTAAACAGTAAGAATCATGGGAAAGACCAAAGAATATTCCGAAGATCTGAAAAATGCGATTTTGAAATCATTGAAAATTGGAGACTCATTAAGGACAGCATTTAAGAATACGGGTCGGCCTTCAGCCTCAAATTTGCTTATAAGAATACCGGTCGGCCTTCGGCCTCCCACTTGCTTTTGAGAACACGGGTCGGGTCGTGTCGGCCTTCGGCCTCCCACTGGCATTTGAGAATACGGGTCGGCCTTCGGCCTCCAACTTGCTTATAAGAATACGGGAAAAATTTTTCGACGTTTTTTGCCGACCCACGAAAAGGGAGAAAGGGGAGGGGCCGGGAATTTTTTAATTTTGTTAGTTTTGTTTTGTTATATTTTGACGTTATAAATTGAGATTTTATAATTGACTAGCGCCTGCGGCGCTAGACATACGTATAGTAAACAGAACCAACACATTATGAACAATTTTTTTATTATTTCAACTTTAAAATGACTGTGGGCATGTAACCGACGTTGGAGAAAATGTTTGTTGCTCCGAATGAAGTCATTTGAAAGCATGAGTTGTACTTGCGAATGTTTAGCAGGAAGTGTTTTGAAATTGCAGTGGTGCCAGTAAGATAACTTAGAAGCGGCTCAGGTGGATCAATCAGCGGTGGCAAAACAACTTTGCCGTTCGAACAACACATTCTTGGTGATTCCTTAGCGAACTTCGAAACACGACAATGCAAGCAAAGTTTGTTCATAACACCTATTGCTACATCCTCGTGATTCATGTAATCGTAGTTTTTGTCGTAATTAAATGCTTCCAATGTTAAATTCAATTTTTGTCTTGATGGAACTAATCCCAAAAACGGTTTGCCCGTCCATTTCTGGCGTAAATAAGAGCGCTACATACGTCCAAAGTTTTTACACAATTTTCACTTTTCAATTAATCTTCAGGTAAAGTTAAATCTTCCGCAAAGAGGTGGATCTTCCACGAAGAGGTGGGTCTGCGTCTTCTTGCACAATTCCGGCGAGTTTTTCTTTAGAAAACCAATTAAAAACAAATTAATCTTCAGGTAAAGTTAAATCTTCCGCAAAGAGGTGGATCTTCCACGAAGAGGTGGATTTGCGTCTTCTTGCACAATTCCGGCGAGTTCTGCGACCTATATAAAGTCTTCCTCACAGGGGGAAGACCATAATAGATCGGTGAAGGCCATAGTTGTTCGGCCTTCGGCCTCACAGACCGGACCATAATAGATCCGTGAAGGCCACAGTTGTTCGGCCTTCGGCTTCACAGACCGGACCATAATAGATCCGTGAAGGCCATAGTTGTTCGGCCTTCGGCCTCACAGACCGGACCATAATAGATCCGTGAAGGCCAAAGTTGTTCGGCCTTCATCTGTCATCCGTCATCTGTCATCTCATCTGTCATCCGTCATCTCATCTGTCAGCCGTCATCCGTCATCTGTCATCCGTCATCTGTCAGCTGTCATCTGTCATCTGTCATCTGTCATCCGTCATCTGTCATCCGTCATCCGTCATCTGTCATCCGTCATCTGTCATCCGTCATCTGTCAGCTGTCATCTGTCATCTGTCATCCGTCATCCGTCATCTGTCATCTGTCATCCGTCATCTGTCATACATACATACATACATACATACATAATCTTCACGTAAAGTTACATCTTCATGTAAAGTTAAATCTGAATGTGCAAAATTTTTAGGTTATGTAGTTAATGCCGTCACTTTGACACTATCGGGGGGCCCATGGGGGCTATTCAACACTATCAGGGTCACTCTCTAGGTTATGAAAAGGGTCTTGCTAAAACGCGCACTATTTATGTTTTACCCTGTATATGCAAAATGATTTTTGATAATTTTAAAAATATTGTGCAACGCTACTGACTATAATATGTCAATGTCATTTTTAAGGTTAGTCAAAGTTGTGCCCCCTATTTTTCGAGCCGCTACTGACTATAATATGTCAATGTCATTGAATTAATCTTTTAGTGTCAAAATCGCATCGTAACTATGACAACGACTGTGACCTGAAGTGTTTAACTGCTGATGACCGTCTTATGGCGACGAATTACTAAAATCAAAGACGACGAAAAACTTACTCTTGAATGTCGCCAGATCTCGTGAAAGTTTCAACGCCCACAGTTACGGGGTTTAGGCGTCTATGCGGAACATACACACATACCCACATACATACATACATCCATTTTTATATATAAGATTGTATAATTTTTGACTTTGAGATTGCATAATTGAGATTTTGACGTTTAAAATAATTACCTCCTTGATTTAAAATACTTTTCTTTTCATTGGTCGAAATTTGTGTGACGAAATTGCGTTACACATTTGCGTTACACATTTTCGTTAACAATTTGGTGTGACGTACGATTTTTTTCAGTTAACTGCCCGTGCGATACCCGTGCGATAAGAAGCATAGCTTCAAAAATTCGCAATGGGGGGGGGTGAAATGTGCCTCAAGGAGGTGGTTCAAGTTTACCAGAAGATCGTTGACGTCACGATCTGGGTCGAGATACACGCTTGCAAAGTACAAGAATCGCTGTTTGAAGTTTATCGTGTGTGTGTGTGTGTGTATAGTATAAAGAAAACCGAAACACTAAAGTTGGTCAATCTCTTACCTTACTTTGCAATTGTCAAAGGAATGCTTCGAAATAAATTTTATCTTACTTTTATTTATCGAAATAAAATATGATTCAATTTTGAAAAAAATTTGTCACTTTAATGATGTATTAACTAAAAATTATTCTATGACAGGTGACCACTTGACAAGTGAACGCACGACAACTGAACACACGGACAACTGAACACAATCTTAATTTTTAAATTTAAATATTTGTTATTTATTTTTATAATCATGAAATAGTAACTTTGAGGTTTACGATTTTATAATTATTATTTTATAAATACTAGCCAAATCCTAATCCGTAACTACAAAACTGAACCCACGGACAACTGAACACAATCGTAATGGATCTAGCTTTTTGGGTTAATTATTATTATTTTGAGTCCATTCTCACTTTTTCCGTTCAACTTGGAAAAAAGTTTGAGGGAGCGGTAGATCCACCTCTTAGCGGCAGATTTAACTTTACGCGGAGATTTGTTTTTTAAATTTGTTTTCTAAAGAAATATCAAAAACTAACACTAACCTAACGGCAGATCCACCTCTTCGCGGCAGATCCACCTCTTTGCGGCAGATTTAAATTTTCACGGAGAATTAAATTGTTTTTAATTAGTTTTCTAAAGAAATATCGAAAACTAACACTAACCTAACGGCAGATCCTCCTCTTCGCGGCAGATCCACCTCTTTTCATGTACCGCTTAAATTCGCCAAAAAAAAACGGAAAGTGTTCAACAAAATTTTTTGAAAAACCAACTCGTTTTGCTTAAAATTGCGCGCAAATATTTATATAAAAAAATGGGTCCGATTTCAAATCGAAATTTTTCAAAATTTGCGTTTTTGCAATTTGCCACCTTAATTGACGCCGTACGAAAAAAAGTATACATTTCGAAAAATTCGCGTTCGAGAAATGCCACCCAATTCCGTTTTTAAAATTAAAAATTGTCTCATAGTCGTCGCGCCACAACGATTTTAAGGTCGAAATTTAGAAAATTTTTCAAACGGCCATAGTGTCCTTATTTACGAAGGGATTTTTAATTTTCCACCGGCATCGGAAGTAGACCCCGGGTCTAAACAATTTATTTCTATAGCTTTTTTTCGTATCTCGCACCGCAAAGCTTTAAAATGAAAAACAAAATTTTCAAATTTTTTTTGAAGGTTACCAATCCTGAAACCTTGCTTTGTTTTGTTCAATATCGATGGTCAACTTTAAATGTACGAAATAATTATTCAGAATATGAATTATTCAAAACCTTTTTCAATTGTTTTCTCTGGATTTTCTTTGTATTGCATAAATACGAGTACTTGGTATGATGTAAGCAAATTTTGTCTAAAAAAATCTGTTTTATAGAGAATTTTGTACTCTTCAATTTTGATTTGATAATAATTTTCTCTAAAAATGTAGGTAAGCGAGAAATCCCCACTTGGGGAAAGGGCGGCGGGGAATTTTAGGCGATGTTACAAATAAAATCGCGGTCAAATTTTTCGAATTCAGTAAAATTTGAATATATGCGCCTCCACTCCACAAACAAATATTCTTATCTTTTTGAAAATTTTAAACTATTATTTATTGGGGTTTGTCAAGGTTTAGCGCCCCCATTGCGATGGCGCCTGAGGAAAAAGCCTCAGTCGTCTCACCCTTGCTACGGCGCTGTTTGTGACCATAGGACGGCCAAAGATTGGGACCAACTGTGACGAATCGGAAAAATTGCAAGGGCTTATTTTGAAGTTTTGAAGATTTCAATTTCTTTTATAAATGTAAGGATAGGGTTTGTTATTGTGATGAGATAGTAAACCAGAATTGTGAAGGGATTTACATGCACAAATATAGGGGGGTAACTGTCGTGATTTTTCTAAAAAGATTTGATTTTTGTGCAAATGTGAATAATTTTATTCATTTAAAAATTGGTAGGGAAATTTATTATTTGTTTTCAGGGTAAGAATGCGTTAGTTGAGCGTAAATTTAAGATTTAAGTAGAGTTGGATTAATCCTCACACAGGCGGTTACCCCAGATTTTTGTAAAAAAGTTAAAATTTTTGAGTTTGTTTCAAACATAAATTTATAAGAATTAATAATAAGAAGTGTTTAATTGAAAAGGAAATTAAAAATTTAGGGTTACGAGTATTTTGCAGCCTGATTTTTGATTATAAGGTAATTTTTTTAAATATACCCAAAAACTAAAAATTATAGGTCAAATTTCTTTCCAAATTAATGGGCAGAATAAAAATATGCAACTTTGTTCTAATTTTACGGACTTCGAATCTCTTAAGATATCCGAGATTCCCACGTTTAAGTTGCAAACCACCCTGCAAACCTTACTTGATAATTTCTTACTAATAAGTTTATAATTTTTTTCATTAATAAATTTTGTTCGCATTTAATTTTTATTTAAGCGTTTTCCGCCACTGAAATCCCACGCCCGGGTGTTGTGCACCCCTAGCATTGCTATAAATCCTCAAATAAACATCACTTGCAATATTATAAATAATTCTTTTTTAATTCGCATTAAATTAAAAATTGCCAGTCCGCCCCGTTAAGGCACAAAGCAACGATAGATTTAATTTGAAAGAGCATATGTTTGAAACACAAGTGCCTATTTCATTAGGAAACGCAAAAAATCCAAAATCAAAAATCCATATAAAAAACTTCGTGTGAACGCGTCCTAAGATGACTCATTTTCGAGGGTGTTGTGTACTTCTACTACTTCTACCCAGTCAAAGCGCGAAAACACCCGATCGTAGCGACGCTCGATTTAAATTGATCAGTAAACAACAGAATTAAAAAATTGCTGCGCTTTATTAAAGCACCAAATCGAAATCAATTGAAGAAAATCACGCGAACGACACCCGAAATCCTGATTTTTCATTCATGAACCTACAATAATTGAATCGAAAATTGCGAGGTCAATACCCGTGCGTTACGACTTTTAACGACGCTCTCATTAATATCGATATTTAAATTTTAAATGGAAAAATTGTTGTGTACAATTTTGGTGCTTCATGGATGACGCAAAATGTAAGGGTTGGATCGAAAATATAAAAAAACGTCGATATGTTCGAAACGTCGAGTATTAAAATGTGATGATGCTTTGCATAAAATTACTTTCTAACGGTGTGTTACGTGAATGTGATCGTTTCTTTTAAATTGGTGGTAATAGGTCAATTATTTTATTTATCTTCAGAAGTGCTACCAGTGAAGACGAAATAAAAATGAGTTGAATTGAAAAGTAACAAATTAAAATGAATCACTACATCCAGCATCTTGGATTGACGGCATGGAGGAGAAAGACGTCTCTACTGATCGCCGCTTGTTTGTTGGTGCTCCTAATTTTGGGTCTGCAATTTTCGCAAATTGAACAAGAAAAGCGTGGCTTCGGAAACGAAGGTATGGAACAACTTGATAATGTTAAATTTTTGCAATCCTTGCAAAACAGCAAACAATACGGAGATTTATTTAAAGCTAACACAATTTTGGATGAGAGAATGCTGCAAAAATTGGATCAACCGACTAGAGACGAAATCGCAAGAAGAAAAATTATGGAAGAAAACGATAAATTGAGGCGCGAAATTAATAAACAGTTAGGCGTTCCATACGTAAATCATGACAGAAAACATCCTTACGTCCCTCCACAAAGGATAGTGCATTTTGATCTTAAAGGAGCCCCGCTCAAAGTTAAATTTTTTAAAAAAATATTTCCTTTGATCAAAACTTTAGGCGCTACTGGAATTTTGCTGGGTGAGCTCTTCCAATTTCCACGGTATGTTGATTTGTTTTACCAAACTTTTGTTTTCTAGAATACGAAGATATGTTTCCTTATAACGGTGTATTAGAAGACATAAGTGCCAAAAATGCGTATACGTTGCAACAAATCGCTTTGATTCTAAAACTCGCCGCCGACTCAAAACTGGAAGTAATTCCTTTGATACAAACGTTCGGACACGTGGAATTTGCACTCAAACACTCGACGTGGAGCAAACTTCGAGAAGTACCGGATAGTCCTCAAGCTCTGTGTCCCAGTAAAAACGAATCCCACGTTTTTATAAACGAAATGGTTAAGCAGGTGACTATTTCAAAAAAATTTTCAATGGATGAAAATCCACAAAATTAACCTTTCAGATCATGGAAGTTCATTCAGGCATCAGATATTTGCACATCGGCTGTGACGAAGTATTCCAAATGGGCGAATGCGAAGTTTGTCGTTTGGAACTTCACGAAACGCTATTTTTAAAACATATAAAAAACGTAGCCAAAAATATACTCGCGAAGTATCCCAAACTGCGCTTGATCATCTGGGATGATATGTTAAGGCACTTGAGCCAACAAAGCATGCAAGATTACGGTTTGGGCAGCCTGGTGGAACCGATGGTATGGGTTTACGCGGAAGATATTTACAGATTCGTGCAGTCATCGGTTTGGGACAAGTACGCGGCTGTGTTCAAAACTGCGTGGACGGCATCCGCTTTTAAGGGAGCGTTCGGACCGACGTTGTACGTCCCGGACGCGCGCCGACATTTGGAAAATAATTTGCGATGGTTGGACGTTATGTCGCAACAAAATCAGCTGTTTAGGCTGGGAATCGCGGGTATTGCGTTGACAGGCTGGCAGCGATACGATCATTTTTCGATTTTATGCGAACTCTTTCCATCTGCAATGCCATCTCTTGCGTTAAGCTTGATGGGGGTGACTCATGGTTACTTTAATCTTAGCTTGAGGTCTCCGTTCATGTCGGCGTTAAGCTGTCCGGAATTTAGCACTTCGGGACGTCCGGTACCATTCATAGCGCTGGAAATAGATCCGTACTTGTGGGACAAAGCAGGACGTTGTATGTTTCCTGGTAGTCCAATTTTCAGGTTGACCTATCGCCTCCATAACGCAGAAATTGAAGTGCAGGAATATTTGAAATCAACGCAATACCAGAAAGGTTGGATGACTGAGTATAACATCAGGCACAATTATAGTTTACCATTGCGAGTAGATGAGTTAACGTCTGATTTACAGCGTATTTACCACAGTTTAGTGTCTTTGAGTAAAGCAGCTCACGATACCATGCTAGAAGTTTTCGATTATTATACCATAGGTGAATGGATCGAACAAAGAATTTATCCCTATATTATTGAACTGGAAAAAATTCAAAACGTCTCGGCAGTTTTAAAAGGCGTTAATTCTTGGCCTGCTAGACCTCTTAAGCCTTTAAGCGATCTACAGAGACTGGGAATTTCGTTACCTGATGAATAAGTGTCTTTTCCAATAAATTCAGACGATCAAATGGGTTCTAAATTTGGGAATAACTCCTTGGGAGGTCCTGTTGATCTTACCGCTGAAAAACTGAAACTATTAAAAAATGTCTGATTGGAATCTGTAGGTTTATGCAAAAATTACCTCTAAATACATTGATTTTTCAGGAATTTTAAAGAGAAAATCTGAAAAACCGTTCTATTTTATGTATAATATAGCTTTGAAATTGTTTTTTTCGTATTTCCTCTCCATCAATGAAGTTAATTGGAATATTAAAAAAACATTGTATTTGGGAACTATTATCGCGTGCAGCTACAGATTCGTAATCATAAATTTTTGAATAGTTTGGCTTTGGGTTGAGTTTTATCAGCAGGACCCCACCCCGTTGTTATTTTCAAACGAGTGCATGTCTTTCGGTTTTCGGTGAAACAATTTAGTTATAAAAATTTAATGTGATATTCCTCGTTCAAATTTCTGTACCTTTGAGTGTTCCTAATTTTATCTTTTCTTCCGTTCACATTTTTAGTTCCCTCTGGTGTTCAACAAAATTTAGCACAATTGTTTACAATCACATAGTTTTAAAGAGTGATTTAACGTTTTTAGGAATAACTACATCTGTAAAATATTCCAATATGTATGTTTCTAGTAGACTACCATGATATGAGTAGAATCGAAAATTTTTATTAATGTGTACTTCGTGCATTTCGCACGTAAATGTGGTTGTTTTAAACCAAACTTTATGTATTTGTGATAGTTTTGTGATTGATTCACTTGCTACTTGCTACAAATGTTTTCATGCATTGTTTGATGTTAGAAAGTTGAACAAATTCTGAGTTGATAATAAAAGTAATAATTAAAAAATATTTATTTATATAAAAACGGAGCGACAATTTTTTACATGTTACAAAACTGTAAACAAAAAGAGCTTACATGTTCAATTATTATTAAAAAAAAATATTTACATAATTTGTTTCGGTGTATGCAGCAGTTCAAGTTCGCCCAAGCTTAGAAAACCCCAGATACGCTGCTGCAACTTTGGTATAAAATTTTTATTGAGATTAAATTTTCTGTGTATGTAAACCTTTTTGTTTATAGAGACATTTTATAAAAATTTACAATCCCTTATTAGGAAAAATATAATAATGAAACCATATTCCTTAGTCACAATCGATTTTAAATGTGATTGCTTTATATTAATGTTAAAAATTCGAATGTAAATAGATAAGCCATAGCGGTTCAATGAAAATAAAAAAATATAAAAATTGTACCCAAAATTTTAGTTTAAAAAAGGATGCATTTTTCGGTGGAAGGTTGAAGTTTATCAGGTCAATATATCGAAATCTGATGGTGAGGTTCTACCGTTTGTTAAGTTTTCAAAAATTTTCGTCGTCAGGTAGAGGCGGATCGAAACCAACATTTTTAAAACAAAATAACCGCAGGCGACTTTTACAAAAATTAAATGAAAAAACGTTGTTTTATTTTCATAATAATTAATCGTTTTACCAAAACTTTAGAAAGAATTCTTTTCATAAAGTAATAAATTGCATAGTCCCATTTTTCATAAATAGCGCCGCAGGCGATTTATGAAATCGGTAAAGTCGAGTTTATGCGCAACGGATGACGGAATCAGATACGTATGAAGAAGAAAAATTTGTATTTATACACGACAGTGTCGGATGAAATATTGTACTAGTAATCCAACAGATAGATGACTTTATTTCATTAATTAATAGCTTATTTTGAATAAATTCAAAGTAGCATTTAAATTTTTATGAAATTAAATTATATCTGGAATTAGGGATCAACGAGCCTCGTTTTAGGTACTTGCAAAAGATAAGTTTCTTCATTCCCGAACGGACAGGTTTGGTGTCCGTCAAGGGGACGTTTATAAATTTCGTCACGCATGAGGAGAAGGGGGAGTCAGATCGGCGTAACGATGGCGGGAATAAAATTATAAGAATTTTATTATATGTATGTCGCTAATTTTTATAATTTTAAACATGTAGAATCAAAGAGAGTACAATGATATCTGACGTGTGTATTTGGAGGTGTATATGAGGAAACACCATCTGACCTAATGTGTAGATTCATAGAGGTTAAAACAGTGACACTATAGGTTGAAAGCGTGGGTGAATAATCCGACGCTGACCTACTAGGAAAGAACTGGAATTAAACAAAGAAAGGACCACGGCCGGGCTTAACCCCTAAAAAACTTGAATAATACCGTGCAATTACGAAACCCATGGATGAACCACAAAGATGAGAATCAAAACATACCCAACGCTAGGGAAGAAAATTAAGGAAAATTAGAAAGAAAATAAACGGAAAATCTGTGGAAAGGTTAAATGTACGCACCAACCCCCTGTGATATATTATGGTTTTAAATCCATTCCTCAATCGTGATGCTTCTTTGACAGAAGCGTCGTGGCCCATCTCTTTCTATGCATGTGATGTGCGTTCAATTTATTTTCACATTCATAGAGGACCTACTTGTTTAACGTGGGCTCCGAACCACGGGAAGTGTAATACACTTCATTGCGAGATGGGCGCTCGTGGCAAATTACCTCGGTGGTTTGCCATTGCCTTCCGAGGAGAAACGGTCAGAATAAAGTTTTTACTCTGTCCGGATTTCAACCGAGCATTTCGCATTAGCAGTAGGCGCACTTAACCACTAAGCTATGACCGTCTAATCCATTAAAAAATTAATATTATCGTAAAATTTTGTGACATCCCGTAAATAAAAAACAAGTTGGAACGTGCTTCAGCAACGGTTCCTAGGCTTCTATACATACAACTACTTTTATGGTGTGAAAAGTTGTTGTTATTTTTGGTCGCCATAATTTTATAATGTGATATCAGGTAATCCGATAATTCGGAACCGAGAGTTACAAACTTAAAAAATATTCTATATAAGTAAATTTTAGTGACAAAACATTTAGATTTTCAGATTAGTATTGTTAGTATCTTTATTATCGGATAAAAATTATTTTTTCAGATACCTATAAGAAAAATCTAGCAATGTAAATTGCGAATAGAAGCCTAAGAACTGCCGCTAAAGCGAGTTCCACCTTGTTTAATTTTTGTTATCTGAAAACAGCTGTCATACAATAAGTCAGGGGCGTACTGGATCAAGTTATTCACGAGGGCTTAGATTTTTCATATCGATCGTCAGCTATAGCGGTTAAGTGCGTTGCTGCTAATGCTGAATGCCTGGTTACACTCCGGGCTCAGTAAAACTTGATTATGGCCATGTTTATTACTTTATGACTTTATTCTGACCATATTCATTGTATGTTTACTACAATGTGTTACACAAGAAAACATTTTACATCTGTTTTGAGAGGTGACATATTTTACATTCGATTTGTATTTTTTCGCTTGTTTATGTACACTTTTCTTTATTACAGTCTTGAAAATGACCCCGATAGAGGGTCGCAACTAGTCTATTCAAAACGTAGTCTTTCTTTAACACGTCCCCTGATATCCAATATCCTAGTAAATGATATCCTTGGAACAATAGCTTATCTTCACTTTATTCTGGCCGTTAATCCCTGCGGCAGTTAGACCAGTAAGCCACGTATTAAAGAATAATTGGATCAACGGACAATCGTATCATGGTATCAACGGATCATCGTATCATCGTATCAACGGATCAACGTATCATCAGATCAATTTGCTTATATAGGACATCGCCCTATGAGTATAGTAGATGTAACAGTTTGGCTAATTTTTCGCGCGTTAAGTAAAAGTAAATTATTAACAATGGCATTAATCGAAAACAAATCTGCTTTCAAAACTGTAAAGAATGTGCAATTTGGCATTTTTAGTCTGGAAGATATTCGTAGCATGTCTGTCGTCCCAGAAGGTATAAATCATGTAGAAATTATGGAAGGAAGTCTTCCAAAAGTGGGCGGCCTGATGGATCCGAGGATGGGAGCGTTTGACAGCACTTTACCATGTCAAACATGCGAAGGCGACCGGGACACTTGCCCCGGTCACTTTGGTCACATCGAATTGGCCAAACCGATCTTTCACGTTGGCATGATTAAAGATGTCATGAAAGTTTTACGCTGCGTCTGCTTTAATTGCAGTAAATTGTTGGTGAACCCAAAAAAAACAAAACCACTTCGAACACGCTCAGAAGAAAACTGCAGACGATTCCAAGAAACGCTGAGAACTAGTGTACGGTTTGTGCAGAGAACAAACAATATGTCACGCGGATGGTGGATGTAGAAATCATCAACCTGTAATTAGAAAATCGGGTCTCGATTTGACGGCCGAATGGAAGGAATCCGACGGAAAGGTTCCACAAGAAAAAAAGTATTTGTTGGCGGAAGAAGTGCTGCATATCTTTAGACAAATTAGCGACGCAGATTGCAGCGCCCTGGGAATGGATCCGAAATACTCACGACCCGAGTGGATGATCGTGACGGTTTTACCGGTTGTTCCTCCTTCCGCGAGACCCGCAGCTTTTATGGGCGCTTCGCCGAAGAAACGTCAAGACGATTTGACAAATAAATTAGCCCTAATCATAAATATACCTTGTATAGAAGCCTAAAAGTAGCGCACTGGCTACCCAGTTCTTAGACCTCTATACACACAGAGTATTTCCAACACGATTTGAAACGCTCTGTATGATTTTGAATTATGCGGACAGACGGACACGGAGCCAGATCATAAGGCTTCTTGATATACTTTGTATAGAATCCTAAAAGTAGCGCACTGGCTACCCAGTTCTTAGACCTCTATACACACAGAGTATTTCCAACACGATTTGAAACGCTCTGTATGATTTTGAATTATGCGGACAGACAGACAGACGGACGGACACAGACACGGAGCTAGATCATAAGGCTTCTTGGTATACTTTGTATAGAAGCCTAAAAACGGTAGAATTGATTAATTGCTTTTCGAAAAACTGAAATTCCCGCCGACTTGCGGGATTATTTACAATTGGTAATGTTTTGTTTTTTACATTTTTATATAAATAAAATAACTTTCATTGATGCGGGGAGACGGAGGCGAGGCTATTATCGTGTTATGGATTTTGTTGCCGTTTGGACTTCGTCCATGAAGGACGCCCGCAATTTTCTCCGACTTGTCAACCCCCCCCTGCCTCAGTTAGTCACAATCTTCGGACCCCTCCCAGGAACGTCCTATGATCACAAATCAACCCCACCCCCCATTTAGTCGAACTTAACACGACATTGTTTACACGACATCTGGATTTAAAGGAGTAAATACATTTTTTTTCAAAATGTTACATAAAAAATATTCAAATACACTTTTCTTAGAAATCCCAAAAATGGGATTATTATGCGGACGTCACATTTGTCCAACCTCCGCTGGTTGTAATCTCCACCCCTTGCCCCCTAGGCGCGGACGTCTTTTATGGACGACCCCTTGGTGGCAAAATGTTATAGGAATGTGCCGGCCCTAGCAGCCAATGGGGCGGTGTTATGCAGAAAGCTACCAAGCCACGTCTGCATAAATCCGAGATAATTAACAATTAGTACAGTATTAAATTAAAAAAATAAGGAGGTTATTTAATTATAAATTAATAAGTTATCCTGTGGCTTGGATGTTTTCAGCAGAATGTATAATGAACCTTACTGGCTCCGTACCTTCAATAATTGAAAAAAAAAAAAATGTGGGTTGGTAGCTTTCTGCATAACACCGCCCAATGTTTCGGCAGGAATCCATCCACTTGACATCGACATGGAACCACTAAGAATACTGGGATGGCGTAAAGCAAAGAACAAAAGAAATACAACATTCCTGGGGACCGAGATAATCCCCGAGAATGTCAAATACAGGGTGGAAGTCAAAACGCGAATACAAAAATTGATCTTGATCGAATGGCATCACAGATGGGACATTGATAGGATTACTCACCAATTCATACCCCGTTTGGACACAAATATGGGAAAAAAGGTGTCATTCCAATTGGCCCAAATCCTCACCGAACATGGAGAATTTGGCCGACACCTCAAGAGATTGGGAAAATCGGAAGACTACAGGCACATAGAATACAGGAATGCGAATTGTATAGGGAAGAACAGGCAGAGGTGCCCGCTTACCATGGTATATACCAACTGTTCAATAAAACACTACCTGAGTTAATGTGCCGGTTTCTGAAAAACGAAAGCAATACGGAGCGAAATCGGGGTAGACCCCCCCCCCCCGAAGTAGACCCATTCGGCACTAAGCAGGATTAATGCATATCGAAAATGGAGAGGTAAAAATCAACGCGAATTTTAAAAGAACCCGGGGGAAAATGCAAGAAAAAGAAGCAAGGACCCAGAAGTACATGTGAATAACAAAAAACTTCCCCTCCTACGAGGAGGAAAATCTTAATTGGAAGGACCAAACCAAAAAAAGGAGGTTAAAAAAGTGAACTGAGGAAAAGAACATGGCAATGTAGTTTAAATCTACTCAAAATTAACCTCTTAATGGAAGCTCTGCATTTTGAAATTAAGGAAATCAATTAAAACAGTGATAAAAATTGGATTACCGGATTGCAGGTTCTCGGTACCGTTATTTTTTTTCCTTCTATATAGATGAAGAAATTTTCATTGATCATTGCAGGTGATTCGATATAGATCTGTCCGGCATGATGAACCCTATTAAATGTGGGTGCTTGTATCGACTCACCCGGCTTTGTGTCAATGAATCTACCCAAGGCTACGGTCTACCCTCCATTGTCTCCGCCTGGGCTTCGGTGAGCTAGCCCAGGAAGTTCGAGTGGTCTATCACAGCCACTCGGAGTTGCTTTGCAGCGACTTCCCTATAAGCGACAGAATCCGGTCGGTTGGAGGGTTTATTTCTTAGGTGGTATCATTGAGGATCTTGCCCTTTTCCCCTGATTGCTCCGGAGTGACCGCTGCGAGTCCTGTGAGCGTATCCGATTTTTTGTGCCGCCAAGAGTCGGTGACTTGGACAGCCTTGTTTGCTCATGAGCGGTGCTAGGTGCGCTCCTCCTGCAGGCGAGCCTCTTTGGGTCGCTTGGCTTCTTCCCCACAGACTCTGTGCTTTTTATGACGCTGGTCTGTGCTGGCATCATCCGCACTGGTGGACACACCCGTTCTAGCATTTACTGATAAATCAGCTGGTTGAGTTTTATTTATATTTTTATCCATGCGCAGAAAATACATTTTCATCCCCTAGGGCTCCCCACCCTCCACGGAGTTCGCACCTTTGGAGACGTCAGCAATCGACGCCAGGGCTACCCGGTTGATATAGCATCCGGAGAGGTAAGGCAGCTGCGTGTCCACTCATCCTGCTGAACCTCTGAGCAAACAGCGTAGCCGATACTGTGTTACTAATAAGAAATACTCATAACTCGCATTTACTAAAATAAAAAATCGTATTTGTAAATTTCTCTGTCAGATAGGACATTTTTTGTAATATTGTGCTTTCAGGACTTGTGCAGGACTTTCGCCTGAGGAGAAAAATAAAAAACCCTCTATTACTCAAAACTGTCAGTTATTTAGTTACGACCTTCTTGTTTAGCAGCACAGTACAGTCACCCAGCAATACATTAAAAGTTTTGGCTTCGAAAGTGAAACTTGCTTAAACTTTATTTTTAATAACTTCATCATAATATTTTACGCATTATATGAGGCGTCCAGTGCTAGAGTGACCTAACCAGCGTACTATAATAATTATAGTACGCATACTATAATTTTACCTTCTATATGCTGTACAACAGAAGGTACAAATTATTGAATGCCTACTATAATTATAGCACGGTTGGCATCGCTGGTTAGGTCACTCTAGCACTGGACGCCTCATATAGGATACGGTGTGCATTCGAAGATTTATCACACACATAGGGGACCTACAGTTTAACGTGGGCTCTTGACTACGGGAAGTGTGATATAGATTAAACATCGGTGGTTTGCCATTGCCTTCCTAGCTGAAATAATTAGAATGGGGTTCTTAAGCGCTTGAAAGTGTCGTTTTACGCGGTTTTTGTCAGTATTCTCCTAAACCACTCCTAAATTTAAGTTATGCTTATTGAAACTCGGTTACATCAGAACTACTCATCGCCGGCCCCTGCAATATATTATTTGGATAGCTCCAACTACCTCTGGTCAACGATCAACTAATGAAGCGACGAGTCGTGGGGTAAAATATTAGATACGCCAGCAGCTTCTTAAGATAAAAACTGCGTGAGAGGGGAGGGCCAATTTTCGCTGTTCTACTACCCAATATTAGGGTCTTCGATGTTGATAGATTTACCTTTATTTAAGATCAACAAAAATGATATTTATTTGGGTAGGCCAGACCTAACCTGCCTGTTCTTGAAAACCGCCAATGGATTCATTCATTCATTCAATTTTAAACACACTCCTCTTGTAGACGTATTGCGCATGCTGTAATCATCAACAATTTACCGTATCAACTCATTCGGCAATTATCAAATAAATTTAAAAATTAAATTACATCAATTTATATTAAATGTTTTATTGCGTATTCGACAACAGAATTCGTAAGTAGAAGAATGGGTCGAAAATCCAGTCATTTGAACTGGCATAAATCCCCAACGAGTCCACCTTCTACATACCTGTCGCAGTCGAAAAGGTAATCAACAGATGGCGTCGCTTGATTTGAAATCGTGATAAATTTAAAAAAATTCTGGCAAGGTGCTTTTGTCGCACTAAAACAATATAAGTATACTTTTGCACCCGGTTTCATTACCTTTTATTGCATCTTCAGGCGAAATGGCAATTAAAATTTAAAAAAATCTTTGTCATTAACACAATCAACCCATCACAAAACTCGCAAAATACTTTGCAGCTAAATAACATCTCTTAAAAATTTCTTACAAATTAAAATCTAATTAATTATAAAGTCAGTCCAAGTCTAACCATCAGCTTTATAGGCCAAATAAATTACTTTTTTGTTGTAATTCATCATTTATATTGGCGCTGCAGATTTTTAAAAGGACCATGATTGGTGCTCAAGCCATTTATTCCGACTTTCAATACATTAAGACCATTTGTTGATAATCTTATAAACTCCACAGTTGTTCCCAAAACTCCCATAAGGTTTGTCTGTTTGTTACTATATAATCAAAGATGTTACATGCTGAAATCAATTTATTATTATATAAAAGTGTACAGCCCTTTAAAGTTGGAGTTTTTAAAATTTACTATTTCATATTGGCACTAGCCTACTGTTTTAAATAAATATTCAATGGGTTAATACATCTAAAATGTAGTATACAAAAATTTCCAAAGTGAATCTTGGAAATACCTAAGAATTCCCCAAGAATTTCGAGAAACCAGCAAATAAAATTGAGAAAGCGTCAAATGTAAATAAAATGACGCTTTCTGATTTTCATTTGACGATTTCTGAATTTCATTTTACGCTTTCTGAATATCATTTGACAAATCTGAATTACAAGTTCAGTTAACAATTTCTGAATAGTAGTTGACACATCTGAATTACAGCACACGATTTCTGAATTACTGGGGTGTAGATAGATCGATACTGAAAAGATGTTGGACGTAATACGATTTTGTTTGCGTTTTAAAATTAAATATTTTTTTGCCTACCGAATGCCGGAATTTCGCCTCACGGCATTCTTTTATAATCGGTGCTCGTCCTCGTACATTGACTTGTGCGCGAGGTCACCCTCTGGTCTGGTTTTTAATGTCGTCCGCGGTTGACGGTGGCTTGCTCTGCTCGCTCGGCTTCCTCTTTTTATTTCAAGATGACGGTGATGTAACTGGAGACGATATTCCATCCTTCCTGATTCTGGAGCACGGTGTATACCATGTTGTTGACTGTAACTACTCTCTGTAAGGCTGCCGCCGCAGCTGCGCTTTCCATTTTAGGTAATGGAACAGAGTGTGCTCTGTGGTATCCTCCTCCTTGCATTATCTGCATTGGGGGGAGGCCAGCTTTCCAAACGGTGCAGGTAGTGGTTAAAACACCCGTGTTCAGTGAGAGACTTAAATTTTAAAAACTTAGCAACATATTGCTAAAGCTCTTTATCATGGCTTCTCTATGCGAGAGATAGCTTTTCTACTTCTTCTGGTGGACAGGGCGATGTATTTGTTATAATTATAGTGGTCACAGTACTGATCTGCCTAAAGTTCACTATAAGTTTGTGTACCTAGAGAAGAAAGTGCCCTCTTGCTACTTCTGCACGAAAATTGACGGTCAATACGTAGGGGAGACCAGCAATTACCCAAGAGAGCACATTGTAGTCAGAACATGCAAGAAAAGGTTAGGATGTAAATATATCAATGTATAATTGTGTGAAAATAATAAACAAGAACTTAAAAGTGAACAATAGTTTATTGTAATAATTATGGAACAGGGTTGAAAAATTTAATGATGAGTTCAAACCCCTAGCGATCCAAATAATAACTTTTTAAGCTTAAACTTATCTTTACCATATAATTTCCTATGTTTAATTAAAAACTTTTTCAATAAAATCGCCTGTGGCGCTGTGTTATCATTAAATGATAAACTCAAACTTATTTTCACCATGAAATCTGCTATATTTAGCTTAAAATTTTTCAATAAAATCGCTTGTAGCGCTGTGTTATCATTAAATGATAAACTCAAACTTATTTTCACCATGAAATCTGCTATATTTAGCTTAAAATTTTTCAATAAAATCGCTTGTAGCGCTGTGTTATCATTAAATGATAAACTCAAACTTATCTTCACCATAAAATCGGCTATATTTAACTTACAACTTGTTCAATAAAATCGCCTGTGTCACTATGCTATCATTAGAAACTGCTAGACTCAAACTGATCTCCACCATAAAATTTACAATGTTTAACTTAAAAAGTTTTCAATAAAGTCACCTGTTAAAAAAATTACTGTTTAAAAAAAGTGATCAAGTTTATTGAGAATTTGTACCCAGAGGACTACAAAAAATACGTCTGCAGTTTCAAATGATTGACAATATTTTTGCGGTTTTCCATTTTTGCTAATAGAAAAGATAAAAATACCGATTCTTAAGATTTTATCATAAAAATATTACATTTCTAGAATGAAAACAATTTTCAATTTAAATAAAAAAACAGTTAATTCGTTTTGATAAAGGCAGCCACAGACTATCGGCTTTGTTCGACGTACTTGTTCGACTGCTTTGTTCGACGAGCAAGTCTGTGGGTGTGTGGCAGTAATTCCGTCGTACTTGTTCGCCAACAAGAACGACGGATTTGTTCGACGGTTTTGTTCGACGGCTTTGATCTCTGTCTCTCTGTCTCTATCTCTCTAACTATCTCTGTCTTGATAACACCGTCGAACAAGTCTGCAAGTCTGTGGCCTATTCGAACAAAGCAGTCGAACAAAGCAGTCGAACAAGTACGTCGAACAAAGCCGATAGTCTGTGGCTGCCTTAACACTGTGAAATTGGCGTTTTCTTATCTGTGATGACAAGGAAAGGGGGTAAAGGGGGTAAGTCAAAAAATAATATTTTCTGCCTTTTAATATTGCTTTGTGAACTTTATTTTATGCTTAACAGAAGAATTAACGAAAGCTTACTGGAAAAAAGTAATAAACCTGTAAAATTACATTTAATGACTCATTTCCCTTTTCCTTGACTGGACAGAAATTAATACTGACAGTAAGCAAAAATAAGTGCACATATTTCCTTATGCATCTGAAATATATGACTTATTTCCATATCTTTTTTGAAATATGCAATGTGTTAAATTATTACCTTTTCACTTGACTTCACCTCACATTTTCTTAAACAAGGGCCGATTCTGCCAAAGTTCATGAGGGGGGGGGGAGAATGCATTACATAATAAAACAAGATAGGTGAATTTTAAATTTCTTGCCCCTTGTATCCATGCCCTTGTTCCTAAACCACTGTAAGCACATTTCCCTAGACATTTTAATTCTTAAAAATATTGATAACACAGGGTGGACCCTTTAAAACTACCTTCACACATTTGAGCTTATTTTTGAAAATTCAAAAACTCGTTCAATAAAGGATTTAGAATTTGAATCTGACTAATCGGCGTTATAACATACTGATTGACTTCATTCGAAAGTAAAGTAACATCTTGTTGTGGACAAATTTCTTTTGAAATTAGGGCAATATTTTGTTCTGCACAATTCTCTACCAATTCGTCCCTCACATTCAGGGAACTGTTACTCAACTCAATATGTTTTAAATGAGTCTTACGATGAGCAGACAGTTGCCCTGACTGAGAATATCTGTTGCCACAATATTGACAAACATACGGTTTCTCACCAGTATGAATTCTAGTGTGGCTTTTCAGTGTTCTCGAATCACCAAAAGCTTTGTCGCATATTTTACAGATGTGATTTTTTATGCCCGTGTGCGTTCTCTTATGAGCTGATAGATTACTTGAAGTGTGGTACTTTTTAGGGCACTGATCGCAACTGTAGGGTCGTTCACCTTAAATTAAAAAATTTTAGTTAACAAAAAACTTAAAATCGAAGAGTTACCAGTGTGGGACCTCATGTGAACGTTCAAATCTGCAGCTCTAGCCATCCTCCTTCCGCAAACGTTACACTGAAACCGTTTTTCACCTGTGTGAATCATTTGATGGGCCACTAAAGCTGTTCTGCTTACAAATGCCTAAAATTGAAATTCATTAAAAAATCATTTTTGAACAGAATTGGTGTAAATAATTAAAGAGTATTAAATAATAAATATCCTCGAAGATCGAAAAAGTGAACCAATAAAAATTATCCTTGTTCCATCCATAACCATTTGTATGGTTATTTTATTCTGCCTAGATTTGAAAAATAAAATACATGCATATAAAGAACAATTCCCATCAAGATCTAGGACTAAGTCAAGGGGGGCCTTAGTTTCTAGCCAAGTCAAATAATATATTTTTAAGTTCAGTAAACTTACAAAAAATTGTCAACAAAGAAAAGTGTAAGGTGTTTTGCTTTTATTTCAGCTCTCAAGATTGATATAATATTCAAATACCAACTTCATGAATGTGTAGTTAACAAAATAATTCTATAATAGTTCAGAAAAGCTACATTTTGAGCTTGCAGAAATTTTGCAGACATGTGTATTTAAGTGCCTAAATAAACCCTCCTAAACTCACCCCCCCTCCAGCTTCTCCCGGAATTAGAGAATTTTCTACAGAATAGATTTACAGAATTCACTTCAGATGATGAAGATAAATTGTAAAAATGTTTTATTCGGAATAAGAATTATTTAAAAGGTTGGGCCACAATAAATTGCAATTCTTTAAAAAATAAAAAATTTTGTTATCAGGAATTAATGTATATTTCAGGAATACTATGTTGTACACAAATTTTGAAAAACGTGATTTATAGAAACTGTTGTGCTCTTTAATTTTGGTCTGATGGTAATTTTTGGTAAACGTGAAATTAAACGCGTTATAGGCCAAAAATCACGTTGGGTGTCTTAAAATTTCATAAGATTCAGAAATACGATTTTAGGGGGAACGTTGAAAAATACATGTAGGCCATATTTCAGCGTGCCCGGATTTTCGTAAGCTTTAAAAAGTTTTTCGGCTCCTTGTCTGGAGAACTTGTCAGCAGGCATTTTATCGGGGTAATTTTTGTGAATTTGACATATCAAAATTTAAGTCTTAAAAATGAAAGTAGTAATGGAGAAAAGAAACCAATCCACCCAAACAATGAGCGGGAAATTAGAAGGCAAAGTTCGCACTATTGTAGGTTAATGGTTAAAGACAACATTGGCACCATCCATTACAACCAGCACCGTAGAACCGCCTGCGAAGAACCGTATTCAAAGCTCCTTTTTAGAAAAGTGGATTTCAAAAATATATTAAGTTGATCGTAAAAATTATAGTTTTTCAATAAAAAATTCTGCCGTATAACTCAGTTTTATTAAACCTTCTGATTACCAATTACGCATTTGGTTCTATACCCCTTGCTGTCGTTCAAAACGAAATCGGGGGCAAAATAGTGTTAAACATTTGATATTTTTAGGTTCAAATAAGTACAAGCGTAATTGAAAATTTTTAAATTAAAATCGGATTTTTCTGGCCTAAACACTATTGGAAAAATTATTAAAGTGGTGAATGAAGCCACGAAGAGCCAAACAACACCCCTAATCTGGAATTAAATAGTGTAAAATTTTTGACAAGCGTCATTGGAAATTTTAAATTAAAATTGGATATTTCTGGCCGAAAAACTGTTGGAAAAATTATTAAAGTAGTGAAGACCCTTATTGAAGCCGAACAGCGGAACCCATAACAGGATAAGAGTTTAACCTTTGTATGTCTTTCCCTGATTCTCCATGACCAAAACTCCCTTCAGTAAGCCACGATAGGGCAACTGCCCCTTCATACATCTTGGTTATTGAGTCAGGGACGTCCACCTTTTTCACACAATGTTCCCGAAACCCAGGAGGAGGATTATGGGTTTATAATTTTTGACGTCGCCGCAGTCCCATGGTAGTTACTTCACAATACTTCAATTTTCCGCATCATGGCGTAGTAGGATAAGTTCAGGCACGCGGTAAAAACGTCTCTTAGCACTGTCTTGACAACATCGTAGATCATTTTGAGAAAGGATCCACGGATATTGTCAAAGCCTGGGTCCTTTTTCCATATTTTTTTAGTTCTTCCTGGAATTTTTCTTTTTTCCATCAATTCATTATACAGGGCCACCCTTTCGTTTACCCATCTGGGTTTATACAAGAGTGACTTCTTCTTGAGATATTTCTGGTTTGGTAACTTAGTACCTTTTTTGTTTGTTTGGTAAATACTTGGACTTTAATAACTAAACCCAACAACAAAAATATTGTTGATTGTAAATGGGTATATAATATAAAAAATTATGAACATGGAAATCCAATCAAATACTAAGCAAAGCTTGTAGCAAGAGGTTTCAGTCAACGCTATCTAATAGGTTATGATGAAATTTTTGCACCAGTCGCTAGGATTTCCACCTTTAGATTTATTTTAGCTTTTGCTAATCAATTTAATTTATTAATTCATAATATGGGTGTAAAACCGCATTTTTAAACGGTAACCTAAAAGATGATATTTATATGAAAATACTTGAAGGCATAAAAGCGGAAAATAATCAAGTTTGTAAGCTGAATAAATCATTGTACGGATTGAAGCAATCTTCAAGATATTGGTTTGTAAATATTAATTAATAATAAATTGTATATATCAAAAGGTAGTTCAATATTTAACAATAGTAGTACGAAAATAAAAAAAAAATCTAAAAACCACGACAGTGCCTCTCGACCGGAGGGAACGGAAGCAAAGGCCAAAGGAAGGTCAAAGCCGTGGGCCGAATGCCAAAAAGCGTTTATATAAGATAAGGCCACAACTGGAGCAATCAATTACCACCGTCTTTGATAACATCACCATAAAACCGCCTGCAAAAAACTTTTTAAGAAAGTGGATTTCAAAAATATTTTAGTGAACTTGTTTTAATTAAAACACCACCACCATCAAAAGGTTTGTATACGATTTATTAAAAATATATGGAAAATTAACTTGAAAAATTTTATTTAGCATCACTTCTTCAAAAGATCAACATATCAAGATCAGTTAAACTCACACGTAGGGCTAAATTTATGTATAAAGAAACACTTCAATTAGAGAGACAATTAAGGAGCACCAGGTTTAGAAATTTGACTCTTAAAGAAAGGATAAAAGTTGCCGAAAATTATAGTAAAGGAAACATTTTTTCTGAAGCAAATTCAATTATGGGCCAAGTTGCGTCAAGATTTTTTCATTGTCAATTAGAAAATGCTAAGAAAAAAGCTCGTGGCAGAATATTTACGATGGATGATAAAGTTTTGGCCCTAGCTCTCTTCAAGCAAAGTGGTAGTGCTTATAAGTTCTTGTCCAAATTGTTTTCCTTACCATCGAGGAAAACGTTGATGAATTTATTAAGAAGAATACCTATCCAACCTGGTATTAACGAATGTGTGTTTCAAGTTTTGGCAAGTGAAGCTAAAACAATTAAAAGTGAAACTGAAAAGTATTATACCCTAATGTTCGATGAGATGTCAATATGCCCCAATTTTTCCTATTTCAAAAAAGGAGATATGTTGCATGGTTTTGAAGATTTTGGATATAGGAGGACCCAAAAGATTGCAAATCACATACAGGTACTTTTTGATTTTATTTAAGTGGAATTAAAATTTAATTTTTATTATTTTTAGGTGTTTATGCTACGCAACATACAGGGGAAGTGGAAACAACCCATTTTTTATAACTTTATAAATGGTGCTACTAATCATTCCGATATCGAGTACATTTTGAAATTGCTAATTCAAAAACTAGCTGAAATTAGTTTCATCGTCTGTGCGACAGTTTGTGAACAGGGATCCAACAATTCAGCTGCAATTAACAATTTAATCCGGGACACTAAAGGAGATTATCTGAGACGAGGTCAGGAGTTGAGAGGCAGATTTTTTGAAGTGGCAGGTATTCCTGTAGTACCTCTCTTTGACCCTCCCCATTTATTGAAGGGTATTAGAAACAACCTTATTGGGAAGAATCTCAAATGCACTATAGATGGAGTTGATTTAATTGCCAAGTGGGAGCACATTTATACTGCATATTTGATAGATTGTACATCACCTCAACATTTAAGAGCGATGCCAAACTTAACTGATAATCATGTTAATCCAAATAATATAAAGAAGATGAAAGTATCTTGTTGTACTCAAGTTTTTAGTCACTCGGTTGCTGTTGTTATGAATTGCATGGCAGGCTCAGGTATGTGCAAAACGTTTTTATTTAGTGGAAATTTTTTTAACATTCTATTTTTAATTAAGATAAACCCAATGTAGGTGTACAATTGCCAATAGAAGCAAACCAAACTGCCGAAGTGATTAGCTTCTTAGACCAACTATTTGACAGCGTTAATGGTCGTACTTCTGACAACAAGAAAGGAAAGCCACTACAAACCTGTGTCCCCAAAAATTCTCCGCACGTTGAGTTTTGGAGAAAAGCTATTACAATTTTTAAAACAATGCAATATATTGATGAAAATGACAAGATCTCGACGCCACCGAGCGTAAAAAATTGGATTACGACACTGGAGGTAATTTATAAAATGATTAAAATAAAAACTATGAATATTAAATATCGTTATATAATTTGCAGGGCTTCCTTGATCTTGATACAAAAATGAAAGGTTTTGGATTTACCACAATGGCCCCGAGAACTTTCAATCAAGATCCGTTGGAAAATTTCTTTGGTCAAATAAGGCTGAGGGGTGTGTGTACGATTTAACAATCCAACTGTAGCTGCATTTACCCCCTTTTATACGAGCTTGTTGGTAAACAACTTAACTAAAGGTTATTCAAGAAGCTCTAATTGCGAAATTGATAAAGGAGATATTTTGATATCATTATATACAAAGATTTGTAATGCAGGTAAAATATTTTATTTTGAATAAGCTTAAATTACCTATCTTAATTGAATAATGTTTTTAGGATGTAAATGATCAGATTCAGTCACAGATTGGAGACTTCAGTAAGGACATTGAAATTCCTCAAATGTTCAATAAGCTACAAAAATTGGAAAGCAGTGTATTGTGCAATGACGCTCTGTATTGGGCAATGACGTCATTGCCCGGACAATGATGCAAAAACCATAGATAGATTCTTAAATGTCAACAGTGCCCAATTTGAATGGGCATTGACGTCAATGGCCGGTCAATGACGTCAATGCCCAACCGTGAAGGACATTGACGTCAATGGCCGGGCATTGACGTCAATGCCCGAATTGTCATCATTGACCGTAACATATGTTTAAGGATGCAGTATTAATATTTAGAAGGTCTAGAAGGACATAGTGCAATCAATGTTGATGGTACCAATGGGGTAGTGAAGCGCAACCTATAGCCTCTCCTACTCAAATGTTGGGTAGAGTTACCTATCTCTAACCACTCGAAACAAAATTTCTTCTGCTACACACTAAAGAACATGGTTAATAGAGCAACTTGTAAAAATATTTTGCAAGAATTAGGCCCAAACTTTTGAATAAATCGAATTTGAACTTAGCCAATTTACATGTAAAATCCTAACGAGATTCCGCGCGTCGTCATTTTATTGACGGTACGTGTGGAATGAATGACCCTAACACTTAGAAAATTTCGCACCGGCAGATGCAGCTCGTCTCTTGTACATGTAACATCGATTTATTTTTTGATTTGTTCGATATTTTGGGGGTGAAACGTAAAAGTTTACTGCCCCATACCGCGAGTAAATGCTATTTCGAGGTTCTCTCACATCCCGGTTTCATTTATCCCGGTTTTCTTGATGGGTGGCGCCTTCTCGTATGTTTAGCCCAGTAAACCAGAGTCAAAACCGCCCTGGAGGGGTGCAAAGCGGAGCGGAGAGGAGCGGCGCCCCGTAAGGGTAGGTTTTGACGATGGATAAACCTCCTAATCGAATGCATACCTCAAAAATCGAATTAAAAAAATTAAATTTTTTCACTTTTTCGGCAATACATGGATTATTTTCCATTTTTTTGCTAACATTTATTACTAATACTTCCTAATCACACCCCCACCTATCCGAATTTCAAAGAAAAAATCAAATTCGAGCGAAAAAATTTCACTCGATTCGAAGGGAACGTCGATGCATTTGATCGCGTCTGCCTGGGGGGGCGCGGCCTATTCGATGCTAATTTCCCTACTTTTAAAAAGTCGATATTGGGGTTGTTTCTGAAGATTTCTCGAAAATTATTTTTTCTATAGACTAAATTAAGCCTGTTCTTTAGTGTGTAGCTGAAGAAAATTTTTTTCAGCTGGTCAGAGATACATAACTCTCCCCCAAATGTCAACCTCACCTGCCAATACAAATGAGGCCCTGACGACCGAGTATCGGGCGGAATAACCGTACGTGTAACAAACGTAGAGGAAATGCTATGTTCAAATTTCATTCTAAAATAACTGTACCTATCTACCTTCTAATATATTATATATTGATATATGTATTTTTGACAAAATGTATTTGATGTTGTTAAAGAAAATCGTTGAGAGAAGGGGTGGGAGGAGGTTCGAAACGATTTATTTAATTTTATTAATATGGAAGGTCGCCAAATAAATAACATGTAATATTTCATATTTTTTATAAAATGTACTTGATGTTGTTAAAGATGTTGTTAAAAAGATGCGGTGGTACGATGAGGGGTGATTTATATATTATCAATAAATGTAATGTAGTTTTTTAAATTCAATAAAATTTTATTCAATTTATAATGTTTTCTTTGAGTTCATGTAAATTATTGCTAAGTATTTCATAATCATGAATGTTTTATGAATTCTTATAGTAATGTATCCACTTGTTAATCATTATTACTTTGTGGATATATTACTCGAAGGATTTATAAAACTTATCATGATTATGAATTCGCAACTTCAAAAAAATATATAATTTCAAATAAGAAGCCCAAATAAGCCTCCAAGCGGTTTCCTAGTCTTCAAGCGGGTACCAAAACAATGTGCACCTACATAACATAAGAAAATATCCAGTTCGAATCATATTCGAACTTACATGGCAGAAAAAAATTAATTAAAGCATCTATAAATTTAAAAAATAGTACTTTATGCACCAAGGGAGCAAAGTGACATTTTTTTGGCTCGAGGGTAAAGGATTGTTTACACGAGGCGCCAGCCGAGTGAAACAATTACCCATGGGCCAAAAGTCACTTTACTCCCGTCGTGCATATACTGTTTTTTGCAATTCCGGGAGGTAAAGTAGGAACTTCGCCAATTTAGAAACTTAAAGCAAATATTTAACGCATTTTTTTAATAATGCACGTGCTCGATGGTACCACAAAATAGCACTAGTAATATTACGAACTACTACCAAAAAGTACTAGGAAATAGCAGTTGGCACCCCTGATTCTACCAATGGTTCATTTCAGTTCATTTACATTTGTGCCTTGGAAACAGCAAGACGTACCATGAGCGAGAACCTAGAAATTGCCGAAAAAATCGCGCGTCCTAACATCTCACCACGTGGCGACATTTTTAAAAACGGCACCTCGTGAGAATTATTTGGTAGCTAAAGTAAGTACTTTTTATTTATTTATTGACTCATCAATTTATTTCATTGTTTGAAATAAATTTGAGCGTGGCAGATGTGAAAGAATTTGATTCTTCCACGCTAATATGCACGATTCAAAAATCTAAAACCGGCGTGGGGCGCACTTTCGTCATTAAGAACGGCGAAGAAAATCCCATCGATCACGTGGCAATCTAGTGACTTTTTTATCAGTCATCACGTGGCAATCTAGTGACTTTTTTATTGCCCTAGAGCAAAAAAGTTTTTTTCTCCCGCCCCCCCCCCCATTTTTTAACTTTACTCCCCCAGGGTAAAAAAGTGCCCATTTACACCCGCAAATCGGGGTAAAAAGTGAGTACTTTACCCCCGGAATTTCAAAAAATAACATTATACAACAAAATGAAAAATTGATGTACAAGAAATTAAATATGGATAAATAAAATTAATTCTAAAATAAGTTCATAAACAAACACTATAAAATAACAAAATATCTATAAATAAAAAAAAAATAAATTCTAAAATAAATTAACACTAAAAAAATCACTAATCACAAAATTTTTTTAGTTTCTTGACTTGACCACGTGAAACAGATCTTGCCTTATGTCTATCCTTGACATATTTGGAAATTAGAAAAGGAACACACTTTTCTAAAATCAAACTGTCACAGTCGTGCTCCATGCAATAAACTTCTCCAGCGCTACAATCCAATTTATACAACGCCTTGAAGTTATCCTCCAACGATCCTTGATAACCATGCTCATCAAGGAATTGATACAAATTGTCATGGATATTCTGAAGAAGTTCCATTACATGATCACTGGCATAAATCAACCGCTGCGTTTGGTCATCAATCTCTTTAAAAGAAGTAAATATGTAAATGGTGATTAGCAATTTCTTTAGAAAACAAATTATTACGGCAATTGTCACAATCAGGTATAGAAATCTTTTTTAAAACATAGCCAGCAACATAGGCTAAACCTTGACTGTCCTCATATTTGAGGCGTTCGGTTTTTAATGCTTTAAAATCGGTTACTATATCATCTGATTGTAACATTTGCTCTTCTTCTTGTTCGGAATACCGCAACAAGCTCCCTAAATCTTCTAAAGGCACACAAGTATCTTTCTCACAATTCCCATCACCTACAGGAGAAACTAATTTGTTGACTACTACAGTTTTCAAAGCGGCAATGAATTGATGACAGGTGGGGTTATCATTACTGATACCATGCTGTCTAATAGCACAAAATAAATTTTCTATCGGATCTTGATTAAGTCCTCCTAAATTTAAGAATTCAAATTCGTCTACGTCCTGTAGCTGATTCCAGAGGAAAATAATTGACTTGATTGTCGTTTGCCAACCTCGAACGAATGAATATCGGCGGCTTATATCATTTCCCGTTTTCAGTTCAATTAGTTTCCACTGTTCCAGTTCTATCAACAATCTCGACCAAAATTCCAAATGACGGGAATTAGTTGATAAAGCACATCTATATGGCTTTGTTTTTTTAGCTTTAAGTAATTTCCCGTTCAAAGATTCAAATAAATCATCAATTTGATGTACAAATTTAGCAGCGAAAAGTGATTCGGAAGGCAACATTCCCACTGAACAGTAAGTTTCAATCACCGAAGCTACAGTGTCACTCAACATCGCAGCAGCAACCTTCACTTTCATTTTCAAAAATGAATCTTTGAAATTGAAATGTTCTGGTCTTAACTTTATTAACGTTTTAAATTCTTTTTGTTGATCAAGATTGAAAACAGAATGGATATATTCAAACTTGGCAAACTTGTGAGGTTCAAATTCAATCTTGCACTTTAATAATGCGTTACGTGTGTTTTTTAAAAGATGGGGAACATCAGAAATTGTCACTATAGGCTGATCATTAACAAAAAAATAATATGAACATTGTCTGGGGTGTTTCTCAGAACATAATTGAGATAAAGCCGACTGGTTGGTAGCACCCTGATCGCATACCGTAGCTAAAACATTTAATCCAATTCCCTGAAGTTGTAATATGATTTCTTTAATAAGAGCCTTTAGATCCTGGGTTGCAATAGTGTTTGCTGTGAAATAATAAGCAATAACTTGTTTCCATTGCTTTCTTATACCTTTAATCATAAAGACAAGCGCATGATTTGCAGCTTTATTTTTTCTACCTAGAGAACCTAAGTCCTCAAAACCACTTATTACTTGTTTGTGATGTTCGTAGTGAAATCCTTGGCTTAAGGATATTTCGTCAAATAATAATGCACAGCTACGATCTGCACATTTCATTTTAGAAACTTGAACTTTTAAATACTCTAAAACTGCCTGGTTCATTCCAGTATCAAAAGGAATTTTAGCCAATAGATGCTTCAAAGTTCTGATTGAGGGTAAATAGAAGTATGCCTTCAAATATCTATATAACCGTGGACTTCTCTTATACACAGATAAAGCAAAAGCTTTATCTTGCTCAGTCCATCTACGCGCACTAGGTTTACGATCTGCATTTCGTAACTGCGAATTAATAAATTCTTTAGTTACGAAATTTAGATTCTCTTCAATGCATTGAAATTTACCCGTGTTATATAGTTTTTCCAGCATATTTACATTATCCCTTTCATTTCGTAACAAAGTACGGAGTTTGGATAATTTTGACGTTACATTTCTATGCAATTTGTACATAATTGACTTTCTAGGAGTTAAATCAACCAACACCTATTTCGTGTAGAATTCCATCTCGCGATTCCTAAAATGAAAACTTTCCGCGATTTTCGCCAATAACTTTACTACTTTGCACACAATAATTGTGATCTTGAAGGGCATTCACATTGCTTGTTATTTCACTATCCTGTGATAGAGGCAAATCTAAACACGAGCATGAAGCTGTAGATGTTGAGGCAGATTCAAGACGGGAACAATTTAAAGAAACAGAATTGCCTAAAATAGGCGAATCTTCTCTCTCTTCTTTAAATTGTTCTTCGGTGGCATGTTCTAAAGAATTTGTAGTTTTAGAAATTTCAACGAGACAAGGTACCGGCACAGCAGTTGAAATTACATGGAGTTTTGCCTCATTCACAAAATCGCGATGATTAAAATGATCCTCACAAATATGATAGTTTGTTGAATTTTTAGAAATATCGACGTTACAAACATTTCTCCAAAGCTGATGAAAATGAACATTTTTAGGAAATCTATAGAAACGTTTGTTTACGCGATTACTTGTGCCTTTCACAAAATAATAATTTATACAACCCGGATACTTGCAACCATACTTCTTACGTTCCGGTGGTTCCATAACACTTCCTGGGATGATACACACCTAAAATTAAAAAAAAAAAATTTAAAGGGCGTAGTATACCTACCTGTTCTAATATATACTTAAATTGTGATCACTAAACACGGCACTAAACGATTGGCAGGATTTCTGCGGTTTAAATCAGTTTAAAGTTTTTAATACTCGTACGTGCTATTCCACAAAGACATATTGTCATTTGATGAGATAAAGGTACGAAAAATCTATTTGTATGACAAGGCCAACGACGAAACTTTAAAGCCATCAAGTTATGCACAAGTATTTATGCTAAGTGGACTGTTTGCGCATTGGAAACAACCAATCTTATATGATTATGATTGTAAGGTAACCAAGGATCTTTTATTTAAAATAATAAATTATATTGAAAATTCAGGTAAGCTTCATAGCAATCTGTTTACCTAACCGCTTCTAATTGTTTTATTTTATAGGTTTCCAAATTGTAGGTATAGTTAGTGATCTTGGAGGAGGAAATAGAAGCTTACATAATGAATTGCAAGTAAACCCTGAACATCCTTGGTTTAAAACTCCTGCAAATGAACATAAAATTCATGTTTTCGCTGATGTCCCCCATCTAATAAACTTAATTAGAATTCATTTTGTTGACAGTGGCTATATATTCAACGGCAAGGAAATTAATAATAAATTTTTAATAAGATCAAAACAGAAGTAAGCTACAGTTTTGAATTTTCATTAATTTCGCCCCCCCCCCCCCGACCCCATTACGATGTTTCTTTATTTTCAAGTCTCACTTTCTGGGATGTTTTTACAAATCATTGAGTTCTAACAAAAATTGTGTATTAATTTAAACTTACAGTTAAATTAAATTATTTTAACATTCAGTTAAATTATTTTTGCCTCATAAAAACAAAGGGCAGTATGAAACTTAAAAATCAATAACGAAATTTTGGAAAATAAAACATAAGAAATGTTGCTAATTTTCACGTGTAGAGATTTTAGTAAGATAAATACAAATGTAAGCTACTATTTAGAATTTTCATTAATTTAGACCTCCCCCTCACCATTAGAATTATCTTTTACTTTCAATTTTCACTCTGTGGGATGTTCTTGAAAATCATTGTGTCTAGCAAACATTTTATAAGCATTTAAATTTGCAGTTCAAATTGAATTATTATATCACTCACTTAAGAAATAAAGGGCAGTATGAAACTTAAAAATCAAAAGAGAAATTTTGGAAAATGAAAACTACGAAACCAAACATAATATGGAAATTTACATATTTTCATGTGTAGAAATTTTAATAAAATCAAAACAAAAGTAAGCTATAGTTTTGAATTTTCACTAATTTCGTACCTCCCCCCCCCCCGCCCGCCCTACCCAATACCATGTTTCAGGGATCCGGACAATTAGGCGCGTCCGATTAGCGCGACCGATTAGGCGCGGACTCAATTAGGCGCGGACTCAATTAGGCGCGGACTCAATTAGGCGCGGACCCAATTAGGCGCCGCGCCGTGCCAATTAGGCGCGGATACAATTAGGCGCAGACCGTTTAGGCGCGGGCCCATTTAGGTGCCGCCCATTTAGGCGCCGGCAATAAACAAATAAAATTGTTAATCTGTTATAAGTCTGTATTGTATTTATTTAAAAAAAAAATCACAAAAGTCCATTAATAACTTATGGGTTTTCCATTAATTACTACCGAATTCAAATTATTTAAAAAAAAAATTTTATTTTTTTATTTTATTTTATAAATATTTTTTATTATTATTATTTATTTTTTTATTTACCACCCTAAAAATAGTTATAAAAACGAAATAAACTATCCCCTTGCACAAGCACAATTACCGAATGATAGGGCGTTAAAGAAAACAATTCGCAGAAAAAGAAATCAAGTTAATGTTGTACCTCCTGCACCATTAATGTTAGAAGATACTTATGGTCATTCCGGAAGTATATAGAATTTTTGAAACGTATCAAGACCCTCGTAATGGACTACGACAATCGTAATGTCGTAGAATTTCTTCGTGGGGTCTCGCATAATTCCTTCCTTCTCAGTCCTTTTACCCTAATGAGGGTTTGGTGACCCATCTCGTTCTATCTCTTTCTATGCATATTATGTGCGTTCAAATTGTTTTCACATACATAGAGGACCTACTTGTTTAACGTGGGCTCCGAACCACAGGAAGTGTACTACACTTCATTTCGAGATGGATTTTCTTGGCAGATTACCTCGGTGGTTTGCCATTGGTGGTTTGCCAAGATTTAAGAAATAAACATGAAAGGTTGCTTATTTTCACGTGTAGAGATTTTAGGAAGAAAATACAAATGTAAGCTACACATAGAATTTCCTTTTACTTTCAATTTTCACTCTGTGGGATGTTCTTGAAAATCATTGTGTCTAGCAAAAATTGTATAAGCATTTAAATTTGCAGTTAAAATTGAATTATTATATCACTCACTTAAGAAATAAAGGCAGTATGAAACTTAAAAATCAAAAGAGAAATTTTGGAAAATGAAAACTATGAAACCAAACTTTATATGGAAATTTGCTTATTGGGTTCGGTCCCCTATCTTTGGCGACTCCAAATAAATTGAAAATTTCCTATTGCAAAGAGGAAGGTTTATATAGTATACTGATATAATTTAAACCTGCGAATGTATTACCAAAATTTTGAGTAAATCGAATTTGAAGTTAGCAAATTTAACGAGATTCCTTAACAAAATTATTGCGCGTCGCCATTCTGTGGCCGGTCCGTGCGCTATGAATGACCCTAACACTTAGAGTTTTTCGCACCGGCAGATGCAGCTCGTCTCTCGTACATGTAACATCGATTATTTTTTGTTTTTACGCGATTTTTTGGGGGTTTAAAATCCCGGTTGCCTTCATCCCGGTTTGCTTGATGGGTGGCGCTTTCTCGTATGTTTAGCTCTGCCGCGTAGCGGCGTACGCGATTGAAAAACCGCCCCGAGGGCCGTAGGGTAGGTTTTTTGATGCGCCCAAATCTGGCCGTGCCAGATCCACCCAAAAAAGTAATTTGCACCATCAAACCTAGGTTTTCCCCATATTTTTTTATGTTTATTTAGAGACCTTATTCTTAAAATATTTGTGGTTTTTGTATTCAGTTTGGCGACCGTGCTAGCGATGTTATAAGCACGGCAGTAGACTGGTAAATGCGATGGGCACCGAGCGACCGCACATATATTTACAACCTCGGCTATGGGCGTGGCTTCGACATGCATTTTACATGCACAATTATGCTCTTTGCAATAGGAACCATCCTCTTTGCAATAGGAAATTTTCAATTTATTTGGGGTTACCAAAGTTAGAGGACCGTCCCCTGCTTATTTTCATGTGTAGAAATTTTAATAAAATCGAAACAAAACTAAGCTATAGTTTTGCATTTTCATTAATTTCGTACCCCCCCCCCCCCCATCCAAATGTGGATTTCATTTTGCTTTTAATTTTCACGTTCTAGGGTGTTTTTAAGAATCATTGCGTTCTAGCAAAACTTGTATATGCATCTAAACTTATAGTTAAATTAAATTATTTTAACGTTCAGTTAAATTATTTTTGGCCGTATAAAAACAATGGGCAGGATTAAACTTAAAAATCAAATGAGATATTTCGGAAAATGAAAACCTAAGAAAGCAAAAATATGGAAATGTTGCTTATTTTCACGCATAGATTTTAATAAAATCAAAACAAAAGTAAGCAATAGTTTGAATTATCATTAACTTCGACTTTATTAGGATTTTCTTTTATTTTCATATTTCACTTTTTGGGATGTTTTTAACAATCGTTGTGATCTAAAATAAATTGTGTATGCATTTAGACTTAACAGTTAAAATTAAGTTACTTTACCTATCAGTTAAGTTAACTTTGACCTCATAAAAACAAAGGGAAGGATGAAAGTTAAAAATCAAACCTCCAAACCCCCCCCCAACCAAAATTGTTCTAACCAAAATTCTGTATGAATTTCAACTTACAGTTAAAATTAAATTAATTTAACATTCAGTTAAGTTATTTTTGACCTCATAAAAATGAAGGGCAGTATGAACCTTAAAAATTATAAGAGAAATGTTGGAAAATGAAAATGTAAGAAAGCAAAAATATAGAAATGTTGCATATTTTCACGTCTAGAGATTTTAATAAAATAAAAACAAAAATTAGTTCTAGTTTGAATTGTCATTAACTTCAACCCCCCCCCCCCCCGGGCCCTATGGATTTTAATTTTTTTTCAATTTTCGGTTAATGTTTTTAATAGTTATTGTGTTCTAACAAAAATTGTGTATGGATCTCAACTAACTGTTAATATTAAATTATTTTAACATTCAGTTAAGTTAATTTGACCTCATAAAAATGAAGGGCAGTATGAAACTTAAAAATTATAAGAGAAATGTTGGAAAATGAAAACGTAAGAAAGCAAAAATATAGAAATGTTGCATATTTTCACGTCTAGAGATTTTATTAAAATAAAAACAAAAATTAGTTCTAGTTTGAATTGTCATTAACTTCAACCTCCCCCCCGGCTCTTTTAATTTTTTTTCAATTTTCGGTTAATGTTTTTAATAGTTATGGTGTTCTAACAAAAATTGTGTACGGATTTCAACTTACAGTTAAAATTAAATTATTTTAACATTCAGTTAAGTTATTTTTGACCTCATAAAAATGAAGGGCTGTATGAACCTTAAAAATTATAAGAGAAATGAAAAAACCAGGAATCTCGGGGATGTGGAAGCAATAAAACACAATAGAGTTGTCTAGTCGACGTTTCGGAGGATATACTCACTCCATCTTCAGGACTATATTAAGGACTATATTTGTTTTTCGTTTATAGTCTGGCGGTTTTTTGTTTTTTGTTGATGATGGTTTCCATCATCAATACCTTTGCGGCAGTGTTGGGTGCTTGTGCTCACTAGTGTAGTTTGCTTTTATTCATTATGTTCGCGGGTTATTTTTGAATTTATCAATTTAATGTATGGAAACTTTTCGGATTGTCATATTGTATGTTAATCTTATGTTTGATTATTTTTATCGTTATAACCTCTTGGTTTTATTAGTTTATTTACAAATTTTAATGTTATTTACTGTTATATTTAATTGTTTTGAGATTATTTTGACGTCTCCCCATGTGTTACATGTGGGCTGTTTGTTTTTTACATTTTTTTACATTGTACACAGTTGAATGTGGTCATGGCTTCCGTACTTTATTTTGTTTCCCGCTTAGCATAAACATGTTTTACACATTTTGTTGTTCTGGTGAGTACTTTATGCCCCTTGACACGTAATCTTTGTAACTTTGCTTCCTTAATATAGTCCTGAAGATGGAGTGAGTATATCCTCCGAAACGTCGACTAGACAACTCTATTGTGTTTTATTGCTTCCACATCCCCGAGATTCCTGGTTTTTTCATTATACTGCTTTGGAGGAGAATTTTGGTTTCTTATAAGAGAAATGTTGGAAAATGAAAATGTAAGAAAGCAAAAATATAGAAATGTTGCATATTTTCACGTCTAGAGATTTTAATAAAATAAAAACAAAAATTAGTTCTAGTTTGAATTGTCATTAACTTCAACCTCCCCCCCCCCCCCGGGCCCTATGGATTTCAATTATTTTTTCGGTTAATGTTTTTAATAGTTATTGTGTTCTAACAAAAATTGTGTATGGATTTCAACTAACTGTTAATATTAAATTATTTTAACATTCAGTTAAGTTAATTTGATCTCATAAAAATGAAGGGCAGTATGAAACTTAAAAATTATAAGAGAAATGTTGGAAAATGAAAAAGTAAGAGCGCAAAATTATAGAAATGTTGCATATTTTCTCGTCTAGAGATTTTAATAAAATAAAAACAAAAATTAGTTCTAGTTTGAATTGTCAATAACTTCAACCTTCCCCCCCCGGCCCTTATGGATTTTAATTTTTTTCAATTTTTGGTTAATGTTTTTGTGTTTTTATAGTTATTGTGTTCGTTATTGTGTTCTAACAAAAATTGTCTATCGATTTCAAGTTACAGTTAAAATTAAATTAATTTAACATTCAGTTAAGTTATTTTTGACCTTATAAAAATGAAGGGCAGTATGAAACTAAAAAATTTTAAGAGAAATGTTGGAAAATGAAAACGTAAGAAAGCAAAAATATAGAAATGTTGCATATTTTCACGTCTAGAGATTATAATAAAATAAAAACAAAAATTAGTTCTAGTTTGAATTGTCATTAACTTCAACCTCCCCCCCCCCCGGGCCCTATGGATTTTAATTTTTTTTTCAATTTTCGGTTAATGTTTTTAATAGTTATTGTGTTCTAACAAAAATTGTGTATGGATTTCAACTAACTGTTAATATTAAATTATTTTAACATTCAGTTAAGTTAATTAGACCTCATAAAAATGAAGGGCAGTATGAAACTTAAAAATTATAAGAGAAATGTTGGAAAATGAAAAAGTAAGAGAGCAAAATTATATAAATGTTGCATATTTTCTCGTCTAGAGATTTTAATAAAATAAAAACAAAAATTAGTTCTAGTTTGAATTTTCATTATCTTCAACCTCTCCCCCCCCCCCGACCATATTAGGATTTTCATTAATTTTCTATTTTCGGTTTTTGGGATGTTTTTAAAAATCATTTTGTTCTAGTCAAAATAAATGATGCATGCACAGTAATAACGAAATTATTTTAACTTTCAGTTAAGTTGTTGTCAATACCTAAGAGGTAATAAAACAATTCTTTTTACCTTTGAGCAATATTCACAGTTAAATGGCTTTTCTTGAGTGTGCGTCCTTTTGTGAATGGTTAAATACGAACTGGTTGCAAAAGAAACTCCACAAACAGAACACTGGAATGGTTTTTCTCCGGTATGAATTCTATTATGAGCGGTTAACACAAAGGAATGAGCAAATCGCTTTCCACAAGTTTTACACTCATATTTCCGTTCTCCAGTGTGGATTTTATTGTGCGCAATCAGACCATGCGGATCCGCAAATCTTTTATCACACACCTTGCATGCGATTGGTTTTTCACCAGTGTGAGTTCTCATGTGAACCTAAAATTAAAAAAAACCTTAGATCACTTCAAGTTTGAGAAAATTTCGCTACTTACAGCCAAATGACCTGACTCAAAGAATCTACGACCACATGTGTTACATAAATGCTTCCTCTCTCCTCCGTGAACTCTCATGTGCTTGGTTAAGTTATTGGTGGCAACAAACGACTTGGAACACATTTTGCAGCTGTAGGGCTTGTAATCTTTGTGGATGGTTCTCATATGACTGTTTAACTGTTTTATCACTACAATTTTGAAAATAATTTGTGTAGTCACTAAAATGGTCGACTTACAATTGAATTTTTTTCCACAAACTTCGCACTCTAAATTTATCCCATGTTTCCTTAAATGTAACTTAAGACCGAGTGTCGAACAAAACACCTTTTTGCACATGGTGCATTTTTGTATCTTCTCTTTAGATTTGCTTGTTCCACTTTTCTTTCTCTCATCTTTAACTTCATCAATGTGTAAATCATCATCCGATGACCAACAAGGTGAAATCCGACTTCTACTTGTACGTTTTTTAAGTTGAACATCCTGGCATATAAAAACGGATATTGGTCTCAAAAAAAAAAAATCTAAAAACTTACATCTGGTTGTTGAACTGGAATGTTTGGATCTAAATTGTCACTGAACACCAACAATTCCTTTAAAGTGACGTTGTGAGTTTGTGACAATTTTGTTGTAAAAAGTTGCCTCAATCGTTTTTCGGAGGTTTGGCATTGTTGCTTAAATATAACGGTCATATTTAATCGATCTTTGCAGATTTGACAGATAAAAGCTGGTAAACCATCACCTAATTTTGGCTAAAATGCAAAAGGATTTAGATGTGTTTATCAGAATAGGTAGACTTACCCTGTATAAACCGAGTAATTTTCCTAATTTTTTATCCAACATGTCGTTGTACAAATAAGTGAGTTCCACTTCTGTTTTCTCGTCCAAACAGATACGACAAACCTTGTCTACATCTTTTATTAATGATTCAGTTTCAGAAACTTTTAGTTTTGCATAATATTCTACCATCGTATCGTAAATAAAATAAAATAAAATTTGAGGTTAAGAAAACTTGACATTGACATATTTATGTCATTACGCAACGTAAATAATGTACATAGACGTACGAATTGTTTTTGTACCGGGTTATTACGAAATTATTAAACAAATTTTTATTTAATTCGTTTTCAGCATTCCAAACAGGAAGATGATCATCCAGGCACTCCAGGATCTGGGCGGTACGATATATAATTATTATCTAGTAGGTCGTAGTTTGATGTGATTTTTGATCAAAACCTTGAAAGAGCTCGCAAATGGAGAAAACTTGGTAAGAGTAAAATAATATAGAAAAGCAGAAATAAAATTTCCTGAGTCTTTAATTACCTGACAATTTTGTTGAAAAATTAATAACTCAAAAATTTGATAAAAATATGCTGAAAAAAATGTTATCGCTTCCACAAAAAGCAAAAGTCGCTATCACAGGTGTAATTAATGCATGTCTTCGCCTTAATTACTACCCGCAGATCTGGAAAACCGCTGACGTAGTGGTAATCCCTAAACCCGGACAAAACCTCAAACACCCACAGAGCTACAGACCGATTAGCCTGCTTCCCACGATCGGAAAACTAGTTGAAAATATCATACTTACCCGACTCCAAGAGGCCATGTTTGACAATAATATCATCCAAAATGAGCAATTCGGCTTCCGTGCAGGACACAGCACTACCCATCAAGCCCTCCGACTAGTCGAACATATCACACAGGCACTCAATAAGAAAGAATTTACCGGCCTAGTGTTACTGGACGTATCAAAAGCTTTCGATAAGGTCTGGCACGAAGCCCTTCTGTTTAAAATGTCCCAATCACAAATCCAACTCCCGCTAGTTCGACTCATCGCCTCTTACCTTCATGACAGAAAACTCAGAGTCAAACACATGAACACTAGATCCACCGCGCGACCAATCACCAATCACAGTCCCCCAAGGATCAATCCTTGCAGCCTCACTCTTCAATATCTTTATGAGCGACATCCCAGCCCCCCCCCCCCCCCGATCCAGTAACAAAAATTTCTCTGTACGCAGATGATACGGCAATCTACACGTCCTCGATCCACCCGGACATTGCCACATCCCACCTCCAGAAAGCGATCAACGATCTCGAAAGATGGTACGAAACTTGGCGCATCGAGGTTAACTTGACCAAAAGTTCCGCGATCATGTTCCGAAATCGCTGCAAGCCTCACAAATCCAGCGTCTGGATGTTTGAGAAACAAATCCCATGGAAAACCAAGGTCAAGTACCTAGGAATTACCATGGATCGACGCCTCAACTGGAGCGCACACATTAACACCGTATCCGGCAGAGCCAAAGCCCTCTTTTCTAAATTGTTTGCTCTCATGAATAAAAACAGCACCATGGATCCCATCAACAAGCTAAGGATTTACAAATCCATCATCCGCCCAACCATGACATACGCCTCCCCGGTTTGGGGTTACGCACGCCCCAGGGCCCTAAATAAACTTCTTTTTCTTTCTTTCTTTATCAGCCTTTACTAATGCAATGTTAGACATAGGCCTCCCCTCTCCGTCTCCAGGCGTTGCGGTCCGCCGTCAGTATCATCCAGGAAAACCCGGCAATCCTCTTCAAATCATCTGACCATCGCATCTGTGGGCGTCCTCTTCCCCTTTTGTCCGTCCATGGTCTCCATTGTTGTATCTCTCTGTTCCATCGTCCGTCCGTCGTTCTCATTATATGGCCAGCCCATCTCCATTTCAACGATGCCGTTTGCTCTATTACGTCGATCAATTTTGTTTTTTCTCTAAGGTGTTCATTTCGTACTCTGTCTTGGAGCTTTATGTGTAGCATTTGTCTTTCCATAGCACGCTGTGCCTTGGCTAGTTTGTCGACGATATTTTGTGTCAGGGTTCAGGTCTGAGCGCCGTATGTCATAACAGGTAACACGCATTGGTTGTATACATTTCGTCGCAAGATTAAAGGTATTTTTTTGTTTTTCAGTATTTGGCTTTGTTTTCCGAAAGCTGACCAAGCTTGCCTTATTCTTCTGTCAATTTCTGCGGTTTGATTTTGTTTTCCGCATTTTACCATCTGACCCAGATATATGTATTTGTCCACATTGTCTAGTTCGATATTATTTACTAAGACTATCTTTCTGCTGTCTTCTTGGTTGGTCATTACCTTTGTCTTTTGTATGTTCATATTTAATCCTATTTTTTGTGAATGAATATCCAACTCGTGTATCATCGCCTGTATCTCGTCAAAGCTTCCAGCTATCAGTACAACATCGTCTGCGTATCTCAGGTGATTCAGCCTTTTCCCATTAACATTAATTCCTTTCTGGTCCCATTTTACTTTCTTGAACACGTTTTCTAATGTTGTTATAAATAATCTAGGACTCATGCTAGTTATCTCCTTGTCTTACTCCTCGTTTAATCTGGATCTGGATGGGCTGGGTGTTATCGTATAGCTGGATTGTCATTCGAGCGTTGTCGTATATAGACTGAATTAACTGTGCATATCTGTGATCTACTCTGCTATTCTGGAGTGCCTTTAACACCGCCCACAGTTCAATAGTATCAAAGGCTTTTCTGTAGTCTATGAAGGCTAGATAAAGTGGGAATCTATATTCTGTTGACTTTTCTATTAATGTCCTGATTGTGAGTAAATGATCGGATGTACTAAAACGATTTCGGAATCCCACCTGTTCTATGGGTTGATAAAATTCTAATTTCTTTTCAAGCCTATCCATTATAATTCTGGTCAATGTTTTGTATATTTGTGATAGCAATGATATAGGTCGGTAGTTGTCAAGATTGCTTTTATCTCCTTTTTTATAAAATAGTACTGTTATTGATGTATTCCATTCTTGTGGGATTCTTCTCTCATGTAGACATTTGTTAAATAGGATCTTTAGACTTTCTAGTATTGCTCTTCCACCTTCTTTCATTAATTCGGCTGTGATCTCATCAGGTCCAGGTGCCTTATTGTTCTTCGCATGATGTAGTGCCGCCAATATCTCTTCTTCGTTTATATCTGGTATGTCTTCGAAGCCTATATTCATTGCGTTTATTTTTAGTTCTTCTTCGATCTCTCTCGGTTTTTCATGTTTTTGTTCATATAGGTCTTGATAGAATTCCTCCACAGCTTGCAGAATCCTGCTTTTATCTTTAATTAAAACATTTTTTCCGTTATTAATTTTAATAAAATAAAAGGATCGTCTTACACTTTTCATGTTTTTACCTTCCTCTATCACTCTCTCTATTTCATCCTCTAACAGTCTTCTCTTGTCTTCCTTTATAGATTTTTTCAGGGTTTTATTTGTTTCTGCGTATTCTCTTGTGGTTCTTTTATCATTTCTCAACAAATCTCTCCGTTGTTCAAATAGTTTCTTGGTTCTTTCACTCCATTTCTCTTTCTTGTTTCTTTTCCTTTCTACTATCTTTTGTCCCGCCATTTTCATTGCCTTGACCACTTTCTCGTTTATTTCATCTATATTTCCCTCAGTTAAATCTCGGTCTCTTCCCATTATATATTCAAGTTCGTGTTGGTATTCGTTTCTTTTACTTCTAATCTGTTTTCCGTCGAATAGCACTCTCGATCTTCTCATTAGGTTAGCTCTCTCTAGTTTTGTGTTAAGTTCAATCTTTAACCTAACCAGTCTATGGTCGCTACCTGTGTTGAATTCGTTCAGTACTGATACATCTTTAACTATATTTTTATCGGACGATAGTATATAATCTATTTCATTTTTTGTGTTGCCATTTGGGCTTATCCACGTCCACTTTCTGTTGATTGTTTTGTAAAAGAATGTATTCATGGCATATATATTTCGTTGTTCCATAAAATTTACTAATGTCTGCCCTCTTTCATTTCTTTCGCCAAGTCCAAAGCTACCCAACCTCATTTCCCCGTTTTCCATATTTTTCCCTATTTTGGCATTAAAATCTCCTATCGTTAAGGTATAGTTACATGGATTTTCATCCATTGCTGTTGATATTTCTTCATAGAGTAATTCTACTTCGTCATCGGTATGGCTTGAGGTTGGGGCGTATACTTCAAGTCATCCAAAATAAAAACCTTCGATCCATTTTCAATGCCCCCTTCTACGTCACTAACAGGCGACTACACGCAGACGCCAAACTAGATGTCATTACTACTCTAAATAGCAAGCACGCCACTAACCTCTACAATAAATCCAAATTTTCAGACAACCCGCTCATCAACCAACTGGGCCAATACCAAACAAAAGACTACTTCATCCCCCGACCTAAATCGATCCTGACCATGGACAACTCCTGACCAAAATCCCTCTCCTGCACAGATCTACCACGTTTCACAGGTCTAAATTACACAAACTCCTTTTCGAAAATGGATTAAATTCACTAGATTTATGTATCGTTCAATATTCACAACTTAGACAGACAACCCCTCCAGATCAGCAACTCCATCTTATTGACGGTACGTGCACGGTGCACTACTTGTCAAACCCAAAACAAACTTCCAGTACCACCCGCAAGCGAACTACGCGACAAAAATAAGACAATTTAACCCCGCGAGTGAATAACGTGAAAAAACATTCAGATAAAACCAAACCATCCGCGAGTGAACTACGTGACAAAAATAAGACACTTAACCGCGCGAGTGAATAAAGCGAAAACAACTTCCAGTCGCCAAAGCCGACTAGCTCCACCCGCGAGTGAACTACGCGACAAAAATAAAACAATTTAACCTCGCGAGTGAATAACGTGAAAAAACATTCAGATAAAACCAAACCACCCGTGAGTGAACTACGTGACAAAAATAAGCCACTTAACCTCGCGAGTGAATAAAGCGAAAACAACTTCCAGTCGCCAAAGCCGACTAGCTCCAAGTAGAAACCACGCCCACCGAGGAAACCACAATAAATTAATCCCAAAATTAATTTCTTTAATCTTCGAATTAAGGACTCTACTGTATCGGCAAACGTAAAATCACCTTTTCTTCATATCTTTCACAACCACAGCCAATAACCCAGGTACTTACCAATCAGTTAGCCAATCGCTCAAAACACGAGGCCTACCGGCCTCTATAATTCCAAACGCCAGACAAACCATTAGATGAAGGAGAAGGCCGGCAATGCCGGGATGCTCCATCAAATTACAAACCAGAAACCAGAAATTTCATAACCCTCTTTTGGAGATAAGGGTGTCAAAAACCGAACGTTAGATCTGTAGCGGTCCTAGAATTATTTCACGATAAATAGAAGTTCCGCCGCGCTACATAAACTAATCGCCTCGGCAGCGCAGTTGATAAGCGCGTGTATTCACAGATAATACGCATAGGTTCGAATCCAAGTTGAGGAACATATTTTTCAGCACCCCATCTTACTAAAGATCTGAGAAGTTAGTCAAAAATTCCCAGAGGGCGTAGTTGGCGTGATTCCCTACTAAATTTTAGTATAATAATGTAACTAAATCTATTTTTCACATTTCATAACCCTCTTTTGGGGATAAAGGTATCGAAAACCGAAGATTAGATCTAAAAAGTTAGCCAAAAATCCCCAGAGGGCACAGTTGACAAGATCTCCTAAAGTTTTTACATAATAATTTAACTAATCACCTGAAGCTACGTTGCAAATTTCATAACCTTTTTTTTGCGGGAAAAAGTGTCAAAATCTAGTTTTAGATCTAAAAAGTTAGTCAAAATTTCCCAGAAGGCGCAGTTGGCGAGGTTCCCTCCTAAATTTTTAGTATAATAATCTACTCGGCAATAAAAAAACTATAAGGAGAAAGTTTATTAAACAAACCTAACAATGAGAAATAAATAAATGGAAACTGATTTTTACATAGGGAAGTAAAAAAACATTACAAAGGCAATTCATCACACTTAAGGCTGGGCGCTGACTTGAAATTATCAGTTGCACAATAGTTTGGTTGCAAGAGTGACTCCTTAGGTTTTATATGCAAACGCGCGCACATGCAACTTTATGCAATTGCAAATTTATGCAACTAAAGAGTTTGCGTTTTGACACAAACTAAACAGTTGCGCAATTGCATGCAATCAATTTGTAACACACGTGTTGTAACGCCTGCACGCTCATTGCGATTAAACGATTGCAGTTTTATACAGTTTTAGTGTTTTTTGTGAATGATGACCACTCAAGAAGGTAAATAATCACTTTATTCTGGGTATGCTTGCAAATCTTCATTCAGTTTATTAAACTGCCCTGTCACTAAACGTTGTGACGTTATTGGGTATACCCAGTATCTTTTCTTTTTTTTTTTAGTTTTTTCCTTCTTCTCAGTTCAAGAGCACACACCATAGCTAACTGATAGAAATTCATATTGAAACTAAACAATTTCAGTTGCATGTGCGCTTACATGCTGCGACTGAACCGTTTAGTTGCGTATGTGAGCGCAGGAAACCATTCACAGACCAAACAGATGCGCAATTAGTTGCACAACCGATAAATTGCAAGTCAGCGCCCAGCCTTACTCTCTGTAACAAAAATTGTTTCTCTGGTCTGTGACGGGACAAATGTTTCACGTTTGTAACGGTTTAAACTTTTCCGCTAAAATTTTGATTATTTGAAATATTTAAGTGTGGAGATTGTCGTGGCGAAGCCAGGAACTATGCGGCAAGAGTGACACATGAATTACGTTGTCAAGGCGAGAACCTCCAAGTTTGTTGTGTGCGAGAAATTTTTGGTGTTATTGGATTATTGGTTTTTAATCACCAGCCACTGTACGTGGGAGATACTCGTTTACTCCTCTTTTCTTGGGCTTCTCAATTTTACTGGTTGGCCATTTTGGCAACAAATTTTGTGGAGAGGTACCACATTTCTTCATTAAGGAAGGATAAGAAGTACTATATTATTTTTCGTCCACGTATGCCTAGAGAAGTTCGCTCGGTTTTTGACATCCTTATCCCCAAAAGAGGGTTATGAAATTTTTAACATAGATTCAGATCATCAGGTAGATTGTCGTACAAAAATGTAGGAGGGGATCTCGTCAACAGCGCTGCCTTGGAATTTTTTTATTATAGTTATATGGTGTAATATTGCATAGTTATTCACACCTGAAGGTAGTCTATAAAAGTAATTTTTATTTAAATTTGGTGCCCTCGTGGGGTTCATTTTTTAATTTTAGATTTAAAAGCAAATTTAAAATTTTTTAAATTTTGACCTTAATTTAACTGATCGACCGTAATTTACATGATTATGGGTTTGAGTTCGTGTAGAAGTTCCTCCACATGATTTTCGCTAAGCGACAATTTTATTTAGAATTGATGGAAACAACGCAAACATGAAATTTAAAATCTGAAAAAATTGATTGCTTATTACATCATCAAAATATAATTTTTATATCTTCAAAAACTTATTTTCACTTTTAATTTAATTTTTATTAGCACGGTAAAACTTAATACTATCCTCATCCAAAGAAGAGACAAATGCAAAACTCCAGGTTATGTTGATACATCACGAAAATCATGCAAAATAACGAAGAACAGTAGAATCACGTTGAAAGAATGCTAATATGGATCACATCAACAAAGATCCACGCAGTGTTTGAAAGACAAAACAAGAAGAGAAGAATCTTGAAAGACGAAAATAACATCAAGCAGCATACGGAAGTAATTATCCAATAGAGTTTCTTGGTACTTCCAAATGAAGGGGTATGTTTTAGTTAGCATATAGTAATCTGACTTGCCCACTCAGCACTGCTTGGGTGAAGTCTTTTGAAAGATTTTTACCCCTTCCTAAGCAAAACAAACAGAGGGCTTGCTAAGTTGACCTTCGATGTGCTTGTGCACGGTTTTTTATTGTTATAATGGCAAATCATTACTACAGGGGGGCCCACGGCTTTACGTGCCCTTCGAAGCATGGAGGCGGTCAAGTATTTTTAAACTCAAACCCGGAGTCGAACCAGGAAATCTTATGTTAGCAATTGATTGCGCTAACTATCAGGCCATGACTGCTGTCTGTCTTTGTAAGTGTTACGCCGAAAACATTTTGACCAAGAAAAAAAATTGAAGTATTAAAATATAATTCTATGCTTATGAATTTGCTGTATACAATGTTTAAAATTTTGGAAATTTACTATTCTCCTGAGCGAAGTCTAAAGTCGAAAACTGTCACAAACACAACAAAAATGTTCATTGAATTAATGAATTTTGAACTAGAGGATTTGTTAATATTATGAATATAATTTATTTCAATATATAAAACCTATTATGGCGACTGTAAAGGCCTATAATTATATAAAATACATATTATCTGCATTAATGTTTCATTTATAAGGTCATGTGGTACAAAGGCTATCTATTGCGCGATTATTATAGTTGTGCTGGTTGTGCGGCCAGAGAGCCGCACTCAAACTTTTTTAGGTCGATAAATAAAGTTCTTTATTAAAGTAAGATCTATTATAAACAGATCGGGGGCGGGGGGGGGGGGGGTTAACTGCTACAATATGACTTTCAGAATCAAATCGTTAAATGGAATAAATTTATTAAAAGTTTTAAAAACGTACCTTCCTTTTTACGTTTGTAATGAAAAAGTTAGTATTTTTAATCTATTCACATTATGACGTTTTACAATTAAAAAGCTCTTCATTAAAAATAAATTTCAAACTTTTCAGAGCATCCCTTTCAGGTTTGTTCAGATTATCAAACAGCATGAGAATTGCTAATTTTGAATTCAATGAAATGCATTCAGTTTTGATTATTTCTTAAAAAACGACTGCAAAAACTCAGCGTCGTGGATTTACTTTATAATTTACTCCAACTCAGGCAAATTTCAAAACAAACAGAAAAATACACCTGGAGCTAAACCTTGTATTTTTACCTTCGGGTGCTCGATGTACCACTGGGCTCACTACACATTATAGATAACCGAAAGCCGATTATTTTGCGTCTACAATAGAAATACAGAAAAGACTGAAAACGACATCTTTAACGTTCTCCATTATGTGGAAATCTTAAAAGTCAGGAATTAAAATGTGATTATGAAAAATCATAGGAATTTTATTATTAGATTGCCTTTGAGGTTGTACCAGCTGAATGAATTTACTGAGGCCATACTTTGGCAGATTACGACCTTAAAAACTGTTCCTTCACTCGAAGGAACCTCGCAGAAGGATTAATTGCGATCTTACGTACAGGCCATAGTTGTTCAGCCTCACTCAGAAGGTTCGTGACAATAAGTATGATTCGAAAGCTTTTGATTTTTGACTTCATTCGGGAGAATTGCAACGATATACGCGAACTGCAATTTTTGTTCAGTCTAACTCAGTGGGTTTAGGATCATAAGCAGAGATCAGTTTCTCGATTTTCGGCCTCACTTAAGGCAATTGTTATAGCGTAACTTGGGTCACCACCAGCTACGTATAAAAACGTGTGGCTATATAAAAAATTGTAGTATCTCCAGATAACGCTTTTATTCTGGGAGCGGAGCTTCGGCTAGCTATTGCGAGCTCAGGGTGAAGGTGGCTCAAAAATAAGTGAAATAGTTTGCCCGGCGCCACACGATTTTTCCCGCTCCCAACTCTTGCTGTTATCCTAATCGTGAAAGCTATGGAACTGGAAATCAATCAAAAGCACTACAATTATTTATTAAAAAATTAAAAACTAACAGTCAATCAGTTATCAAAACAAATCAAAATATCAAACAGCTAATAAAAAAATAGTATAGCAACCCAAAAAAGTTCAAATTATCAATCAAATAAGTAATCAAAAAAAACACTCAAATTAACGCTCAAATTAACGTGAACAGATCTGTTTGCGATCACAATTAATATTACAAGTACGTTGTTGAAAAACGCACTTAATAGGCAAACATAAATAAATATTTAGGTTGATAATTAATTAATACGGCGTAAAACGTGACGCAAATAGACACGCAAAAAAATACAATTGCGAAAATAAATTGAATTATGCTTATCTTGTAGGACCGTGCCTCTCCGTTACGCTCCTGATTTGTTGCTCCGCCACTGGACAGGTAAACAATGTAAGGGATTTGACCAACGGTTTGTCGTAGCCCAAAATGCGTTCTTCAATATGACTAACGTATATCCTTATCTGGGCCTCTACCAAATTAATCATTAACCACCTTCTCACGGATAAGAACAGGTTAATCCAAATCCAAACTCAACCCAAAAAAAATAAACTAACCATACGTGCAAACTAAAAAGGTAAATCTGTTCTTCTTCAACTTCCAAATCGTATAATAAACTTCCAGGTTAAATCGTTAAACCAAAAGGACGGGACGTAACGTCTTGACTAATTAAGACAATATCGAAGTACTTCCAAAAGATGTAATATTGAGAACCATAAACATTGACTCGTGATTGTCTCAGAATAACTCTGTTAAACCAAACTTCGATCGGCAATGAATCCCACTAACGCGGTTATGGATATGGATATTCGCAAAATTACCAACAAATATACTTCCAAATGCGAAAAATAAGTAGTTAATCCCAAAACTGGTACGGAAAAAATATTAATTCCCAAATCTACTAATTATTCGGCCTAATCAAATTTTAGCAACCAAAATTACTCTTCCAAAAACAAAATGTCTACTTGATATCTATCTGGTATCTTTTTAATTCGACGTCACTTCCCGAAAACTATTGGGGAAATTTTCAATTCCACTAGAAAATTATCAAAAATACAAATGGGTAGAGATAAATTTTACCGCCAATTTCAATAATGTATTGAAACGATCAATGGATTCGAACGAAAGTTATTATATCTGGAATCGAAGGTTACATTGTGACTATAATTGTAGTTTTTAAAGATACGAGTAGGCCACAGTTGTACAGCATTTGTTCTAATAACTACGTCGATTCTGGTCATATCTTTACCTCTTAAAAGCTTTTGCATCTATAGAGGGTTGCTTGGATGCTTGGTAATAGTTTTTCGAGCTACGGTACTTACCTGCACTCAAAGAAATTTACTTAAGAGATAAATCGAGAATCTATGCATTAAATTAAATAACTCATAAAATTTTTAAATTAATGAAGACTTTTGTTACTTTTAGCATGAGTAGGCATTTAATTAAAAGTCATTCTTATTGTAAACGTAAATTCATTAATTCAAGAATGTTTTGCAAACAAAAGCATGTCTGTTACACTGAGAAAAATGTGGTACATCACATTGATTAACACCATTAATCATGTAAAATTCATCATTTTGATGACAAAATCATCAATATAATAAACAAAATCATCCATTACATTTGTGAATTGATGAGTGACTCATCAATATAAAGAATATGATTTCATCAATTTCTTGTTTATCATGGTGATGAATCAATCATCATATAAATTTCTGAATCATCTATTAAGTTTGATGATCGACGAATGGTGCATCAATACAATGAATTCGATTTCATCAATTTATTTTATCATAGTGATTAACTATCATCATTATGATGAACGAATTTATCAAAAATGCTTGAAGATTTTGTTGTAAGGACGAACGTGTACATAAATGTGATGAACAAAATCACTGAATGACGTACTGATTCCTCCTATTAATGATTGCATTAATAATTATGATGAACAAGTTAATAAATGAGACGAACTTATATTAAACTTAAAAAATTTATATACCGTACTCCTTCGTCCTATTGATAATGCATTCATAATTATGATAAACATGTTCATAAATATGATGAACAAAATCAATGATGTACTTCTTCACCATATTTATAATTGTATATTAATAATTATGATGAACTTTGTTTATCAATATTGTGAACGAAAGCATTTAAATGACTTATGCTTCTGCATCCTATTGATCATTGCATTCATACACTGAGAAAAAAAGTGGGGTCACATTGATAAAAAAGTGCTTCAGATTGATGAAAAATAATCAAAATGCAGCATAATATATTATGATCAACTTCATCTTAATGATGAACAAGCGTGCATCAGTTTTTCATCACTCTGCTGTATCATTAAGAATGCCTGCATTCATAATTTTGAATAACGGTTTTATCAATTAGATTAACAAAATCATTTACATCATGGCGTAATCTTTCATCCAATTGATGACTGCATTCATAATTTCGAATAACGTGTTTATCAATTTGATTAACAAAATTATTTAAAATACGTAATCTTCCATCAAATTGATGACTGCATTCATAATTTTGAATAACGTTTTGAAATTTCAAATCATCGAAATGATGGGCACATTATTCCTAATGATGAACAAGTTTCGTCATTTTGAAATTTCAAATCATCAAAATGATGGGCCCATTATTCCTAATGATGAACATGTTTCGTTATTTTGAAATTTCAAATCATCAAAATGATGGGCCCATTATTCCTAATGATGAACAAGTTTCGTCATTTTGAAATTTCAAATCATCGAAATGATGGACGCGTTATTCCTAATGATGAACAAGTTTCGTCATTTTGAAATTTCAAATCATCAAAATGATGGGCGCATTATTCCTAATGATGAACAAGTTTCGTCATTTTGAAATTTCAATGGTTCAACAACCAAGAACTTTATGTAGGTAACAAATAAAGATTTGGAATTTTAACTGGAAGTGGAAAGGTCGGCATTAAAACAACCTATCATAAGTAGGTTGTTATATAATGGACATAATGGTCCATAATGGACATTCTGTACTGAAAACAATAATGTGTAAAACTTTATTTAAGCCTGGTTGTTCTAAAAATTAAGAACTCTTTAAATCATGGAAATATGAATGTTTCGCTTTTAAAGAAACATCCGAGCTAATAGATAACAATTCTGCTTATGTAACTTGATATTTACCATTCATCAACAATTATTTTCTGTTGTTAAAAATGACATTCTGAATTTTTTATTCAATTAAACACCGTCGGAAGATTGGGTCAATTTCCAGTACGTTTGTTCTTTATTTAATGTTCATTTTTCTTGCTGGTAAGAACGGATTTCTTTCAGTGTGGATGATGGATTTTCGATGTGCTCCGCTATTGATTTAGTTGTCGAATAAATAAAACACATTTTGATATTGATAATGCATATAAAATTAATTAGTTGATTGGTTCATTGTAAACCATTCTTAATTTTTGAAGAGCGAATGAGGTCTTTTATTAGCTTTATACTATACTTATTAAAATATTATGTTAATAGGACTTTTTCTTTCAATCTTAAATGCCTTTAAACGTGAAGTTTGCCTAAATTAGTCAATAAAAATCAACGATTTTATTTTATCCCTGCCTTTTTTTTAAAGTCTAAGGGCCATTAAAAGATTAAAGAAATACCAAAATCAACGTATTAACTATTAAATGCATTAAATCCTGATTTTCTAATTAATGGGTCAGTCTTTTCTCTGCGCAAAGCATTTCAAGCGAAGTAAGTAAAACTGCAATTGTTATCGTCATCTTGAGCCAAATTCTACTGGTTGAACATGCTTTTCTAGGGTAGAATCTCTTCCTAAGATTGATTATTTACAGTTACAGTTTAATGTCAGTACTCGGTACCTACGACCCAAGGACAAATTTAAAGAAATGTTCTGACATTTAAAACCCACAACTGCTTCCACTAGGTTGGGGAATAGTATGCGGAAGGTTGAAGCTAGGTTGTTTTAATTTAATTTAGACTAACGTAGTTTAAATTTTATTATTCATTCATACATCGGTTTATAACGTTCTACGCCGTCTTCCGATTTCCCTGTTTGTAATAAATTTTATTATAAGTGTAAGTAGTGTCTATCCTTTTCAATACTGAAGCCTGAAGTAAGTTTTCGAAATAAAACAAATGGGAACGAAATTAAACAAACAGAATATGGGCATTAAAGCTTTGTTGTTGGATGACTTATCCACTGAGTTTGTTTATAATAGTTAGAAAATCTCTTCAGGAGTATTGTAGAAAATAAATTCCTGACCTGGAATCTTCATTGCTCTACATCAAGTAGTGTCGTTTATGTGTAGTCGGTGGACGCCCTCTTCGATTTGCTCGCAAGAAAAAGGAAAGTGGGACTAGCAGCGTGTTTTTAAATGATGAGGGGGGTGCCTGAAAAATATCTCTAGAAAATGCTCGGGCTGGTAGATTTGAAATTCTTTTGTGATGAACTATAGCAGGGGTGGCCAACTTGATTAGACCCAAGATCTCCTGTTTACTAACGAAACCCTGTGCGATCTACCAATTACATACTTATTGAAATCTTAAATGAAACAGCATAGTTCAGTACAAAATCATATAGTTTTTTTTATTTTGTTAAGAGAAAATACATAAATGTGAAAATTATTCTTAGTAACTACTTATTTGACTATATATTAGTGTGAGCATTGCGTCTGAGCATCTTCCACTAGTTTAGCATAATCAGGATTGTAGTTGGAAATTGCCAACCTTAAAGAATCCAATGTATGAGCGTCTGTCAAGCGAGACCGGTATTTATTTTTTATTTGTTTTAAGTAGGAAAATGCTGACTCACATAAATATGTTGAACCAAAACACGAATGAAGTTGTTCAACACATTTCTTGAAATTTGGATATTTTTCGTTGGAAACCAATGCCCAGAAATCTTGACCTGAGGATGACCTTGCTTTTAGAAATATGTCGCAGCGCAGAGTAATAATTTCGTTTTGTAACATCATCTGCTCCATTTGAAATGTATCTGCAAATTTTGTAGCCAATTCATAGATATCACTATGATCAATGGAATCATTAAACGGATAACTGATGAATTGAACCATCTTCTCAATTTTTCTGTGACGATTAGACAGAGTCTAATCGTGATTTACATCGGTAATTGTCGACACTCCGGTAGTCTCTGTCGTCAACTGTCAACGGACTGACTGAGACGTAACACGGGACGGATTGACACCCGCCCCTCCCCCGCGTCCCACACGCTTCCTTCTTATTGGTCATCGCGAACCGAAAACAAAAGACTATACTGCGTAGAATAGAGGATAAATAAATATTATGATGCGTGCAGCAGTTGGTGATTACGTTGCGCAGTCTGGTCTACGTATTTATATTTTTTGCCTTGCCACGATCGATTGGACTAACAGTCGCGATCGACCGGTCGATCGCGATCGACCTGTTGGCCACCCCTGAACTATAGGACCTTCTGGATTGCCTGTTAGCAATGTATTACGTCATTTGGGGTTTTCCAGGTATTGTTTTGTAAATCATTAATTGATTGGGGGTGGAGAGAGTGCTGTTAGTTGTGATTCAGCAATGGATACATAAGGATGATTGAGTTCTTTGCTTTTTGGGTTAGGTTCAAGCAGAATTCTCAAATATTGTGAGCTGCAACTACATGGGATTGCAGTGCTAAATATTTTTAGGTTGGTCGTCTGGAGCCTTAAGGACTTCCCAGATTTTGACCAGATTTGTTGATATTATGCTGTTTCGATTTTTTTGTGGAGTAGGTTACCATATACTTTTAATCCGGTTGACCACGATGTGCCAGGTATGGAACCATATTTCAAGATTGTTCTGTGCCGCTTTCAGTCGGTTGACGATACAGGTTGGACGTGGGAAGCTACTAAATATCGCAGTGTCGTCCGCGTATAGACATAGCTTGTTTACTCAGTTTTTCGTTAAAATATTCCTGAGTAGTTTGCAACGCACTGATCAAAAAGTTTAATTTTCTAAGTATTAAATTAAGGCATTACCAATGAGGTGAACTTACAGAAAACCCGAAGAAATTGAACAATGAAGGTTTACACTTATGATAATGATCCCCCCTCAGTGCGGCCTTCAAGCCGCACAACCTAGGCAATCACGTATTATATCTTAACTAATTAATTACTCTAATTAATTACAGGAGCGGTCATAGCTTAGTGGTTAAGTGCGCCTACTGCTAATGCGAAATGCTCGGTTCAAATCCGGGCAGAGTAAAAACTTTATTCTGACCATTTCTCCTCGGAAAGCAATTGCAAACCACCGAGGTAATTTGCCATGAGCGCCCATCTCGCAATGAAGTGTATTACACTTCCCGTGGTTCGGAGCCCACGTTAAACAAGTAGGTCCTCTATGTATGTGAGAAATAAATTGAACGCACATCACATGCATAGAAAGAGATGGGTCACGATGCTTCTGTTAAGAAGCATCACGACTGTGTAGAATTAATTACACGTTGACTAGTTTCCGAATCATACGATGCTTGTCCTTCGGTTATCGGTATTAGTCAGGCGGATGCGAATACTCCTGTACAGGAGTACTTCTTTCTTAACGTGAAAGTTTTATGTTGATAATCCCTTAATTACGACTTAAGAAATTTAAGCTCTTGGATTTGACCATTGTCAACCAATCCTGATATAAGATGAGCAAATCAGTGAGGGAGTAAGTGAATGACTGGGGACTTTTGTTTTTAATTATGTGTACTAGGAATTACGCTCGGCATAGCGGCTCTGCCTAGCAGCAAATATAATTGGCGCGGCTTTCGGGATCGCAAGTGACTTACGAAATTCATGGAAAATTCGTTGTTCGATTGATACAGTTGTTAATCTTATACTACTTTTAGTTAAAGAGGAGATAGGGAAGAGAGTCACAATCTGGAATTTTTCTATCTAGGGTACCAGATTTTTTTACCTTCTCCATGGGAATATCGCAACAAATTTTTTTGTTTTTAAAATATAAAAAAAATGCATATCGAAAATTTCGTTTTAATCATTTCAATTGAAAACTGATAAAACTATGCATTTTTAATCAAGACATTATTTTGCTATGTAATTGTTCGAAAACGTCTGGCTCAAAAATGCCTAGTTTTATCAGTTTTTAATTTATAGGATTAAAACGAAAATTACGATTTTACATTTTTTTTTAAAATATCTTTAGAACTAAAAATCATACATCAAATTTTTTTAGATTATTTGACAGAATTTTAATACCCAATTTTGCCCAAATTTAACGGATTTCGTATTTTTTAAGGTAACTGAGATCCCCGCAGTGGAGGTCGAAAATCGGGCACCCTGTAGTGAGATAGAGATGAATTAATGAATTATTGTTAATGCGAAATACTCGATTCGATATCGAGTAGAGCAAGAAATTTATTCTGACCGTCTCTCCTTGTCAAACCATCGAGGTAATCTGTCATGAGAATCGTTCTTGAAATGAAGTGCATTACATTTTCCGTGGTTAGAAGTCTCCTTAAACAAGTAAATCCTCTATGTATGTAAAAATAAATATATCAAAAGCACATCACATGCACAGAAGAAAGAAACAAGATGGAATGGGTCACGACGCCTTTTTGAGAGGCAAAACGACGGAGGAGGAGATGAATTTAATTGAAGTTCGTTGATTGGTTTATTCTAAGTAAACTAATCCAAACTTTTTTGATCAGTGAGCTAATCGGTAAAGACTCTCAGCTTTCGATTTTTAGCCGATTATTAACGCCATGATTACAATTTAAGCAATGAAAACTCTTTGGTTGGTTCATTGTAAATCAAGTCTACACTTTTGATGAATGAGGGACTGAGAATAGGCTTATTGCATGAATTTCTAAGTATTTTTTTTTATAAAGTTTAAGTATTGTTCAACAGTACTGTATAGATCAAAAGTCTAAGAAGACTTTGGTTTTCCGTAAAAAAATTATTAAAAAAGTATTAATTTGAAACAGGAATTTCGCGCGAGTGACGTCACACTCTACTTTTGAAAACATCTGGCAACATAGTAGCAGTTAGCTGTCAAGTTGTTTTGTGATAGCCTTATAAAAAATTTAAACTTTAATAAAAATGAGTTCAAACAAACAGATTAAAAAGTGCTTATAAAAATGTGCACAATAGGAAGATTATCCGAACTAGCTTTTACAAAATTTGAATCCAAAGAAGCCATTTTTAATAAAATAATTACTTAGAACAATAACCAATAACCTTAAACTAAAAAGCTGTCAAACGCTTTAAAATGTTTTCAACTGTGAATGAAGTAAATATTAAATAATTCAACGTTGCCAAATAGATCAGAAAATTATTCGGCAAAACGCGTGTGACGTCAGAGGGGCCGTCGGCAAACCGAACGTATTTTGAATTTTAAATTCGATTTTCACGTTCAAAGACACTTTTTAAAAAATTTTTGTTTCTTGTTATAAGTTTATCTTTCTATGTTTTACAAGGAATAATAAGCGTCATCGCTAAATTCGATATCATGCAACAACCCTATTCTTAGCTTTACGATATATTTTATAGACCAGGCGTGCCAAACTCATCAGGGCAAGTGACTGTGTCTTACTTACTTACTTTGTCTTCTCTGTGTCTTGAAGATGAAATAATAATACTTAAGCTATATTGCATGTTGTATTTTGATTGTAATTTTGTTTTGAATTTGAAACTCAGATTTTGTAAAATGTAAGCCAAAATTATTTTGCATTAGAGGCTTCTTCTTAACACAATTCGGTGAATCCCCTAAAGCTTCATAATATAGTTGAAGAATTAGGTAAATATATTAAAAAATGAAATACTTATGTTAGTTTATTGTTTTCAGAAGCTGTTACAATTTGGTATATTTTTGCAAAACGACATTTAAGGTGACAATAAAAATGCCATTAGTTCTGAAAAAAATTATAAATGGACGGTGAAAAATACCACAAGTTAAATAACAAAAATTCACATTTATTGTCATATTCATTTATCTATTCCATAAATATCAACGATTTGTTTAATATCTAATGGTAACACGTTTTATAATGTTTTAGTAACCAAATTATATTTATAATATATATTTTTTTAAATTTATTACATTAAACATAACTCTCTCCATTTACAATTTTTTTATTGTTGCTTAGTGTATTAATACTATGTAAAGGAATGCGAACATAAGTTTCTTTTACTAATTTATTATTATTTTTGGAACATTCTCCATCTATTGATGCGTCTTTGGTACTTTTTGAACTACTGGAATTTCGAGACCAATTCCTGTTACTGTAGCGACTCCAAAATGAATCGGAAGTGTTCTGAGATGAGGTTTGGGTTGACGATGTAGTGTTAAACGTACTTCTTCTGTTACTTTCACTCCTATACGTGCATCTTTTACGGCACTGTTTAATGCCACACAGCCTAAAAAATCCGTTCCTAAATTTTGAGCTCATTATGTTGTACAAAATTGGATTGATTGCGGAATTCATGTACAACATTATTCTACAAAAATATAAAATGTTGTAGTATTCTTCTAAGCCTATTTGTAGGATCGACTCCGCCGGTACCACGATAATCCACAACGTCAAAGCTCTAAACGGCAACAAACAAACGAAAAATGCCAAAACGACGGTTCCTAGCATAACAACAACCTGGGTGCGATATTTTATTGCGCTTTGGGTGCCCAATGCACCGTTTCGTGACGTAGCCATTATTTTTGGATGATGCATTAACGATTTTGCTATGAGGGCGTACAAAATTAACAGAATTGCTAGAGGTAAAATAAAAAATACTGAGATGGATAATATAAAAAACAACGATGGTAGCAACGTTTCCACTTTACTGAAGCAAACAGACACAATGGAACCATCGTAGTAAGTTTCGACTCCGTATTGTGTTATCGCCAAAATCGGACTGAAAAAAGAAAAATACGTTAGTACTGCTTTGTGACACCGTTGAACAACTAACAACTTCTTTTTCGTGAGGATGGTTTTTTGATGGAACCGAAAGTGGTTTCATGAAAAAGGAGTTGTTTGATTGTTGTGTAAATTTTGGCATGTGAGATTGTGAAGTATTGCAAACTTCATTTTTTAGTGGTATTATTGCTGAAATACTATGGTTTAAGTACCTACAAAGTTAATAAAATAGTTTGGATGGTTATAACACATCTCTTCGTGATTCCACTGTTATTCAGATATCGTTTTAAAATGAATAATGAAAAAAAATTTTTATTGTACTGCATTGCAAGTGAAACCAACGCTGAAATAACAAATGAAAGATTTATAGAACGTGATCTTTCAACATAAAATCCATAAGACTAAATTATACAACTAGGAAACAGTAAATTTTGATATTAATCCTGGATTACAAGTTGAGCATGACAAAATACAATTACTAATTAAAAATATCGATGAAGAAAATTAATCATGCTGAGCACGTTTTTCAGCTTGAAAAATGCAAGAAACATTTATAATAACGTGTTTAAATATTAAATCTACAAATTGGTTATACGAGGGCGGTTCAGAATAAAATAAGACCACTTTTGAGTGCAGGTTTTCTTATTGCCACCTTAAAATTGCCATAGCGGCGAAAATAACGATTTTTTAGTGTTCATTATTGAGTACTTTCTTAAAGACCGTGAAATTATTTACAAACTTCATTATAATCCTTTATTACCTAGAATCAACTGTTTTAGAGTTATGAATAAAACTAAGCAAAAAAATGTTGAAAAGTTTAAAATTTGTTTTTTTATTGAAATTATTTTAACATCTCTTTATTTAATTTAATCTATAACTCGAAAAATGTTGATTTTAGGTAATAAAAGGTTATAAACAAGTTTGTAGATAATTTCACGGGCTTTAAAAAAGTATTAAGCGATTAATGCTCAAAAGTCAATAGTTTCGGTGTTATGGCCACTTTAAGCAATATGATTGATTATACGAACCATCCTCGTATACGTACAGTAATGCAATAGTCAAGATATCAACAATTAAAATACAAATAAATTGACTAATGAAAAACTACTTACTTGTTTAGTGATCTGAAAAAAAGTTATAATAAAGTGTAATAAAATCGACGTGGAATGCAATGGATAAGGTGTCAGTTGTAAGGATTAATCACATAATAAATTTTTAATAAAATAATAAAAAAGTGTTTAACATAGAACATCGATTTATTTGTGATGTCAGCTACTATCTAGGAATACTCTTTGGTAAACAACAATAATAATAATTACAATAATAGAATATTTTTGTTATATCTTAATTAAATATCCATTTAAGTATTGATTAATATAATTAAGCAAATAGGCAATTGCTACTAACTTCTAAGATAAATTAATAAAAATATTATTTTTTATTATTCTATGGGGAATTCATATTCAGGAACTTGAGGACTCATCCAGGCTTACGTATTTATGACACTTCAATAGCTACTAACTTTAAAAATAATATGCAATTGCATATTCGCGTTACCGAGTAGAAACTGCGGGTTCGAAACCTTCAAGGTTTTAGTGGCTTTGGAACTCTTTTTGCAATAACTTTTAGTTCGGCTCAAAAATTTTAAAAAATTTATTGCAGAGCTGCGCCAGACCAAAGTAATAAAAGTTCGAATTCATCGTCAGTTCTAGCAATCCGCTAATCGAACCAATGGAATTGAATGCCGAAAGATGTAAATTTTATTGGGCAACTCCACCAATTCTTTACTTCGATAGATAAAATTCACCACTACTTTTACCAAAGAGTTTCCCATCAAACTGCAAACATTTTTAAAGTTACTAGCATTGAGTCAACCGATGGAGGAGTTTTTGAATGAAAATTTAAACAAAACTTTCTTGGTCATTTATGTTAACTTGTTTAATAAATTTTTCGTGCAAAATAATAACTTCAACAGTTGCGTTACAACACTTAGGAACATTGTCGTCGATTAAGCAGTGCAAATTGGAATTATAATGGTCCAACGTGTCGTCGGACGAATTCGAACTTAAGTTGCCCAAAATTTTAATTGGATCGTCCAATTTCGAACAATCGCCTAATTTTTCTTGGTCGTAGTTCTTATTTCTAATTGGAATTTCTTCTAACTCGAAGTGCGAATCGTCGGTGGTTAAATTTACGTTAAGTTCGTTAGTGCTTTCGTAATTTTGTGACCGTTTTCTAAAATTAATTTTGCCTATTGGACTTATTTTGAGAATTTTTGAATGCGAGTCGCTGCTGCGATTCGAATCCGGCGATTCGCTGCAATTTTTGATAAAAATTGAGCTGTTACGCGATCTATAGTAAACTCTATAGTTGTCGTGACTTCCTTTGCTACTTCTGTATGAGGTAGCAGTTGTACTTATGGTACCATTACGAGAACGTTTGAAGTAGAATCGTTTTTTTCCCGAACACAATAAAAAACCAGTACGGAATTTTGAACTCATTAAGTTGTAGAGGATTGGATTAATGGCCGAATTTAGGTAAATCAATATACGCGAGAAATACAGGATGTTATAGTACATTTCTGCACCCAAACGTTGTACACTCTCGTCGGGCACAAAAATAATCCAAACTGTGAAAGCCCGAAAAGGTAACAAACAAAGGAAGAAGCTTAACACAACCGTACCAAGCATCAGAATGACCTGTTTTCGTGCTCTCACAGAATAACTGTCGATGTGCTTATTTAAAACTAAATTGGCTGCGTTCGAGATCAAATTTTTTGATATAATTAAATATAAGGTTAGAAGGATTATGACAGGAATAATGAAAAACAGGACAATACTACTTAAAAAAAATAGGGTCGACCAAAATGTGTTAGCCAAGGTGTGACAAACCGGCATCTCGGACCCGTCTTCGTCATCAACATGGCGGTACTCAGCAATGCCGAGCATTGGGCTGTAAATTTAAAATCTTTTATTACTAAAACGTTAAACATAATTTTTAAAATTGCCCAAAAAATATAGCAAAATCAACCCAATTCAAAACCAAAAACCAAAAAGTTATTAAAAAAGTTTTGTTTTTAGCAAAAAGAACCCAAAATAATTTCCAGTAACAAAGGTAAAATAACAGAGGTATTCAATAGGCAGGTTATTAAGACAAAACACAAAGACAACACAAACACAGGTTATGGATATGGCATGATATATACACAAATACACAATTGGATGGATGATGATTATATCAACATTTTTACAGGTTTTTACATTATGTACGAGTATATACCTACTACCTGAAAAAAAGTAGTTTTATTTAGAGCCAATAGGTATTGAATTTGCATAAAATTACATTCTAAAAGAATTAACACTTTCTGATGTGGGCTGTAATATTTAAAAAGTGAATATTGTGCTGATCAAGTGATACTTGATCATGAAAAAATTGAGTTTTTATATTGTAAAGTCTGACTAACGTAAAGCCACAGTCCCCCTGATTTTACCTGATGTACTATGCCTAACAGGTTAATAAATCACCCCCCCCCTCTCCAATAGACTGTGTAATACTTGACTTGACTGGGGCTTCGGCCGAATGCCGTAGTCCAGGGACCATCTATCAGCTACATCTAGAACTGGCGGATTGTTAACACGGGGCTTCACAGAACAATTTGAATAGTTGATCAAAAATGGGTACAAGAAATCAAAACTGCGGGCCCCCATCTACACAGGAAACAACAAACAACAGGAAACTTCATAATATAATTTTATTTGACAAGTTAGTATTAAAATTTTTCCTTGAAAACATATTGCATTTAGTTCTAAATTATTAAAGTTATGAAAAAAATTTAAGGTATCTTTTCCTTCGTCCCAGCATTTCCTTGGTGATCGCGAGTTTTCTTTGTACTTACGTGCATCCAAAACTAATCACTACAATACAAAAAAACTGCATAAGCGAACAAACCGAAATCAAAAAAGTCAAAGATTCTGTGATAAATTTTCACACAATTTCACAAAATATTTAACCCCCTCCCCTAAACTGAAAAGGGTTCTATTTCTTACAGTTTTTCGTTTTTTTCGCCGTCTATCCATTACGAAACTTTGGGGAAAATATAACTTTGGTAAAAATTAAATAATTAATAAATTTTGACGTAAAAAAAGTGGTAAAGGTTCCCTGGCGATCTGGATATTTTTTACGTACAGACAAATCTAAATTCGAAGTGAACAAAATGAAAAAAATAATTAAAAATCCTCCGATAATCGACGGAGTTGTTAGGGCCCGATCATAAAATCATCGTTAAGTTTTCTGCAATACAGAATCTATGCCCATGCAAAACTTCAACTGTTCGTAAGGTAGGCCTTTCCCCCACGGTATAGTAGTATATAAAATATAATAAGAAAAAAAAACTGTTTAAATTTATAATTTTAAGAGAAACTAAGATTTAATGTATTTTGTATTTGAATTACGGTATTTTGTAGTTTAAAGTTCAAATGCAAAATTCAAAAGTAAGTTCTGCCTTGAAATCGCTAATAAATTATAGTCCTCTTTCACATATTTTTCTAATATTATTTTATTATTATCAGTACTCGAAAAATGCAGTCGCGTGGTCGCCCATAGTGAGTAAATTTTCTGTTGACAAGCAAGTAAGTAAGTAATCGCTATATTCGATGGAAACAAGTACAAATTTCAATTCAGGGGTGAGCGGTTAGCTCACTGTTATTCTCTCGTACCAATATTCACGGGATCGAATTCTGTAGGGAATCCTATAGAAGGACTTTTCAGTCACTAAATTTATGTCTACCTGCTGACATCAGGTTACATAAATATTTTTGTTGTATTTTAAAGTGTCACGATATGGGAAAAGTCAAAGGAAGACCAAGAGGCCAAATAATCTTCATCAGTGCGGCCTTCAGGCCGCACAACCTACGTGGTCATGTGCATAGTGGGCCGATCACTTTTGTCCACTTATATATTTTTTCCAACTTTTTTCGCCCGCATCATTTTCTAAAAGCTTTATATTAATTTGATATAAATTGCAATGATTTTTATGAGTTAGAGAGCGGTCATCGACACCTTTTTAAAAATTTTTGTTTAACTTTGTTCATTTTTTTACATTTGAATTGTGAGGGAATTTTATATTTGTGAGAGAGGTAGGTAATTCACAGCATAACAATATATTTATATAGTATTTGTTCGTTAGAGAATCATTTGACGGGTTTTTAATCTACTCCAATAAAGTCGAAATTTTGAAGAACGACTTAAGGGTCAAATTTTGTGGCGCGAATCAAATGTATGAAGGAAAAAATAAAAGCCATTAAACCTTAAAGCTTTAGAAAAAATTTTGATGCAAGAAAGTTAAAAGAAAAATTAATTCCTATTTTTGAGTTCACGTTTATAAAGCTTTTAACTGGGAAAACTTGTTCAGTTTTATTTACTTAGTTGTCGGTGACTACAAATAAATTAAATTTATGTTCAATTACTCGTTAATAAGCACATAATCTCTATTGCATACAGTAAATTATTATATAATAGTGAGTTGTTGCCATGATTGCACAGCCTAAAGGCCCCACTATTAATTTTTGTTATTAAGGAGTTGAAACCCTACGCACCCCTTCAAAAATTATTATGATAAATTTAACGTTTCATTGAAGTTGGACAGCCCCGATTTAAATCAATGATTACCAAGGTTGTGCAGCCTAAAGGCCGCACTGAAGGAATTATTTTCCACAGTATCATTGATGATAATAATCTACCTCAGTGACAGGTTCATTTTTCGGCCTCACTCGGCGGATTACGGTTTGAGACAATACTGAATTTAGCCATCTAGTACACAACTTGGGAATAATTTATGTACTAGATAGCTAAATTGGATGCAGTCCAGGATGCTAAAGAAGTATCTTCCCATCCTTCTGAAGTATCTTATAATAGTGAAAGAGAGAAGAAAATTGAAAATTTTAGTGATTTTTAAAAATCTGGAAGTGAATATAAACCAAGTTCAGTTTCAGAGGATTCGGATTCCACTTTGGAAGAAAATTTTGAAGAGACTCAAATAAATTTGGCGTAAATTGAAGGAAAATCAAAGAGAAAGGGAAGACCTAAGAAGGGGATGAACACCAAATATCCTGGACAAATCTTTGCAAACAGAAAAAAACTAAAAGATGGAAATAAAAAATATTTTACAGTTAAAGGCACACAAGTAGAGCCAATTTTTTTTATAGATTTCCATTGAAATTGTACTTTGAAATGTTACACTTGCTATAAGGAAAATATTTTTAAACAATTTTGGGGAAGAATTACCTATTGCTCGCCACCCCAAATCATTTCAAAATTTTTTTATAGCAAAAGGGACCTTATTAGAGTGTACTGTAAAAATTTCGCCCGAGAAAGTATATACAAAATTTTGAGAAAAATCAATTTGAAAAAAGCTAAATTTTACATGTAAATCGTATGTTTAGGCCACGCCCATTACCGAGGTTATAAATATAAGTAGCGCTCGCTCGGAACGGAGCGCATTTGTGAGTCTACTACCGTGCTTATAACATCGCTAGCACGGTCGCCAAACTGAATAAAAAAACGGTTCTTTTCAGAACCACAAATATTTTAAGAATAAGGTCTCTAAATAAAATTAAATTACTTTTTAGGGTGGATCTGGCACGGCCAGAATTGTGCGCATCAAAAAACCTACCCTACGCCCCTCCGGGGCTCCGGGCGGTTTTTCAATCGCGTACGCCGCTACGCGGCAGAGCTAAACATACGAGAAGGCGCCATCCATCAAGAACACCGGGATGAAGGCAACCGGGATCTTAAACCCCCAAAAAATCGCGTAAAAACAAAAAATAATCGATGTTACATGTAGGAGAGACGAGCTGCATCTGCCGGTGCAAAATACTCTAAGTGTTAGGGTCATTGATTACGCACGGACCGACCACAGAATGAGCAACGCGCGGGAATCTCGTTAATTTTACCACTGAATTACATGAAAATTAGCTAACTTCAAAATCGATTTACTCAGAATTTTGATAATACTTTCTCAGAATTATTTTGTTGTAGGGGCCTATATAAACCTTCATCTTTCCATTAGGAAGGTTACAAGTTAGTTCGTAGTGGCAAGCATTACTACACTCTCACCCAATTGGGGGGACTGTACAGCTACAATGCTCAAACAACCCTTATATATCAGCTATATTTAAACAACAAGGAATAAAAAGAAACCGAAATAAACAGTAACAGAAAACAAAATACTCAAACTTATTATATCAATAATATAAAAATCTGCAGAGGTGTATTGAACTGTATTTTAAGAGAGGTAATAATTTTAACATATTTTGGAGAAAAATTTTATGGAAATCAAAAGTCAAAATTAAAATTAAAATGTAACCAAAAACAATTTTGTTGTATTTCGAAATAAATTTAATGATCATTGCAGTTATACAGAAACTTTTAATATATCCAAGTTCATAAAATGATAATTAAGCCAATATTGTAACGGCAAAAATATTGTAAATTGTATCGATATTGTATTTTTCTTTATGCGAAATTTTGAAAATTGTGCGCAAAAATTTTCCAAGAGAGACTGTCAGACTGTAGATGTTTTCCGCATCAAGCTCGGACCCAAACAAAGCCAGACATGTCGAAGAAGTTCCCAAAAGTTACAAAGTCGTATATTGGCCGTTTCATTTCCATAATATACCCAAAGTATTAGCAAAATTAAACGTAAAACTGAAATAAAATTACTGCTTTAGCCCATATAGTTTAGAGATACAGTGCCTCAATAGAACCCAAATCTTTCTTCCAAATGACTTTATTTTCTATCGAATAGTATTCAAAAAGTAACTTGTTTAAAATGAGGAGGGGATAAATTGAGTTGATTACTTAAAGTAAAAACGATAGCTTACTGATTGATGTTTTGGTTTCATTAAACGCTCAGCAGGTAAGCTTAAAAAGATTTTGAAGATTCAAGAAGAGAACATCTGTGGACAACTTTTTAGTCAGATGAACAGAAAAATAAGAAAAAAAAATACAAAATAAGTTTTTAAATAAAAAATCTAAAAAAATAAGGAGTTATTTGGAGGGAAACTATACGAGATACAACATTTTGGTCTGCGTAGTTTAAACTAAAAATTTTGGGCATAGAATACATAAGAAACGACCAATTCTCAACTTTGTGAATTTTGCTACAAATAGCCATTGTAATTTATTGGAAAACTAGAACCTCATCTTGGTTTTGGATGAAATCTCCAAAGAACAATTATTCGAAATACCTATGTGAATTTTTAGTTATTGAAAATTAATATTAAATGATACCAAAAAAAAATCGTTATGAAAATATCAGTAAACTTGTTATAATTATTTCCAGTTCGAAAATAATTTAGAAAATTATGGAAATGTAGATTTCAAATTTAAAACAAAAATAAATGGAAATTTGCACGAAAAGGAACTTTACGAGTGTGAATGCTTATTAAGATAATGGAAATCTACTTAAAAATGAATTTTGAAATAATTTGCTGGTAGTTTTTAGTGTGCATTATAAAGTTGTAAATAATTTACTGTGACTAAAAACTTACGTCAACTAAACACTAAAATATTCCAATTTTAGTTGTAAGTTTGAAAACATTTTATACGGTACACTTTTTTTAATTCTCAATAATTAGTGACAGGTCAGGACTACGAGCGTTTTGAAAAAGATGAAAATGTGTAAGATTTTAAAAAACGGGAGTTCCTGAAAATATTTATGTTGAACGATAAAATATTTGATAAGTAGATTGATACTACAATTAATTGCGAATCTTCGGTTTAGAAATATTTGTCAAAACTTTATGTAATATTTTAATAAAATTTACAATTTTCATGAACCTCCTTTTCTGCACTTTTTAACATTTCTGATCTTTTTAGGCTTATTAAACTAATACCGCAGAAATATTGTGTACTCCCTACTCTTCTGCAGTGCATCGCTCTGCAATTTTACCACTTACAGGTTTTCCGTAAATTCTTCAGATACTACATGCAGATTGCGTTGTAAATGCTCATAATGTCTATAGTAAATTCCTATAGCAGTAACAACATCGAAGTCCGGATTTCCATTTAATTAGTACAATTTTATAATTAAATAATCTAGACATTTTTTATCGAAAGCTTTTATAAAAACATAGAACTTGTTGCTTAAATAATTGTAAAGAAGTCCATATTTTGATGAGTAAATCCGCTCCTTTCCACTCCACCCAAGGGCAAGGATAGGAAATTGGCATATTATAAAGTAAAAATTTTAAAAAGCAGGCGCCGAAGGTTTTCTTCCTCTTGAATGAGAAAGGACAGGTTTACTAGTTGAAGTACGGACTGCCTCCGAGTTACTAAAAAACAACTGGCCGACTCTATCGTCATAAAAGTGTTTCCTACAGAAAATTGGCAAGCACCGATTTTATAGAAAATTTTATGTAAGTAGGTACTACAACTTTGTACATTGCCAAATTTTCGCCGATGTTGCATTTAAGGGGAAAGTGCTGGAAGCAGCGATTAGAAGTTTGATCGAAGTTACAGGGTAGTAATTAGTAGGCACATATTTTAAATTTTAATCATAATTATTTTAAATTAATATTTGCGGGAATTTAGAATTAATTGAAACCGGCAGCGCAAAGTTTGGAACAAATTTTATAAAAAATGTTATAGGGATTCCTCAGAAAATTCTAGGACACGTCAACGTTATTAGACGTATTGCATTTAAAAAAAATTACGATGACGTCATAGCTCAAAAAGAAAACGCGATAAAAAAATGTAAATGGTAGAAAAAGTGACACTTAAAAAATAAGATTGATGTGTTCTAGGATTTTCTGAGAAAATATTTTATCAAATTGTGTTTGCCGAAAAACACCCTAACTGGAGAGGACTAAAATAACTTGGTGCTCTTAATATGGGATGAAAATCGCCAATTTAGTCAATACTTGACTTTCAACTACAGTCACTACTAGTCCAACAGAATAACAGACCAAAAAGAGTTCTGAAATTCACCTGTAACGACTTCGATATTGAAAGACATCCACTAAAAGAAGAACTTGAGTAATTGGGCAATGATCAGTCAGGACACTAGGAATTAACGATGCAATTCCATTCGTTTCGTTATGAATTTTGTAATCAGCACCGGCTAAGCAAAGACCATAACTATGGTGGAAGACCTAAACAAAATAAAAGAATGGTGCGAAAAGGAAGAACTTACAGTGAATCCTTCAAAAACCATTATAGTTCCATTCACAAAGCGTAGAAAGATAAACCTAAAAGCTCCACAGCTACAGGGTCTATCGATACCTTTTTCAGGAGAGGTAAAATATCTGGGGCTAACCCTGGATGCAAAACTCACCTGGAAGCCACACATGGATAAAATTCTTTCCAAAGCAACAGGAGCCTTTTGGGCTTGTCGCAAACTTTTTGGAAGGACCTGGGGACTAAGACCAAAAATGATCTATTGGTCATATACATCAATAATTAGACCCATTGTCACATACGCATCGCTCGTGTGGTGGACAAAAACTAACGAAATCACGACACAAAGCAGGTTGCAGAAATTGCAAAGGCTAGCGTGTCTGGGTATAACAGGGGCTATGCGCACAACCCCAACCGCGGCTATGGAGGCACTCTTAGATCTGCCACCTCTTCACCTACGAGTGAAAAGGGAAGCCATACAAGCTGCCATAAAAATTACCCAAGTCAAGAAATTCAAACCAGGAGACAAGACAGGTCACCTAAAGATCCTGGACTTCTTACAGCCAGATCTGTTTGAAAAACCTTCGGATATCATTCCGAAAATCTTTGATTTTGAAACACCGTTTGAGGTCATCATTCAAGACCGAAGCACGGCTAAATGTCAAAAAATACAAGTGGATACAAAATCCTCCAACTGGTACACAGATGGATCAAAAACTGAACAGGGGACAGGCATAGGCATATATGGCCCAAAATATGAGGCATCTATAGCCTTAGGAACCTATCCCACAATTATGCAAGCTGAAATATTTGCAATTGCACTATGTGCCCATGAATGCCTGCGAAGGAACATTAAGGGCAAAAAGTCAATATAATGTCTGACAGCCAAGCTGCGATAAAGGCACTCAAAGCAAATAGCTTTGAGTCTTTGTCCACATGGGAATGCAGACAATCCCTCAAGAAACTGGCCAAGGGCAATAAAATTGCCCTCCACTGGGTGCCGGGTCATGAGGGAATTGAGGGTAATGAGATAGCCGATAAACTGGCTAGATCAGGCTCAAGGGCTGCCCCGACTGGGCCCGAACCATTCTGTGGATTGTCCAAGACACACAGGGGGTTGGAGGTCCGGAAGTGGGAAGCAGAGAATAAAAAACCCTGTGGCATAGTACACCAGGTCAAAAACAGGCGAAGAAATTTATAGAGTATTCGACTGCAGAGGCTAAAAAGCTTCTTCTACTATCAAAGAATGAAATCAGGCTCATCACGGGGTTGCTCACCGGACATAGTCAGGTGAGATATCACCTCAAGAAAATGGGAATGGAGGACGATGACATATGCAGACTCTGTGAATCGGAAACTGAATCGGCCGAACACATTCTCTGTAGCTGTGATGCCTTAGCCCGATCCAGGCTAAAATATCTGGGACAGACGCAATTAACACCCAAAGAGGTGCAACGAAAACCTCTCAGGAGTATTCTATGTTTTGCTAGCAAAATTGAATTCCTGAATACCTAATTAGCAGGGTAATGAACAAAAGATCAATACTGGTCGCAGTTCTGAAAGGCTCTTGCGGCCAATCGACCCCTAAGTACGTACAATACAATACAATGGTGGAAGAAGTGGACAATTCACCAAACTCATGAATTTCCAACAAAATTAATATAATAGAGTAAAATATAACATGATAATTAAATTAATACATTAAAGGCCAAATTTGAGCCAATCCTGTAAGGTTGGTTCTTTTCATAAAATAAAGAAGATTGCAGAAGTTTAATTTTATTTAATTTTCGAGAATGTAAAATAAAATTTAAAAATTAACAAACTAAAAAAACACAATTTAAATAATCCAGAAGCTTTTGACATAGGTTATGCCTTCTTCCGCAATTAATGTACAAGGTCCTTTTGATCGACATTATAAATGGTCATTGAGCAAATGCTGACGCCGATAAAATTTAATAGTAGATTATAAAAATTTATTTTCTAACATTTGGTGTTGTTGGAATTGGACAATTGGCTGAAGATTAAGACTCGTATAGAAAGAGCCAGCCTTTGTGAAAATGTTAAGCTTTTTCAAAAATCACGACCTGAGCCTGGCAACCAGGATAAAAGTGGCTCGCAGCTATATATTTCATTTAAATTTTTAAATGACCCCCTAAAGGAGACGGTCAACAGCTTAAGCGGTAAGTGCGTACCGACGTCGAGGTTATTATATAGAACAGCGGTTCCCCAAGTAGGTTCCTGAGTAAAACGAAGGATTTTAAAAATAACAAAAATATAACATTGTAGATCATCTTAAAAATTTACTTTATCTAACAATATTTTTCATGCTTGATTCAAAAAATGCATACCGATGTACGTAGGTTGAAAATCCATTCATTCCCAATAAACTACATGCGGAATTTATGTGGAAATTCTAAAACCAAAGTTTTATAGAAATTGTTTAGACAGCCAAATAAATTAAACATTAAAAGAATTACGCGAAGAATATTCAGAGTTTGCAAGACATGCAATACGTATAATGTTGTCATTCGCCAGAACCATTGATTTTATATACATATAAAAGTATATAAAATCAATGCTAGAACGTACTTTTTTCTCAATATATTCAGGAACAAAATTAAACCTAACTATAGATTGTTCATTCTTTATTTATCGACCTGAAAACGGTCCTGTGCGGCCTTAAGGCCGCACAGATCATGAAAATCACGCACTACCAATTAGTTTTCAGATTTTATAGGCTAAATGTAACACGGATATGCAAAGATAAAACAGTTTCAGTCATCTCATTAAAAAATATGTCATATACATGTAGTTTTACGTCCATTCATGTTAGCCTACTGCCGAGGAAGGCTTATCTCTCTCTCTCTCTCTCGGGCACTATTCAGTATTCGCTATTCTTTTTGTTTTGTTTTGTTAACAACTGAGCCATAAGCGTTTCAAGACTAACTTATAGCTTCCATTGTACTTTGCTAATTCCTGGAAGTGGGGTCAATCTACACAGTTATGCACCGCGATGCATCTGTTGACCCTCCCTACTTCCCAGTATGCTTTTATATGTGACTCTGTAACAATAGCTTTCAAAAGACAAGTTTCGCTATCAAGCGCTTTCACATTGTACAATTAACAAATAAAATAAGACACATGGTCAGGCAGCGCCGTAGCAAGAGTGAGACGCTAAACCTTGACAAACCCCTGTAAATAATAGATTAAAATTTTCAAAAAGATAAGAATCTTTTGTGGGGCGCGGCGCATATATTCAAATTTGACTGAATTCAAAAATTTGACCGCGATTTTATTTGTAACATCGCCTAAAATTCCCTGCCGGGCTTTTCCCCAAGTGAGGATTTTAATCCTCTACAGTAGTTTTTCGCCTATAACTCGCTTACCTTTAATTTTTAGAGAAAATGATCATCAAATCAAAATTGAAGAGTACAAAATTCTCTATAAAACAGATTAACAAAACTTTTATGAAATAAAATGGAAATCCAGAGAAACAATTGAAAAAGGTTTTGAATAATTCATATTTTGCATAATTATTTCGTACATTTGAACTTTACCATCGATGGTGAACAGAACAAGGTTTTAGGATTTACTTCAGATCTGATTGGGTGTAGGTGTGTGTGTGTATGTACGAAAAGTGTAGAAATGATAAATTTCGAATTGTCATTATTCAGTAAAGGCTTGGAAGTTGTTTGCATGTTTTCAAATGGATGTTATCCGATCGGTAGACCTGAGCGAAAACGGGTATCCTGCGACGACGTATTCACGTTAAACCATTAAACCATAATACGGCCATGTCCCCGAACATAGCCTATTTTTTCATTTCCCTTTAACTGACTGGGTAACCGGTAAAACTATCACGTTATCATCGCGACAATTATTCAAATATAAAATATTTAAATTGAAAAGAAAAATTCCTACCGATAAAAACAATCTCTATATTGGGGGGGGGTTATCAACGAAACAAATCGACATTACACGACCGGGGGGGTCTGGGGGTATTCCATACCCCCCAGGTACACTTCCCATTATTCAGAACCATAAAAATTTATTATTTTTCTTTGAATCTTTTGCAATTTTTGTTTGTAATCCGAGAAGGGGGGGGCAGCAGGTGATATTTTTCATAACTATCCCAGTACCGTTCTTCATAATACCGAAGGTCGTAAAAGTGAAAGTTTTTCTTTCGCAATAAATTAAGTATGCTTGGGGGGTATTCCATACCCCCCAGACCAACCGGTCCCGGCAGCCTAAATGAATTCCTGATAAGCATCCGTTTGTTTCTATTACTGTAAGCGAGCGCTATAGCAAGGGTAAAGTCGTAAGCAAGGGAGCGCAATGGGGGCGCTAAACCTCGACAGAACCCAATAAAAAAAATTTCAAAATGATAGGAATATTTTGGGAGGGGACGCATATATTTAAATTTGCCTCAGGCGCCAGAAGAGCTCGCTACGGCGCTGTGGTCAGGAGTTTAATTGTGCAGCTCAAATCGCAGATGAAATTATTAGAATAGTGACAATTTTCCTAATAGCGCTCAACAACATAGGAGATTCCACGAATTCTCCCAAACACATAATTTTTACCTTAGTGCTAAGTGTGATTATGAAGGACGTACTGTTTTTAGTCGATCCGAACGACTAATTTTTCGAGAGAGGTATTTAACCTTTCAACCCCTTTTGACTACACCATATTGGCCAAGGGTGAATTGGTAGGTAAATTTATTTATATATTTAAAGTTAAATATAATAAAAAAGGAATCTAACCCTCTCTAATGCTTTGTTAATATTTGTGCAGATGCAAAGGTTCTGCAAACGCTGGTATATAGGGTTAAACAAGGTATCAATTATATTAGACTTCTTTTTTGCGTATGTCATAAACTGACGACGGCCATGACCTATAAATTACTGAGATTAACTGCTAACGTAGAGCTCCCAGGTTCGACTCCATGTGCAGTCTAAAATGTCTTGACCGTCTCTGTACTTTGGAGGACATGCAAAACCGTCGGTCTCCTTGTGTTAATGATTTGTTATCAAAACAATAAAAAACGACTACGAACATAGCCTGATAGTTAGCGCGATCAACTGCTAACGTAGGGCTCCCCGGTTCGACTCCGGGTACAGTCTAAAATTAATTGAGGCGGTCCCCCTGGGTTAATGATTTGCCATCATAACAATAAATAACAGGGTGCAGGCACATCGAAAGGCAAGCCCAGCAAGCTACCTGAGATGTAAAATTCAAAATATTCATAGAACTAATACATACATTTTGTAAAAGGGCAGGTCCCAGACCTATATTAAGAAGAAGACTTCTTAATAAGAGTAGAAGTAAAAGAACAATCAAAAAATAGGGTTACATGCTTATCGAAGGCTAGCATATAGCAAGCTATCTTCTTCTTCTTCAGACTCTCTCATTCCAATATTGGACATAGTCCTCCCCTTTATCTTTCCATTTTTCTCGGTTACGCGCGGTTCGCATCCATCGTCTTCCGGCTACCTCTTTTATGTCATCTGCCCATCTCTTGGGCGGTCGTCCGACACTCCTCTTATTGCATCACGAGGAGTTTCCTATCACGTAGAGTTATGCCGAGCATTCTTCTCTCCATTGCTCTTTGTGTCACTGCTAATCGACTTGCAGTCTTATTTGTAATTGTCATAGCCTCCACGCCATAGGTTAGCACTGGTAGTATGCAGGAGTCATATATTTTTGCCTTGAGCTTTTTTGGGAACTTTTTTGACATCAACACAAACGAAAGTCTTCCAAATGTCACCCACCCCAAACTTATTCTTCTGTTTATTTCAGCGTCCTGGTTGTCTTTCCCAAGTCTGATGGTATGGCGCAAGTAAATAAGATGTAGAAAAATATTGCTCAAAGAACTAATTAAATAATTTAGTTAAAAACAGGCCATAGACCTACACAAAGAAGAAAATGTCATAAACTATTTATATGCGAGGCCGAATGTCGAGCTAAATGGTCACTATACTCTCGCAGAGCTAGATGTTAGAGTGATAGGGAGTCACTCTTTTATTAATAGCTGCTACATTCTAAAGAGAATGGGTGCGTTTAGCGAGCGCAGCTGCTTAAAGTCATCAGTCAACTATGTTGAGTATGATGACATTCAACTATTTGAGTTTCGCTAAACGGTATGCTTACAGTCAGCAAGCCAACTTATATACATTAACCATTTTAGTTATATTTGATTTGAGTTATTTATTTAATATATAAAAAGTTTCACTTATATAGCATTTCCGTATGGGATTATCCATTTAATCCGGATTATCCGTTAAATTCATCATTAGCTGTGCGACGCAGCGTAAAATTATTGCGCTGAGTTGTTTACTCAACAGTTGTAAGTAAGCGCTTGCTCAGCGTACCGTTTAGCGAAACCGCTGTAGTCAACTTCTCAGCCGCTGACCTTCGCTAAACGCACCCAATATCTCTACCTCGCTTCCGAGGTTTACAAATTCGTTTGTTGGGGTGAATCGCTCCACGTGTTACAAAGAGTTAGTTGCTTTACATTGTTACTTTTCTTTCTGTCTTGTTATCTTCCTGCATGTTTGGTCCTCTCTGGCTATTTCTATAGTCTTGAATGTTTTGCTGCTTTCCCCACTATGCCTCTCCATTTTATGACGATTTCTTGCCTTTGAACTCGTCATGTATCAACCTACAATAATTGTTTTGTTGTTTGACCACTGCCATTTATTTCAAAATAATTAAGATGGGAGAACAGCCACTTCCTCTTTTTGAAGTTCGGAAAAGAGCCGCGAGTCGAAGCGTTTTAACATCACTTTTTGATCGGGAAGCGGTACGAGAGGGTCGATTGTCGCGCGTGCTAGAAGTATACATTAAAACTGCCGTGTACGCTAACATTTGGGTAACAGTTTTTATTCAGAAGAATCACCAGTGCGTTGGAGGTGGGATTGAGCCTTTTCATTGCCGTTTACGGAAGTGCGGTGCAGATTTCCATTATCTATCTTCGCTGGCCCGCCACCATATTTTTGTTCCATCGACGGCTGATAGCAGCTTAGTGCGCGCGCATCGCGAGACGCCCTCTCGGGGAATTTTAGTTCAATTTTTGATAATCGACGCTTCCGGAGTCTTTGACACGGCGCGTACTCTCGCCAACCGTTATCGAGTTACCAGATCAGGAGTCAATAATTGTAGTCGTGCCAGTTTCGTTTGTCGTTCCTGTTGGGTTTTTGCTGTACAACCACGGTGTAATCTTTCCGTCAACGAGTAACCATTGGTGCGAGCCGACCAGAGTATTTTGGAAACACTCTTTGGGGTCATCGGTCCAGCCAAGTCGTTCCAACACCACATCGGGAGTCTCTGGAGCGCAGTCAGTGGAGGGGTGTGCCGCCGTACTTTCCGAGGAGGCCGAGTGGAGGAGGGTCAAGAACTTATTCCGTGGGCAATCCGCCTGGAAGGGGTGTGTACTGTTGCCAACATTGTGTAAGCTCCCAGACGTCTAGGTGAGATAATATCTTTACATTCTTTTTGGGTGGGATTGCCGATTGTTCTTATACGAGTTTTTTTGTACTTAACGTAATCGCTGGTGCGAATTGTTGCGCACCTAGTTTTATTATTCATTCACGAGGTGTCCTTGTGGAGTCGGCTGCTTCACACCGAGTTTCAATTTGGCTGACTTCCCTCAGAAGCCGGTAATTGTGGTTCGCGACACCGTTGTTTGTCAGCTGTCATTGTTTTGTTTGTGCCATACATATTTGTGACATTAAATATTAATACTAAAGTACCGTCTTTTATTTCCCTGAGAGAGGGGGCACCATTTTTTTTACCTTACAGGGTAAGTTCGTAACCTGGACTAGCGACCCTCGCAAACCGACGAGAACATCCAGTAGCTGGCTTAAAAAAGAACATCTAGGGTACCCACGTTGATAAAAGTGAGGAATCATACCTTCACGTGGAGGAATATTTTGCTTTTCGTTAGGCACCCCCTCATTAGGGGTGCGGATCAGCGGAAAATTCTAACAATTTCTGTCTATCATGTACCTTTTTCCTCCAGTTAACGACCCCCATCTCTCTCAAGTCTTGCGTAACCTGATCCCACCATTTAATTCGCGATCTTCCTCGAGGTCTATTTTCACCTGGTTTCCACAGTGTTATCTCCTTTATAGCCGCCGAGTCTTCAGCTCTCATGACGTGTCCCATTCATCTGATTCGCTGCGACTTCACGTGTCTGACTATATCCTCTCCGTTCATTAACTCCCGGATTTCATAATTCATTAAAGCTCTCTGCTCTCCATCAGCTTCCTTCCTTGGTCCTAGCAAGCTTCTCATAACTCTTCTTTCGAAAACTCTCAGTTGTTCCTCTTCATCGGCCGACATACACATTGTTTTCGACAGAGTCACTCTTACTCTTAGTATTAAATAAGAAATATTCAAAAACGATTGATTATTTAACTTTTTGAAAATATTTACAAAATAATTTTTATGCAATCCTGTGTAGGAAATTATCGCTTTATGTCGATTTTACGGTTGTCTTTTATGGAGTCCATCCTTAAAATCATGGCAAGCACGTCCGGCACGAAACCTGAGATCCTGCTAAAGCTGCTTAACACAATCCTTCGAGAGGGGAACTACCCGGCTGATTGGAAAGAGGCAATCCTTGTCTTTATACGAAAAGGGGGAGTAGCATGAATTCCGGAATTGACAAATTCCCTATATAGATTCGGAATGCTGACGTTTTTATAGTAGATTTAAAAAAAATTGCGGAAAAATCATAAGCAGGCCTTAGAAACACCTTTTAAAACGGTAGATATAGCGGGAGTCTCACATTGGCTCCAGGGGTTCATAGGCAACGACCACCACCAAAGTTAATAAAAGCAGCACGAAGGACTTGTTCGCAAGTGTTTCGCATGTGAGATGGATAAAAATTCGGTTTATTTTAGAACGCCAATAATTTACGAATTAGGTTTCAATTATTTTTATGTGTATCTCACTTTTTGCGTTCAACTTGTAAAAAAATTCGGCAGCACGTTAGATTCGCCATCCCTTAAGGGCTCGCCACATAGCCTGTGCTGTGCTATGCTATGCTCTGTGTTATGTCAACATAAACGTTGAACAATGTCATGGTCATGCGCAAAATAGCATAGCAACTCATAACTATGTGAACGTCACTATTGAAACCCTATGTTTCTACTGCAATGTTTGACATTGGCATAGCATAGCACAGGCTATGTGGCGAGCCCTTTAGAATCGACATAAATGGATCTAGCTTTTCGGGGTAGTTGTTTTTTGGGTGTCCATTCCACTTTTTGCGTTCAACTTGGAAAAATAATTCGATGACGCGACATATTCGAAATTCATTAGATTCGACATAAATGGATCTAGCATTTAACGGTAAATTTGTAATAATTTAAATTAATTTAAAATGTAATGTTCTACATGTTGTAAAACGTACGATGAACTTCTGAGGTGAATATTTTCTAAGTGTTCAGAGTAAACGTACCGACAACAGAAAGCGTGACGTATGGTTGAACTCTGTAAGAAAAACCCTATTTTTAATCAACTTCAAGGGCTCTTTTGGACTAGTAAATGTTAATCTTCCGCAAATTTTTTGTTTCAAATCTACTATATAAACCTTCAGCTTTCCGAATCTCTATAGCGAATTTGTCAAATCCGGAAATGAGTTGCTTTAAAACATGTTATCATGTCACATGGAAAATAAGGACATCTTAAGTTATCAATTTACAATTGAAGATTAAAGGCGCTCTTTACGCGTAGTCTGCACCTGATGCTGAAATATCCAATTACGGTCCTGGGTAATGGTTTGATAGACAAGTGGACATCGCCAACAGGATTAATTATTATTTTTACATAAAAATATAATCTCAAAAATTAAAGGATTGTTAAATTTTAATTATGAATTTCCCTAATTGTTGCGGACATCAGAACAAAGAAGAAAAGAAATTTAATTGGAACGATAATGTGCAATTAGACAGTGCGACAATTAAACGTTAATTTCATGGTGCAATTAATTTAACATTATGTGTATCAGTACATCAAGGTATCGAATATTCTGTCTCGGAAACCATAAAGCTAAACTTCAATTAGCATTCAACTCAGCTTCCCATTATGCGACACCGTGCCGGTTAAGCTACAAATATAACAAACAATAATTACCTTTTTAACACCAAACAAGTAAACATTCAAATAAACTTCATAAGTAATTGAAAATTGTAGCTTTCAAGATTTTCTTTCAAATAATACTGTCACCGTATGTTTCGGAAGATTAACATGAAGCTTTCAGTAATATGTACTAATACCCTCTTAACTGAAATAGTCTTCTGTAATTAGGATTTAGGTTTGCGACGGTGGATCTCTAACTAATAGCTAAGATTTGATTTGATTAATTAACTTTTTGTGTGCCACTTAAGGGAAATTAAAATTTCCGAAAGAAGTAAATTAATTAGTCCGGATAATAGTGCACGTAAAAGTGCATTCGCACATAAATTGCATTGTTAACTCTACATTCTTGAGAAGTTTCAGTTGTTCAAACTTAGTTTGTAATTTATTGCACTTTAACAACACTAAACTTCGTCAAGAAAATAAATTTAAATTTGCCCAAAAAGAACACAATTTAAAAATGTAAAAATTTAAATTTTACAATAAAAAAATTTAGAATTACGGACCTCGAGTAAGAAATAATTGTCTGCAATTAAATACCCCAAATAAACTGACGGGGTAAAATATTTTTCAATTAATGCGATCATGAAGATTAAACGGCGGTGTAACAAAATTTGAAAAAAAGGGAACCTAAATAATGGAAATAAAGTTTGCTGATTAGTTTTCCATTATTTTTTCATCGTTTGGGGAAAACTTTTGAAACCTTCTGAATTTCTTATCGGTCGTTTCGAGCATCTTTTAATATATTTCATCCATTGATAGAATCACAACGTGTCCCCTAAGCATTTTTAAATCACTTCTAAAAAGGAGATGCCACAGCAATGCAAAATCAATGCTTAAATTATATCCACGTGATTAAACATTCATAATTTTTGCTGTATTATCAAAAATCTGTGATAGATACAAAAAACTTCACACAGAAACAAGTTTTTGTAATATTCAAGTTTTACATTCATAAAACTTAAAATTATAAAGGAAAATCCGGGTAAAACGATACTACTGTGAAGAAAATTTTAATAAAACTTTCGAGACGATTTCAAACGTAATGAAATTTTATTTTTTTTTCAAACAAGATGAGATGTCTGATATTATTTTCTGTAAATGCCCTTTCCGCTAAAACTATCTACTGTAACGGATATTTGGTGACGCGCAAAAAATAAACCAAAAATGTTAACAAAAGTTAACTACAAATTTCTTAAATTGGTCAGAAAATTAACCACTGTTGCAGTTTTACTTCGACGGTGTTCATAACTTCGCTAGAATGTGAATTTTGCGACGGTTTTATTGTTAATACTTCCTACTGCATAAAAGTAAACCTTGAAATTGTGCAAAATTGAATTATATTGATCCGGAAAGAAATCACAGGGCAATGATCGTCTATTTGAGATAAGAACATTTTTTCAATTCGGCAAATTTTGTGTAGCAGTAATAAAAATGTTATTATATAACGCACCATATTTTTTTTATCTTCGCGGTTCAATCTTGAAATATTTTTTAATAAAACGCAAACTAATTTGTTTTTGAAAAATTGATCTTTGGAACATCTATAATTTACTTAATTTATAGGTTTTAAAATTTATTTTTTATTTATTTATTAAGTCCTGATTGATTGAAGGTGAGCGCTATATTCCGATATTATCGGTTTTTGCATATATCTCAGAAAATATTGACTTTATTGAAAAAATAGTGATTATAAAAATGAAATAAAATTAAATGCTTTATAAAAAAGGTGTGATTCATATTTTTCATATCTGGAATAGTTTTAGAGAAAATTGACTGTGAATATAGCGAAGTCGGTAGCGAGCTTCAAACACCTTCTATACCGGTTGTATACAGCAAATACCTACAGCCAAGGTGAAAACTCTATAAAACCTTCCCTTAGATAATCTCATCATCAAGAAGAAAACACTGATGAGAACTCGGAAAGAAAAGTTGAATTTATAGGGATTACTTCGGCAATTAAATTACGAGTACTCTGTCTTCTGTTCAGATTAGTGTTTCGCTATATTTTTATACAGAAAATTTCCATTCAGTACTCCGCCGCCGCCATTTTTGTATGGTTTGGAAAAACATGGCACGTGTATTAACCATCGGCGCCGGAGTGAATGTCAATGAGCTGAAAAGTTCGTATCGTTTCTAAGAGATGGCCCCACTAGAATTTTTTTCATATGATTTTCAGTGAGAACTAACCTTCAAACGATACGTGTCAAAATTTGACAGCGATCGGACAATTGATTCGTGAGTTATACCATTTTGAGTAAAGCAACTTGTGTTATTGGAAAAAAAATGGTTAAAAAGGAATTTCGTGTGTTAATGAAACACTGGTTTTTCATGGGAAAAAATAGTGTTGGAACAAAAACTTGGCTTGATAAGTGTTATCCGGACTCTGCTCCAGCGGAAGCAACCATTCGTAAGTGGTTTGCTAAATTGCGCACAGGCCATAAGAGCATCGAAGATGATGAGCGCAGTGGACGTCCAAAAGAGGCTGTTACAGACGAAAACATCCAAAAAATCCACAAAACAATTTTGAATGACCGTAAAGTGAAGTTGATCGAGATAGCTGAGACTCTAAAGATATCAAATGAACGTGTTGGTCATATCGTGCATGAATATTTGGGCATGCGAAAGCTCTGTGCAAAGTGGGTGCCGCGTGTGCTCACAGTCGATCAAAAACAACAACGTGTTGATGATTCGGAGCAGTGTTTGGAGCTGTTCAACCGCAATAAAACCGAATTTTTGCGTCCATATGTGACGATGGCTCCATCACCACACTCCAGAGTCTAATCGGAAGTCAACTGAGTGGACTGAACCCAATCCAAAACACAAGTTGCTTTACTCAAAATGCTATAACTCACGAACCAATTGTCCGATCGCTGTCAAATTTTGACACGTATCGTTTGAAGGTTAGTTCTCACTGAAAATCATATGGAAAAAAATTTAGTGGCGCCCTGTCTTAGAAACGATACGAACTTTTCAGCCCACCATAATCATATTTCTGAAGAATACAAAATTGTTTAAGCACCACCGTATTCTAGCTTATATCCTTCGACGCTGCTTTCCAATCGGTGAAATATTATGCTTTTTATCTAAGTTCTATAATACTATATTAGTTTGGCCAATCTGCTTCTTTAGGTGTCTTACCCGATTCAGTCGTTGGCGATTACCATTTCGAAAGTATTGGCGTAGATTTTCTGTTCCTCCATGGAAAGACCGGTCTATTGTGGAATATTACGAAGCCATGACAGTTTCTTGCGACCAATCCATCTCTTTCCATGTGGATTCCCTTGAATGATAAAACGGAGCATGCGATACTTAGGACCTTGGATGATATGTCCAAAGTACTCCAGATTTTACCTCTTTGCCGTATCCAGGAGTTCACGATCCTTGTTGATCAATCTTAGAACCTCCTGATTGCTTCTATGCGTCTGCTATGATATTCTTAGCATACATCGTGATAACACCACATCTCAAATGCTTTGATCCTATCCAATATCTGCACCTGGAGGACCACACGTAGCACTTGAACCTGTTGCGTATATGAAATCCTTGTTTGTCAGTAGTGGCTTTCCATGTTTTAAAAGTGTTTCGCGCCATCTTGATGCGAATTCTGATGTCTTCAAACTCTGTTTTACCATTTATGCAACCTCCTAAATATTTAAACTGGTCCGCTCTTTCTATTTTTGCTCTCTCTATAGCAGTGGTTCCCAAAGTGGTCCAGGTGGACCCCCTGGGGGTCCATAGGACACCACACGGGGGTCCACGTAGACGTGAAAAGAAAACAGGGGTTCACAAGTTGTAAGTAGAATATGTATTCTATTCATATTATTCTACATACAGTAGAAATGTGGCAACAGGGGGTCTACGAAAAAAAAGTTTGGGAACCATTGCTCTATAGGATCAAATCAACCGAGCTGACATTGATTTTGCCTGCTGCTATCTATCATTTGATTTAACAACGTATTGAAGTATTCATTTTTATTTAATTGATTTTTAATTTCAATTTAATAAAGCTTTAAAAGTTTTTAAACGTTGTCGCTTCAAATTGATATGGCTCTATCGCAACCATTTGCTATTCTTTTGTGCGTGTTACTATGGCCTTGTTCGGTCTGGCAATTTTTTCACTTTGAAAGTCCGCCGAACATTTTTTGACGTGTAGTTCTTAAATGAGAGCAGATAAAGCGCTTGAAAGCATGGAAAAATCCCAAATCGAATTATCAGAATGTGTTGATGGAGCTTCAAAGCGAAAAAAGTGCCAGACCGAACACGGCCTAAAATGTGCAATATCATTTTTAAAATTTAAAATTTTATATCATCTACTTGTTTCAACTCTCATCCAATGCTGAAAACACTTTTATACAACGAGAGACTTAGATTGTCCAACATTGCAGGCATTATTTATTTACCCATTTTTAAGACTGATATTCGCAAAAAGTTTCCTCTTCGAGGTCATAATATGTTCTTGATATACTATTTGTACTTCTAAAAATGTGTTCTCAAAAAAGCAAAATAAAGGTTGACGTTACAGCTCACAATTGAAATACGATCAAAAACTGACAATATCGAAAAATGGCGTTTTAAAAATATGGTTGACGTGTTCGAGGATTTTCTGAGTAAACCTTTCTAAAATTTTTAATTAATGTTCCAGAATTTCCAGACCTGAAATTCACAGGTCATTTTTTCGACAAATATTATAGTAATTAAAAAATTTAATTACACCTTTTCTGTAGATAATTTACTTATTTTCAATTTTTATAATAACTATTTTTACAATAAAGTCAATATTTTATTAGATATACGAGTACATATACAAAAAAATCGAAATTTTTTCCTAAAGGAGTGTGCCTAATTTACATGATGGTGGAGACGACTCGAATTATTTAAAATATGTGACTTTTTTATTATAGAAATTAATATTAAATGAAACCTTATCAATTAATTAGTTAATTAAAGTAAAATGAAAATTAAATTTACGTCAACATCTGATTATTAAAAAAATATCTGATAGCAGTAAACACTGCTGAAAGCTTATGCAAAAACAATTGTGATTTGTGCTTTAAGCACAGTAGAATACGGATTATCTGAGTCTTAGTTATCCGATCTTCCGCGTTAACCGAACCGAACCTCTTAAAACAATCTTCCGTGTTATTCGTGGTAGTACTAACATAAAATCCATTTTATCTGATTTTGCCGATCTGATTTTACGTGAACAATTGGGATCTTTAATTCAAAACACGGATAAATTACGTTATCCTTATCATCTTGCGATAAAAACCGGTAAAATAGTCAGGTTACCATAATAACGGTCTGATAACCGGTAAATTTGTAGGTCCATTTCCCCAGCTCCGTTTATCGCGAATTTTTGAATCGAATTTGGTGTCAATCGTTTGCGTATCGTTTGTGTGTTCATTATGTTTGTTTGTGTTAGCGCCGTTCGTGAAATATCTTAAAATTTAATATAGGGGTGGGGGGAATGCGAGCCCTGTCCATTGTGAATTTCGGGTTGAATTTAGTGTCAATCGTTTGTGGAGGGTTGTGTATTCATTTTTTTCGTTTGTGTTAGCACCGTTCATACAGCCAAAAGAGTTCATGGTGAAGGTAAATAATGGTTAAAAGGTGGTCCCCTGATTAGTTTATTTATTTCTTATCAACCTAAAAAAATTTTTTGTGGTAATGACAGGGGCGGATTATGGGTGCTTAGCTCCTAACTCAGAATATTTTAAAGGTCCTCCCTGGCCCTTGGTTCTTCTTCAAACTTTGTGAGACGGTCATCAGCTTAAGCGGTTACATGCATTTCTGCTAATGCTGAATACCTGGTTCGACTCCGGACTCAGTAAAACTTTATTCTGTCGCCTCCCTTCGGAAGGCAACGGAAAGCTGTAATTTGCCTAGTACGGTCCCTCCGGAGGTGATGTGTGTACTTCCCGCAGTGCGGAGCCAGCGTTAAGCAGTATGTCTATTAATATGAAATTTTGCAACATTTGTGGAAACATTTACTGTGGTTCCACTAATAAATATTTGGACTGCTAATTAAGTAACGACATCTGTTGATATCCTTTTGAACTACAGTAGGTGACCTGAACTGCCTCCTTTGTTTTTCTGTTCATGCCGTTTTTATCCCAGCCCTTTGTCACAGCCAATGGTATGACTCTCCTCAACCCTGTGGCTGCATAAATGTGTGAGTCTTCCCCCCCCCCTTTATTACATTCTAGACTAGAGGACTCAAGAAATTTTCAAACTCCTAAGTATTTATTTTACACTGATATCCGATTAAACCTACCCAACATTCCATTAATTACTATTTAAGCTTGTGTTAGACCACAGGATGGACTCAACTAGGCTGAGGGTCACGCTTAAGGAAGCTGCGACGAAAATGGCCAACGAACTGGTGAAGAACTGCAGCCTTCCGTAAATTGATATATTGAGGGACGAACGAGATCGTCTATGCAAGCAGATCGGTCTAGAGGCTTTGGAAGCTTGCGCTGAAAGCGAGAAATGACGGCCCGCGCCCAGAGGAAGCCGATTCCGAGTACAAGGAGGCCTAGGCTAACCTACGCCATAGCCGATAAGCGTTGGTGCTGGAAGCAAGCAAGCGTCGGTGTTAGAAAGAGGTCTCTGGCAATTTGGAAAATGACCCGTAGGAGTCTAGCCTATAAAATCATTAGAGATAAACTCAGAAGGAGCAGTAAATCAAACTGCTCTGGAGATAGGGACAACTCTTTTCCCAGAGCACGGAAAGTTCGAAGAGCCGTTGATTTTTCCCCTCCATCAGGTGAATGCAAATGCTTCTAAACTTGAGGGTCCCGAGAGGTGGCAAAACGATTGGCCGCCGAGAAAGTACCAGAAGAAAAGGAAAAGGAGACCTTCTTACCGGCATTCAACAATTGCGGTGAAATGGGCTGCTTTCCGACGAGGTGGAAGACTTCTGGGCTAGTGCTCATAAGAAAGGATGACAGGTCGATCGGTGACCTCTCCTCGTACAGGCTCATATGCTTCTTGAACTACACCAGGGAGCTGATCGAGAGAATCATACTGAATTTCGCACATCCTCACAGAGCTCAGGAAGACCCTAATTTGGAATCATAGCCAATGAGGAAATCTGCAAAGTATCCCTATGGGTAAGAAGGTGGGGACTTACCCCTGCCCCTGAAAAATTGGAAGCAATAGTTGTTAGCGGACCTTGACCACTCGTAGAGGGAACTTGGATGTATCAACAGAACGATGAAAGTGACCTCTCCTACGAGAAAAGGCAGAAACCAAATACCCAGAATGACGAAAGTAATGCTGCCGTCCCAAGGAAGAGAATCATATCTGCAAAATTTTAGTTTTGCATGTTTTGATATTTTGTGGTGAGATTATTCCTAAAATTTCATAATTTTAGGTTATTTCGTTAGCACGGCATAGATGAAAATGTAAAACATGAAATATCTCAAAGCTATGAAAATGCAGATAGGACTCTCTTTGTTAGAACTGCAGAATGCCTTGAGGAGCAATTCTGATTTTCGGGGGGGGGGGGGGGTTTTGGGGGGGAAAAGTTCCACACTACCAACTCAAGTCGCGTGGGTGTATATTACGGGACTCTTACCTCTTTGCTGAAGGTACTGCATTGAAAATAATATCTTCCGCGCGCCGTACTTTCATTTTATTGGTGTAAATTTGGCACCCAACGTGGGGCCTCCTAATGCACAGTAATATTATGCTTTCTCATATTACTTTATGATAACTTTATTCACTTGAATAGGACCAAATGTTTATGATGCTTTTTAAGGTAAAAAGCAACAGAAAAGTTTTACCTGGGCTTAATTAAATATTTTTAATTTAAAAAAATTCGGGTGCTATATTTTACCTATAATAGCTAAAATAAACGCAGAGATCCGCCGTCATGTTTTATATATAATAAAAATTAATTGATTGTAAGAAATAGTTTATGTTAATATATTTTTGAATTGCGAATTTTAAACCCTATCAAGGTGGTTTCCCTTAGAAAAATTATATTCTTTTGTCATAAGGTCCAAAATAATTTTAATATCAAAGATTAAAGACTAATGCTAACATGGTGTAAATAGTGGTTTGCTAAAAGTATACATGGAATGTAAAAATAAAATAAATTATACAAGTAAAGCATAAATACATTTTCTACATTGTTAACACTGTTTACACTGTTTACAGCCAAAAAGTTAATAGTGTTTGAAAAATGATGTAGTGTTTAAAATAGCCACTGAGAGCTAAACACAGCTTGGGGATTCCCCATGAAAATTTAAACAAAACCAAACCGGCCATAACAAAGTCCTAAAAATAAATTTATACGAATATCTCACGAATAAGAAAGGAATTACTGGAAATCTAATTCAGTTATTATAATCACTTAAAAAGCATTTGGTTCGATTCCAATAAATAATCTTAAATGAAATAATTCTTAACTTGCCTGCGTAGGCAAAAACCTCAGAAGCGTCGAATAAAGCAAAGACGTCAATATTTTATGAAATATCATTAATCAGATTATCACTCTATAATTTGATTTGGGCACAGTATATTTTATGGCAAGCGCAATTCAATACGATTAGTTCAGTGTTTTTCCTAATGTAAGAAAATATGTTTTTGTTCGATAAAAATTAATGAGATGATTTTTAAGAATTAGAGAAGAAAATTTTTTTATTTTTTATTTTAGGATCTTTGTGCGCAATTCGGAAGTAGGTCCAATATTCATATTCAGTAAGTTATCAAACTATGAAGTTAATAAAAAGTCTCACAGTAATTAAAGTAATGTATTTTCTGCTACAATATGTAATAATAATAACTTAAAAATTGGAACTTCAGTTTTTGTTAATTACGTGAGTTTGACGTGTACAGGTAGTTTAGTGCACCCGAAAGAGCGAAGTTCTCCAAAGAAGACTGGTCGGTGGCAGCGGAAGAAATGACAAACGTCGAATCCCGCTGTCACCAAGGTGTGGGGTTTTAGTCGGTAAAAATCCGACACTACCACCCCACAACATCGGGGTGGTGTCTTTTGAAGATTTCCCCACTCCCACCGAACGCAAAAAAAAAGGTAGTTTAGTGCAGGTCCGGACCCAATTGTCGGCACAATTATTTGTGGCGTGGTTCAGATTCCACGTTAAATTGTAGGTATCGATGCTTAGAATGCTTACGTTAGGGCCATACGTTCTTCTTTTGTCTTATTCTTCTATCTTCTAGTACAGAGCACTGTTCCCAATTCTTTGGCATTATTTGAACAACGCATATGCTGGAACAGCTACCATCTGCTCCAGTTTGGCCAAAACATTAAAAAACGTTTTTTTGCAAATTTCACACCTCTTTAGTCTTTACGCAGCGATGTATAAATTTTCTGATTGACGTCTTTTAATTAAATTAGTCATCGGACCTTGATTTAGCCAGACAAGCAGTAGACGTTGAGTTAAATTGATGAGCAGTTTTTTAATACCGACAACTCATCAAAATACAGTTAATCAACACAGTTGATTACTTATTGTTTTTATTGAACGTTTAATTTAATAGCAGATGAAAATATTAATTGAACTTTTTGTCGTCAAAGAAAAACTAAAACTAAAAATATAATAATATTGTGAACGAATGGTCGGATTTATCAGACCAAGTGCACTTGCAAAATATGATCCGACTTCCAAGTTGCTAATTGTTTCAAATAAAATTTAAATTTCGTTGTTTGAAATTCCTGTGCCAATCGACTTGAAAAGCTCTTAAGAAAGTTAATTTTATAGAATAGTACAAAGAGAATTCTGAAAACACATTTAAACTATTTTGCGATGTTATTCGCGCTGGTTTTGCTTCATTTCCTGTGCATTTCAGCAACTAAAATGTTCAACTCAAAATAACTAAGCACTCGAATCGTCTTAGGCAAGTCTCCAAAATTCGATTTACTTAAGACAATTTTATGGTGAGGTGTATAGAAAATAAGATGTGTGCGATTATTTCATCAAAACTTTATCACAGTCGAGTAGACAGGCACGGTGACTGACGACTTTTAATATTTCGCGCGACGTAAAATGTGTTGGATGTTAAACAGTTTGGCGGATCAGTAAAAAAAAATTATTATAAAGTAAAATTTTGAAATAATCGATTTTACGATAAATTTTCCAGTCAATTCCCAACGGCATTGTTGAAGTGTAAAGCGCTCGAATTGGCAATTTCCCAAACAGTAAATTTTATGTGTGACCGACACCAATTCGAATTTAGTTGATAATTATTTAATTTTTTGTGAAATTAACAAAACGAATTTGAAACAGAAACAGTTTATCTGTCAATAAAGTGAGAAGTTTTATTGTTGGCGCGTTGATTACGATTTTCATCGGTTTCGCGTTTTTCCTCGTTGTTATTTAACGCTTAGTTGATTCTCTATTCTGTTTTGTAACTTTCATTGGTACTTGTTTTTATAATCAACTGGATTTCTTGTTTGTTGGGTGACATTGATGTTGACGCTTAACTGGACAAGAATGGCACATTTATAGTCGTCGACAGTTCCGAATTGGAAAGTCTTCTACCCCAAGCTCTGATGACCATAAACGACCAAACATACAAACTTAAAAAAGTATGTAGGTACATAGAAAAATCATGTCATTCGCATAGGTTCATTAAAAAAAAAATTTTGACGGCAAAATGGTTGACTTGACAATGGAAAGTGAAGAGACCGAAATTTTAGCGGATGGAATGATAAACACGCACACGCAGGCTGAATATTGTTCGATAATGAATTTAAGAAATTTTTACTTTACACCTCTGCGAAAAATCCTTTTGTTTTGTAAAAAATTACATATTAAATGTGAGAAAAATTACTATACGGTGTCAGTATAAGCTATGAATTTTTTCATCTGTTCACTTCGATGCTGCAGTATTGTAATTAAATTATTAATGAGCTATGATAAATTAACAGCAAATGCCGACTTGGCGGTAAGAAAATTTTACGTTCTATAAAATTGTTTATTAGTATTTTCCGCTATGTTAAATAGTTTCCTCGGGAGATGCAGCGAAACTTCTTGTAAATATTTTTGTCGTTTTCAATTGTTTGTTTCTCCGAAGATGGATTCCACAAAATCGATATTTTTATTATATTGCTCCTTTCGACATAATATCCAAATTTGAAGTGGTTACGATTCATGTCATTAGTCCATTCTCCATTTTACTGGACTAAAAATAAGCAGAAATTTTGTGTATATTTTCATGATTTTACTTCTAGAAAACCGGTCTCTCTAAGCAGCAGCCCAGTGGACTTTGTCCATTAGCCCTCCGTCCAATTTTGGTCTGGATGTGCGGTGAACTTGCAAGGACAAAATTCTAGTTTAATAATATTCTGAAGTTGTCAGTATTATTATACTATAATTTATTTTAAGCTTTAATAACGTTCTGACCTAGCCTGGAATTGATTTTGACAGCGATGAGGTGGAAGAAGAGTATTAAGGAGGATATATTGAGTACGATCTCGAATTCCCATACGGATTTATGTTTTAATTTCAGGTTTAAGTAATTTTAGGTTTTTACCCAGAAAAAATCCAATCCTTTTAAGTCATCTGAAAGTTTAAGAATTTGGAATTCTTCAGTTATGTGTCTACCAGTAAGGTAACGTCCATAAAGGACGTCTACGCCTGGGGGGGGGGGGATATTTACAAAGTGTCACCAAGTGGGACCAGGGGTGAGGGGGGTTGGACAAATGTGAAGTCCGTATAAAAATCCCATTTTTGGGATTTCTAAGAAAATCAAGTTTGAATATATTTTTTAATGTAACATTTAGTAAAAAAATTTATTTACTCCTTTACTTCTAAATGTAGTGCGAACAATTACGTGTCAAGTTCGATAAAATTAGGGGGGTCTTTGATTTGTGACCATAGGACGTTCCTTGTGGGTGGGGGGGGGGTTCTGAAGATTGTGACAAAGGGGGGTTAAAAGTCAGGAAAAATTGCGGAGGTAACCCCTTAGTTATTTTCTTACATGTTGCCATGTATTGCTACTGTTTAAGCTCTAAATTTATTTTATATAGCGAGGGAAATTAAATGGCACTTAATTAAATAATGCTCCGACCAGCTATGCATGAGAACTCTGTAAATTTTAGGGTCAAAAGTGGGTTCATGAATCTGTCGAATGCTCATATAAGTTATCTTAATTTAATAATTTAAGAAATACACCGGACAACAATTTACTGTACCTTACACCTATTTGTTCTTTTCCTCACTGCTGTTGATTTAAATGAAATCAAACGTAATCATTTGTAAACTAAGTAATGTAATTTATTGACAAATATAATAATTTAAAAAAACAAAAGATGTATTTTTAATATTTGGGAGTAAATCAAATTTACAAAAACAATCAATAAAAAATTTTTATAAATCCCCAAAGTTTTAAATCACGCGCGAACTGATTATTACTAATGTTACTAAAAAGAAGTGTCGACACAAATTGCTTACCGAAGTAATCGTGCACGATCGATGCGTAGAACACGTAGCGAAGAATCAAGTGAAGATGCCTCGTAGTTTGGTCCAATTCCCATACCATGAAAATTTCCAGGGTGAATTAATGATCAATGAAGTTTCTGCCTTTATCCGGATAGACGCTCAGGTAAGTCCAATTTTCAATAATCTTCTTTAATTTCCAATAACTCATGAAATAACCATAAAATTATCAACCATATAAAATTTACAGTGGTCACCAAAATTTTCCAAATATTCTTCAAAACTTGTAATAATCTTCTTATCATTCACAATTTCCAATTTTATCAAATAATACTTAATTAATTTCAACTTATTATCGAATAATTTCTTGATACTTTTGAAACTCGACTTCTTAATTCTCATCTACTCTCATACGAGACTCCAAATTACGTCCTCACGTCTCCATGGACGGAACGAGACTTCCGCTCCATTCTCCTCGATAATCCCACCAAAATTGTCTATCTGACCGCGCACTTTTCCTTTATCGCACTTATTTTAATTAAATTTGAAATCCCACACTTTTACAAATAAAAATTTATTTTTAATTTATTCCCAAAATTATGAACAAAACAATTAAATCATCATTTGCCTTTCACACACTTTTGAAATTCTTGTTTACAAAATTATTACGTTTGTTATTTTTCAGGTTAGATGAAGCAAGCAGTTCCTTCTGAAGTTAAGAAGATGCAGGTGTAAGTCTCTAACTTTCATAATGGTCTCTAATTTGAACATTACGACATGAGCATTCCACAGGAAAGTAACCCAATTATGCTAGACCACCCCCTATGGTAAACAGGACATGACAATGTATTTTAGTAGATTCTTCCATAAAGGACGTTCACGCCTAGAGGGGAGGGGGATTTACAAAATGTGACCAAGTGCGACCAGGGGGAGGGGGGTTGGACATATATGACGTTCGTATAAAAATCCCATTTTTGGGATTTCTCAGAAAATTGCGTTTGAATATTTTTTGATGCAATATTTTGTAAAAATAATTTATTTACTCCTTAAATTCTAAGGCGGTTATTCTGTAAGTCGTCTTTTATTAAACGATCCTTTAAAATTAGGTAAAGTTGGGTTTCCACTTAAAATATCGTTTGTAATTCAATTGTTTACATCGTAAACAGTACTTTACCTATTTTTAAAGGATCCTTTAATAAATAACGAGTTACAGAATAACCGCCTAAATTTCATGTAAAGAATGTCGTGTCAAGTTCGATTCCAAACAAATGAGGGGGGGGGGGGCTTTTATTTGTAACCGTAGGACGTTCATGGGGGGGGGGAGGTAAAAAAATTGTAACCAACTATGACAGGAGGGGGGTTGAAATGCCGGAAAATATTGCGGACGTCAATTATGGACGACCCCTAATGCATATGAATGGATTAACGAAATTAAAAACTCTCCGAAATGTTAAATCTAACATAACCAGGGGTAATTAAATTATGCTTTCACAATACTTTTACTAATCATTTAAATTTTTATTTAGAATTTGCTAGAATGTCTGCACCAATTAAGTGCGTAGATTTCATTATTTGTTACAACAATAACTTTTAAATAAAAAATATTAACTTAAAAAATAAATCTAATAAATTTTATTTTTGTTGTTGTTGATTTAATATTCTCTATCGCCCACCGCATCACATTGCCCCCCCCCATAGGAGTAGTGACGAGTGAATAGTCATCACATCTAGACGTGTTACCGATATATTGACCACTACTAGCACAATTTCTATCCCGAACACCATCCCTGAAGCTAAAAATTCGTTTTCGAACGGAGGTTGGAAAAATTGTCTGCCGCTATTAGCGGCATAGGAGGCCAATCTTGAAGCCGCCAACCAGGGAATGGAAGTGAAAAAACAACTCGTAAAGTTGGAATTCATACGAGAGGAAGTTGCAGAATACCGCAGACAATCCATATTGGATGTCGATATTTTCCACGACGACCGAGTTGTCTTCCTAGAGGCGCAGAAAAAGGCTGAACCTGCAGGAAAATCATCAACTTTCGACGGTTTTTTACCACCAGTATACAAAAATAGTCAAATTAAAAGGAAGATGCCAGATGCCAGGATGCAGCAACACCTCCCAGCTTCTCAACATCTTAACTTCTCCCCAAACCGCCCCATCTTCCCCCCCCCCCGTCCTTAATCTTGAAGGACGTCGCCATGTGACCTTAGCTCGCTGAGCAGTTATTATTTGAGGGAATCCAATTCTGCAAGGTCCAAAACGTCGCCGAAGGCATCTCTACCAAGCCTTCTTCACCCAATGATTACCGCGGATGTTTAAGTTGTTCGGAGTTGTTAAGTTGTAAACACCTCAGAAGGAAGCTGTTTTTCCTACAACTGGTTGCTAAACGACCTGAATGTCCAAGTCGTGAAGGATAACCTGCTCGCCCGAGGTTTTCACTCATCAGTAGGATGCACCGAAGGCAGTACAAGAAACCACCCTCACTCATTATGGCTACACTTAAACGAACAAATGAAAACAAAAGAACGACAAAAATCGTTTCCAAAACGATTTTGGAAACTTCCTCCTCCATCACCACAAATCATCAGTGAACCAAATTACTGGTTAAACTCCCCCCCCCCCCTTCCACGCATTACATAATTTATAGATCCGGATATTTCGTTTTTTTAAATATCTCCGTGAAATTCCTATTTTGAAAACTTCCCCCCTTCGATCTCATCGCCACAAATCATCATCATCAAATGTATGCGTGAGCGCTCCCAGCCCAAATAATTCAATAGATTCACTACCCAATTTGATCAGCACCTCATGGAATTCCTAGTCTGAATCGAGTCTAACTGCCATAGGCACTACATTTTCTTTAATGATTAATGCCAATTAGTTATTATAAGATTAATTTAAGGTTGCAGAATTCATGAATCGCTTTGGTTAGAGTTTCAATGCGTGGGATCAATTTTTCTTCGAGATATTTTCGTGGACTAAAACGTTATTAACACTATTCTAAATAAAGAACGCAAACGTGTTTATATTTTCTCAAAAACCTCAAAATCTAACCAAAATAATGTAACAAAATATACGTAGCTTTTTGTAGAGCGTCAAATTATTTATAATAATGTTAGCAATAATCCGATGAAGACGGAGTTAGTACTATTTACCAAGAAAAGAAAGCTAATGAGCATGGTAATGCCAAGCTTAATGGGAACTCCTCTGAAACTGGCTGACAATGTCAAGTATCTAGGCATAACACTTGACAGGAAGCTAAATTGGGGGAAACAGTCTGGGACAAAGGTATCCATGACGAAAACATTCAGATATTTACAGACAGCAGGGTAGTCCTTCTGGGGCACTTATGAGCCACAAGGTCACCTCTGGCCTGGTGCTTGAATGCATCCGGGCCCTGAATCAGATATCAAATCAGAATGTCCTTTCTCTTCACTGGGTCAAGGGACACCAAGGCAATGAAGGTAACGAGAAGGCAGATGGTCTGCCTAAAGCCGGCTCAAATTGTCATCCCTGCGGCCCTGAACCGATGATTGTGCCAACCGTCAAAACCCTATAGATACCCTTCTAAAACATCATACCCTAGAACTGCATTCCAGCAGGTGGGCCAATGAAACTGAATGTAGACAAACAAGGGCAGCGATAATAGCACCCTCCAGTAAACATTCAAAATACTACTTGAAGTTGTCCAGAGTCAATCTACGGATAATTGCAGGGATGTTCGCTGGACACTGCAAACTGAACAAACACCTTAACACGCTGGGGATCGTAGATGAGCCAACGTGCCGGGGCTGTAATGAATCAGACGAAATAGCGGAGCATGTGCTCTGTCACTGTCACTGCCAATTCTGTCTTGAATAAGAGAGATATACGTCCGAACGAGACGGAGCGTAGCGGAATCAAGTTCGGAGTACTACTGTATTACAATGAAAACTATATATTATTTAATTACAAAGGGTGCATCAAAGCAACTATTGACCTAACATAACATCGACTGAAAATATGTAACATGATTATACAGCAATCGAAAACATCGTTTTCAGTTGATGTGTGATCATGGTACATTGATATGTTAGATTGTACCAGAATTTCTGACTTTCGAAGGGATAAATTATATAGAAAAAAATGATTTCGCGCTATCCTGGAGAAAAAATACTTTTTACCCCTTCTTTGTCAGTTTTGAAGCAATTAAAAAAATGACTCTTTGGAGCAGTACATGCATGTTATTAGGGATAAAATTTGAAATAAAAATAACCCTTGCGTTTGTTTTCTTCAGGCGATAGTAGAAATTTTTATTGGTAATCAAAGTTATCCGTTATCCGATCTGTGCGTAATATTTGATAAGTTTGTGCGTAAATAATAAATTTTACGTTCGTACTAAAAGAAACGTAAATCTATTTTTCTTTAAACTTTCTCCTCAGTAAGATGTAGATTAAGAATTATTATTATTAGATCTCAAAATAGAAAAAAAACTATGACTATTTCAGAAAGTCAATTCTGATTGTTTACATTGCTAAGAAATAGACGAAAAGTCGAGAAATTGTCTGTATTATGAAAAATATTCTTTGAAGTTCTGGACAATGATGTGTGATTTTTTTAATTCTTTTTTTTATATTAAAAATATTACACAATCGAGGATCCGGATTACGAAATTTTCGGGATCCAAGCTTCGGAGTTTGGCGGCGCATGCAAGCTAAATGGCGTGCATGCCATCACTGGCATACCATAGTACGTAATTTTTCAATGATTAAGTGCCTTCAATACGGTGTCAAGTTAACCATTTAAAAAAGTAGATAAACTATGTGCATTCCAGCTCAGGTTTTTCTCAAAAGCATTTGTAAGTCCCGATTTAATTAATTAAAAAATTAATTCCCCGATTAACAAACCGTTTCTCGAGATTTTGTATTAAACCCTCAAATTGTGATAATTTAATTTAGGTGATTATTTAACTCGTTCATCAATGGAGTAATTGCCTGATCACACCTTGGGAGCAATACTGCCATAAGTCAAAACCAATAAATTTGTTATATCTATCAATTATTATGTCATGCTGTGAATCTTTCGTGGTCTAATTATCTGTATGCCTTCGGGAAAAGGGTCCTTCACAAGCAGGCGCGTTCGAAAAGGTCCTTTACTATGCCATTAAGCAATTAATTTATTGTAACATCAAGTTCAATATTAATGGTAAAAATTATTATGATTTTCGAAGCCCGAACCTGTGCTTTTGGTAAATAACAATTGTAACTTAAAAAACAGGTCAGTAGCATATTTTAAAAATTTAATTACTGTTTTAAAAGTTTATAACTTGATTCGTAAATTTAAAATTTAACTAATCCGCGGCTTAATTATGTAATTTAATGTTCCAAACATTTTTGTTTCGTATTCCTGTTATCATCCTGCGCAGTGGAAGTTATCCCCGAAGACAACTTTATTACTTAATAATATTCTTATATCTCCTTTTAATTATATTTGGATAAGTGGACTCTCGGCTTCGTTTCAAAGCGTTTCTGATTTGTTTTATTTTATTTAATTTGTAACCTTTGTGTAGATTTCGTTTACTTTAGCTTCGCCAAACTTTATTTAGTATCCCTGTTAAATTCACTTTGTTTATTTAGAACAACAGGTTACAAAGTATTGTATAACATCGCGAGGTCCTTATTTGGTCCTCAGATCTCGGGAAGTTGTTCGTTTGGTGTGGCCCAGACTTTTAGAACTTTTTTAATAATTGGTGTGGTGCCAGAGGATTTTTCACTTTTGTTCGGGCTGTGAAGGGCTGATTTATACATTTTGCCCCTCCCCTTATCGTGAATTTTTTAATAAAATTGGTGTCAATCCTTTACCTTTTATTTCCATCGTTTGAGCTTCATAGATTCCGAATATAAACGTTAGGAGGGACTAGAGAAATGTGGTGACTGTTCCCCTCCAGTTGTAATTTTTCAATAAAATTAATAATAATCGTTCAAGAACCTCCTTCTCAGTCCTTTTACCCTAATGAGGGTTTGGTGACCCATCTCGTTCTATCTATTTCTATGCATATGATGTGCGTTCAAATTGTTTTCACATACATAGAGGACCTACTTGTTTAACGTGGGCTCCGAACCACGGGAAGTGTACTACACTTCATTTCGAGATGGATTTTCTTGGCAAATAACCTCGGTGGTTTGCCATTGCCTGCCGAGGACAGACGGTCAGAATAAAGTTTTTACCCTGCCCGGATTCGATCCGAGCGTTTCGCATTATATTAGCAGTAAACGCACTTAACTGCCAAGCTATGACCGCCTCAAGAACCTATTTAAGCTTTAATGAGATTCTTTTCCCATAGTTTCCATAATTCCATAAATTTGTTTATATTCGTTAATTTTAACGACTTCTTCAAGGTTTTATGAAACCATGCATTGGTTTATTAGACGATATTAGCACATGATCCTTTTCAGGTGGCAGATCGAACTGGAAACTGGAGATGGAATTGCGGCCAATAAGTTTGGTTTTTGTAAAGGAAGGTCGACCACACACTCCCTTGAGGAAATGGTAGCCATTGTGAACTCGGTTAATAGTGGCTTGTTTTTTTTCTGCTGACACTGGATGTTCAAAACGCCTTCAATTCGGTCAGTTGGAAAAACATCCTTCAGGAGTTAGAAAGAAGCTAGATTATCCTTTACCTGTATAACGTTATCTTATTCTATTTTAAAGAATTTCTTGCCGCAAGGATTATGGAATATTAGCTATCATGAGGTCCCAGCATTAGAGCAACCAGGGAGCCTCTGTACCCAAGGAGTAGAGGCCCCATTCGCGGCATTACATTGATTTTAAACCCCCCTCCCCCAATCGGAAGAAACAAATGCGTTATAGCGTCTGTAATATGTAGCTTCTATGCAGAGTGTGCCCCATCCAGTGCAACCTTTAGGCCGCACAACCTAGGTAATTATGTTCTACATAGTGATGTCTTCACACTTATCTTATAATATTTATGCCGATTATAATAATTATTTTTTGTACCTTTAGCAATAATTGTTTTTATATCAATTATTAATGTTACTGTGTTACCTAATAGTTAATAACGTCGAATTTTCTTGAAATTACGAGTATGTAAGAAATCCTTGAAGAACTCATTTCTGTTTATTTTATTCGACCCACCCCCAAGCTGTTTACTTAAATAGGGTTCGTGCCCCTCATCCTATCCAAAGACGGGAACAATAACTACTTAAAAGTAATACTCATTTTAAGATCAAGATATTTGGGGTTATTTAATACCCCCCCCCACCCTGCCCGGCCATGGTTCCTATTTTCACTTCCAATTGTTGAATTAAGTATTTAATTTGACAATGACGAGTAACAGAAATTATTATATTTTTCTTTTAAATTTTGTGCCCTCTCATTGAAACAATTCACGAACCGACAGTGAATGCTACACAGTCCCGCAAACTGAGTGGAGAAAAATGTAATTGCAATAAAGAAAAACAAATAACGGGAGAGAGAGGAAGACACGAGGATATAAAAAGAGAATAAGTACAAACAAATAAATGAATGCTCAAAAGAAAAACTCTGCGGTACGACATAAATTAATACATTTGCTGCGATTGTACGATCTTGGGATGGGTTTTTAGTGGTTAGAAGTCCACACCACATTTAATTTCAGTAATTTCATTACGGTCGTAATTTCAGACGGTCGCCAGCTTAGCGGTTAAGTGCGTTGCTGCTAATGCTAAATACCTGGTTTAATTCCGGGCTCAGTAAAACTTTATTCTGACCGTCTCCCCTCGAAAGGCAATGGCAAACCACCGAGGTGTAATCTGCCTGGTACAGCCTCTCTGGAGGATGAAGTGTATACACTTCCCGCGGTTCGGAGCCCGCGTTAAGCAGTAGGTCCCCTATGTGTGTGATAATACTTCAAACGCACAACACATACATAGGAGAGAGGTCGCCTACGTCTGAAAGCAGGCACGCTACTTAAAAAAGAAGAAGAATTTCATTAAATTTCAGACAAAAGTGCTCTAACTAAAGCACTTAACATAATTTTTTGGTTATTTGCAATAAATGCAACAGCAATAAGAATTTGAGCGTTGCTTGCTCGGAGCGATGGTGATAAATATTTTATAATTTCAACTGTTTTAACCTTGGGACTCATACGGTGGGAATTGAAGCTTCAACGATTCTCGATCGATTGGTATTAATTTAATTGTAAAATTTACAATAGATAGGAGGGCATTTCTACATACCCTCTAATAAAAATTGTTGTAAATGATTGAACTATTATTAAGAACCTTTGAAGCTCACATGACGGACCCCCCCCCTCAAAGTTTTCGCGAATATGTGGTTCAAATAATTTGGTCAAACGTTTGACCCTACTTTTATTAAAGAATGCATGATGGGGGTGGGGATGAAATAAAATTTTAGGTCGGGTAAAAGCGATAAAACTTGAGTTATATAATTATTGTCAATTATTGTACAAGGAACTCTCCGAAAAGGAGCAATTAATTAACAAAGAAAACAAAACTTTGAAACAACTTTTTGGAGATAGAGTGTCTAGCGTAGTAATTTTCACGTACTTATTTTCCTGCAAGGTCTTTAGTACAGCCATTACCGTACAGTTTTAGATAGATATAAGATTATGTAACCTAAATTTATAATCTAGAATAAAAATTGCGACCAGGAGCTTGATACGCAAATTATACGTAGTTGTTATAAGTTAAAAAATAATAATAATTGTATGTTTTATAGCATATAAAGAGAGTGACAATTTTTAAACTGTTCTTGCAGTAAATTGGTTACTGCGTTATTTTAAAAATTTCTGTTCAATCAAAGCTTGCTTGAGATTGATTATCCTCGCTGGATTTGCTGACGTAGACGCTCAAGTTAAAAGTTGGCCAATTTGGCCAGCAGTTAGGTATCAACGTCAGAGCAGAATGAATGAATATTTTTCAACTTTAACTCGAGCGACACCGTCAGCGTCAACGTCAGCGGTATAAAATATAAATCCAAATAAAAAAATTGTTTCCGATTCCCTTGTCCTCTCAGTAATTGATGATGAAATGGTAATGGTAGTGTAGTGATGTAATGAATTTAGTAGGTAAGTCCTTTATTAATGATGTATAAAGCTTATTAAATAATTTAACGACCATCTACTAAATAATGTGCAATATCAATATTTATTTACAGTTTACACCATCAAAGCATGGAATCAAAAAAATCACCAGAAAATCCAATAAAAGCTGCATGCATATATGTGCATTATTACAAGCTTAAGCTATGCAAACACCCACTTACCTCGTAAATACGGCCGCTATAAACCAAGCAAGGAGACATATAAAGGAAGCACGAGCTTTTGTGCAGATGTAACCCGCTTTTAATGGTTTGCAAATTGCATAATATCTTTCAAAACTGATGGCCAGTATTGTTAAAACTGATGCATGAGCTACGGTTAATTCCACAAATGGAACAGCTTTACCTAAAAAGAGACAAACAGTTACAACCTTCCTAAAATACAAAGCAGTCAAGTTAGAAAATTTGATAAAGTAATTTTAATCATTGCAGTTGTCAGGAAGTTCCTTCATTATAAATCTGTCTCCAACAAACTCACAATTAAATGAGATAAATTGGAAGCCGTTGGAAATTAAGGTTCACTCTTACGAATCAAATCGAATTATTAAAATTAAAAGAAAACATCAAAACCATTGCCGATTTCTCAACAATGTCGACTACTTTTGACGGGCGCCAAACATTTGTCTGGATTATTTGCATCGCGATAACTTCACTTTTACAATTGAACTTTTTATCAACTTCGTCCAAAAATAAATTTTCAACTCCAAAAAATATGCTACTACTTTTTTCGTGTTAAATTATTCATGACGTATTACAGAACGTGGGTATATATTCACGGGAATACGTAACACTTTTTCGTGTTGCGACATTACAATGTGATAATGTGGGAGGAATCAATAAATTAATGGTAGTTTTTGGTATTTTCGCGACAATGCAGTTTATGAGGCATAGAAATTATTGTCAATTTTAATTTGCGAATTGTTCATTCGAGCTTTAGATTGGTACGTGACTGAACTTTTATTTCATTATAAATTTTTTATTTTTACAAATTATACAACCACAAGCTTGAATACAATCTAATGTTAATGGGGCAGTCCGTTAGCTGTTTTCAACCCTGTCAACGTTTTAAAATTATATATACCTTTACAACTTCAAATTGGGTCTAATTAAGCACAATTTAAAGTAGTAAAAAGGTATGGCAGTGTTTACTAAACTTGGTCTGGATTCTTGTTGAGGCAAATAATATAAAAACAATTATTTTTCGCATTCTCAATACAGCCAATAAATCGAGTGATAGCATTTCACTTAAAATACCCTAAAAACAGCAAGGAATTTAAAAAAAGCAAGTATACAATAAATAATTTTACAGGGAAGTAAATTTTATATAAAAATGTCCGAAGCATCAGAATATGATTATTTTCAATAGTTTAAGAGGCGTCGAAACACCAATGAACTTTTTATATATTTAATTCAATATCAGGACTTTTGTATAATAAAAAATACTTTTAAAAAATTGATAGTGAAATAGAACGTGCAAGAGATCTTTTTTAGGGAATAAAAAATTTTCTTCTGAAAATTTGTAATTTGATCTTATTGTCCATAAATAAAATATTTACCACGATATGAACTCGTTAAAGTTTTATATTTATATGCAGTGAACTATTTATCATATCTCAAAAATATTAGAAACTAAAAAGTTTTATTTGTCACAATGTCACAAATTTAATTCCAACAAAATTATTGATCCCTTGATATTTTATTTAACAAATTTGGTGATATTGACTGACGATTATTGGCAACTATTATTATCGGTTTATGTCAAGCGTTGATCTTATATTTACTAGATAGAACATAGATGTATTTGTTGTGAAGCAGACAACAGGTATAAAGTTTGTTTTCTTTTTTGTTGATACGAAATTTAACCACCCTGTCTCTGATGAGAAGACAAACCTGGTCAAATCTCGCCCAGGCAGAAAAATCAGTTCCTACTTTTATTTGCGTGAGCAAAGCCCTGATGGTCGTTTCAACTAACTCGTCTATAGCGGTGAACGAGAGCCGCAATATGTAAAGGAAACGGGTACCCTTTCGTTGGTAAATAAAAGCAATATATAATTAAGGAAAATTCTGTTTGGCACACAGCAAAAATAAACAAGGCATTCACAGTTCTTCAAAACTTATGGCACAATCTCTAAATAAAACAAACGGTAGGGTCACAGATGTAGCTTCGACGTATATGTTCCCAGAAACAGCTCTAGACCAAAAAATGATTGGCCAGTTGCATAAACAACCCAATATCGCACAACCAAAAATTATAAATAATTGGTCTTACCTCGAATTTCGATAAGCTCACAATTTTAAAGAGTGATAATGGATCCCAATCTCTGGAGTGTGCATCAGTAGTTGTTTGAGATGATACAAGGCTCCTCTGAAGACCTGCTCGACGAACTTAAACACCGACAAAATGGTCTTGACACTATACAGAAACGTCGCAAGGGAGCTGGAACAACCGCTGACGATTGTAAAATTCCGTGATTGCAGGAAAATAACCTCAATAAGGTTAATGAAAGCGAACAAAAATAAACACTCGCAGTTGTGACAGTTCGAGGCGCTGGTGACATTTAACAAAATCAGAACTCGGTTAGTAATAGATATCATCATTTGCCCCACTTACATGCGCTTTTAACGGTTATCTCAAAATTGGCTTATCATCCAAATTCCGTAATAACCACGCGACAAACATATGGGCTATGTCCTATCTAGCAAATAGAGTACATATAAGATCGCTGATGTCTACTTTAATTTTACTTTTGATTTTGTGGTGTAAAACTTGGAAGTTATGTTATACCTAATATTTGTTGGCATTTCATTGAACTATCATGTTATAATTTTCACGTAAACGATTCTTTTGTAACGTTATGTAATTTTTACCATGTAATTTTTCAGCTTTTTCCTATGGTTTAATATTTGATGTCATAACATTTCGATGTATGTAGGTCGATTTTATTGTAATGCAGTTTTATTGGGGAAAATTTATGTGCATTTAAAGCATATAAATTTAACCCGGTGCCAACCCGCCAGGACGATTTGTCTTTGATACTTTTCTTTTTCTCAAATTGTCTCCTTATGGTCGTGAAATACGCGAAGGTGACGGCTGATGCCATGTGGATTTTTATTCATGAAAAAGACATCAATTAAACAAACTTGATGACGAGAATTGTAGTTAATCGTCCTAGTTAGGGTAAAATCAATTTTGCTATTCTTTTAGTGTCGTCCGTCCAACGAGTCGCTGGTCAACCTCTACTTCTCTTGTTTTATATTGTTCTCCACTCCAGCACTTTCTTCGTTCACCTTCCATCCGTCATTCGTGACGTGTCCTGACCATCTCCATTTTAGCCTCGCCATTCTTTCAATAATATCTACCATTGTCGTTATTTGACGTAATAACAGCGTTGGTAATTCGGTCTCTTCTGGTTGTCTTCAACATGTCTGTTTCCATTGCATTCTGGGTCATCCTTAGCCTCTGAGCTGATCTTTGTGTTAAGGTAAGTGTTTCTAACCCATATATTAAGACAGGCTAGACACATTGTTTGCAGACTTTTTTTTAAACATACATCAGGAAGATCGCCTCTAAGAATCTCTCAATCTTCCGAATGCAGCTAATCTCAATCTATCTACTAATTTTAACCTCGTGTTCCAAATACTTATAGGGTCATTCCATATCAAAACATTTGGTACACATTTAATTTACCTATGCCAAATAAATGGACCAGTATTTTTTTGTTTTGCCCTAAATTGGCTCGTTTACATTGTACAACCCTCCCAAAAATTAGTCAAATTTGGCTTGCAGAGCTTCGATGAATTATTTCTACTGGTCGAACGGTACCACTTAGAGTCACAATTTTTTTGTGGAATGAAGATATTGAATAGGTATTTCCTTTGAGTTATTTTTCGTAAATAATTAAGGACACAAAATGGAGGCCCTGATCAAATTTTGACTTTGAGTGTCCCTCCTCCAAAAAGGGGTAATTTAAAATTCTCAAAAAATATTTTAATCTTTATTATACAAATTGAATATGATTTCTTTTTGAGGTTATGTTTTGAATAAACCAGGCTGTGTTAACTAAATCTAAAACCGAGAAACATAAAATTAATTGAGTTAATGGTGATCAAGTATAATAATTGATGGATATTACTTGCCGTTCCAAATATTTGGACATTGTATAACGGATTTTGGACTTTACATCCGTTATGTTCAACCTTATACATCAATTTGGTTGGCCACTGCCATTTCATTTAAATTGAATGAGATGGCGTTGTGGACTCTGCGATATTTTTATTATCTGTTTTCCGGAACGCAGGTCGAGCTGCGCGCTGAGAGGGACTTGGGGGGGAAAAATGGCGGACGAGAAGGTCACGTCTTGTGGGCTGTGAAGTGATTTTCGGGGTTGGTTTTCGATTTTGCGGAGTATGGTTACGTTTGTGGGAATTTCGGTCCGACAATCCGGTTATTATATGGAATATGCTGTTTTTCCATCCCAGTAGGGGATTTGATCCGCGATTGGAGGATTGTGGTTTTTTTGGCCGTGCCATGTGTCCCTATTCGACCACCCTGGCCCATAATTTCTGGGAAGGATGTTTATCCGGTAGCATCGGTGAGTAACATGTTTTATTTGCTATTACTTCACAGTACCTGTCGATCGATTGGCCAATATTTGAAACGGAAGCTCGATGGCGTATTTTTTTCCCTTGGCCTTTTTAAATGTGTTTTATTTTTTATTTATGTGTAACAATCTGGTATTCTTTTTTTTGTGCTGCAATTTTATTTAAATAATGGTTGCAATTGATAGATAAGTGACAGGTTACAACTTTCTGCACTTGGTGATAAATTGCAATCTACTACTATCGCACTTTTGCATTCGTCGATAAAAATACCAAGTTTAAGTGTTATTTTTGATAAATGTAGTAATGCTACTTATTTATATTATTACGTTTTGGTTATTAAACTTTGCTTGGGTATTATTTCCTTTAATTTTATGTCGACGTACTGGTAAATTGTATAAGCAGCAAGACTCCAGATTTATCGACGTAAGTTCAAATTTCATACTTGAAATTTTGTGTCGATACTTTTTTTTTTGTGTTTAATTATGATTTTATATTTTATTTTATGAAGGCTAAGATGTGTGACTTACATATATACAGGGTGCGACATTGCACCGGGGTTCGCTGCCGCTTGGTTTGGTCGTCGGAAGCTCGATGTGGTTACCATTATGGGATTGTTTATGACCATTCGAGTGTTCCGTCGATTGTTGGTGGGGTGGTGATTTTTTGGTGCAATGTGGGTTGCTTCTGTTTAGTTTCACTGGTCGGCTCCTGTAGTGGGCTACTGTTGTTACGTTCCACTGGCGCAATACTAACACCATAAGCATCGACTTTATCATTAAGCCTTTAAGCAATGACCACCGTATTGTTTATTTTTATGTTTATTTTTATTTTATTGTTAAGTTTATTTTGTGTGTGTTTGCAAAGCTGCTTCCTTGAGTTTATCCGAGGCGTTTTTACACGACCCATGGCCCTCGCATACCGACGTTTCCATCAAAGAGCTAGTTGACCTAACACCAGGGCTCCACGCATTTAAAAGCAGAAGGTTCTTACCTCCTGCGTGGACTTTATCTTCTCCGAGCTGCTTCTCATTAGAGCAGTAAGGAAAGATTTGGTATCAATTGAGGTTATTGGAAGTCGATATGTGAGACCGTTACAGTTTGGATTATCACGATTTCCGGAAGCAAACTAGAGAGGCGTGTATAACATTACCGAATGGAAGCTAAAAGAGAGCAGATAATTCTAGTGGCGTACTCAACGATACTTAAACAAGGTACTATTTATAAAAATTATGTGCACTAAACATTTTTTAAATTTATAATTTATACACGCCTTATTTGATTAATGGAGTTTATAATTAGGGTTGAGAATTTGTAAATTGTATATCATGTCATTTATTTTTTTTATTATAATTAATTTTGCATACATCTACCATACATCTTTGCATACATCTAAGGTGATGTTACATCACCTTAATATAGCAGGGAAGAAATTCAACATGGAAATAGCAACAACCAAAACAAAAGCAATGGTAATTAGTAAGGATCCAAGAAGGTGTAAGCTGGAGATAGAGGGAAATATGGTGGAACAGGTGATGGAGTTCAACTATCTGGGAGTGAGTGTTACAAGCGTAAAAGACCTGAAAAAGGAAGTGCAGCAACAAAAGCGACATAGGTATATGGGTACCTAAACAATATGGTGTGGCGTAATAAATTTATGAGCACGGAGGGAAAGGTGAGAATGTATAAGACGATGGTAAGACCGATACTGACCTATGCGATTGAGACACGCGCGGATACAAAGTTGACAAAGCAAAAAAAAAAGACAAAGCAAAGTTGGTGAATGCGCGGGTAAGAGTAACTAGAGGCGTGCGTTTCTTTTATGTGCCGTTGCATCGTACAACGTATGGCATGAACGAACCTCTCAGTGCAATGATGACATTGTTTAATGAATGTTACCATGAATTTGATTTTCACTGCGGTAACAGGTAATTCAGGGGAACGATATCCGAACATGTTATGAAGTATGAAATGATTATGTATATTATATAACTCTTACAGGTGCTCTCTTTCTTTTCTTTATATTTATATTGAGTTTTTGTGTACTGTGAGTTTTGTTACGATTTTTTCTGCTATCAACATTTGGGAGTTGTCCCGTAGTTGTAATGTACATATTAAACATATTAAAGCAAAAACTGAGAACAGTAGAAATGAAGGTCCTCAGAGCTACGATAGGATACACTCTACGAGACAGAAAAACAAGTGTGTCAATAAGAAAAAAATGGAGCAAAGTAAGGAGAAGAAATTGGAGAGACCACGTCGAGAGGATGGAGGACGACAGACTGGCGAAAATTTGTAAAATGGACGACCTACGGGAAAAAGACTGCCGGGACGACCACCCAAGAGATGGGCACAGAGCTGGTTCTCCTCTTCCACAGAATAATCTGAAGGCCAGGCAAACAGGGTTAACCCTTGCCAAAAGAAGAAGAAGAAGAAGAATTTTCCATATTGTTCATTTTTGATTTGATGCATAATCAGTTGAAATGTGTAAATAAAACCAAGAGTAAATTCAAGTTAGTGGTTTCTCTACATTTAAATACAAATAGAAGAAAATTGTGCAGAGGTTCTGAAGCATTTTATATTCATTTAAATTTGGTTATGAATCAGTCGTGTAAGATACAATTCAAAGGCGTACCAAAGATAATTCTACCCATTGAGACCTTGAACTCGCATCCTGAGAGAATCTCGTCCGATTTGAGCGAAACCGGGGCAAACTTAATAAGGACAGGGGATAATCTTGTCGAATACCACTGCACTATATTTTTGAGAATTTTAATTTACCCCTTTTTTGGGGAGGGGCACTCAAAGTCGAAATGTGGTTAGGATCCCCATTTTTCGACTTAAATATTTACCCAAGAAACTCACTGAAAAGGCCTATTTAATATCTTCATTCCGCAAAAAAAAATGATACTGTTCGGCCAGTAGAAATAGTAAGTATATCCAAGCTCTACAAGCTAAATTTGACTTATTTTGAATGGCTGTACAATGTAAATGAGCCGAAATCGAAGGGGAACATGAAAATAATTGAAAAACATTGGTTGATTTCGTATGGAATCTTTCGTACATTTGCTCTAACTCTTTTCCATCTATTTGCACCTTCTCGCCTAGATGAAGATTTGTCATAAGTTTTTATACATGTTTATCCTAAGGTCAACGCCTTTTGATGCTTGTTGAAGTATTATAATAACATCTCCAATGTTGTTCAAGATGAGTACAATGTCGTCCGCGAATGTAAGATGGTTAAGCACCTCTACGTCTACTTTCACGCTAGTCCTATCCCACACAAAAAATCTAAAGACATACTCAAAAATCGCAGTTAAAACTTTGGCGAAATTTTGTCCGCCCCCCCCCCCCGGGTTGCCATGAATATCTGAAGTTAATTCTACATTGATGCAAAGCTGTTAACGTTGCTCACAGTTCCACTGTGTCGACAGCTTTCTCAAAATCGACAAATATTGGTTACTCTACCACTAACTCAGCCACTCGAAACTAAATTTCTTCTGCTACACACTAAAGAACACACTTATTTTAGCAAATTGTAATAATAAAAAATGTGAATATGGTGCAAACTTTTTAAAAAATCGAATTTGAACTTAGCTAATTTTCATGAAATTCGGTGGTGGTTTAACGAGATTCGGAGCGCGTCGCTCATTCTGTTGACAGTCCGTGCGCTATGAATAACCCTAACACTTAGAGTATTTCGAACCGGCCCCCTCAGATCCCGCAACAAAAATTTCATTATATGCAGATGACACTGCAATATACACGTCCTCAATCCACCCGGACATAGCCACAACCCGCCTCCAGGAGGCGATCAACGATCTCGGGAGGTGGTACGAAACTTGGCGCATCGAGGTTAACTCGAGCAAAAGTTCCGCGATCATGTTTCGAAATCGTTGCAAGCCTCACAACTCCAGTGTCTGGATGTTTGAGGAGCAAATCCCCTGGAAAACCAAGGTCAAGTACCTTGGCGTTACCATGGACCGAAGTCTCAAATGGGACGCTCACATTTCCTCCGCAACCGGTAAAGCCAAATGCCTCTTCAATAGATTGTTCGTCCTCATGAACAGTAAAAGTACCATGTCCCCCGCTAACAAACTAAGATTATACAAAGCCATAATCCGCCCGACAATGATTTATGCCTCCCCTGTCTGGGGATACGCACGCCCTAGGGCCATAAATAAACTTCAAGTCATTCAAAACAAAAATCTCCGAGCTATTTTCAGCGCCCCCTATTACGTCACTAACAGGCGACTACATGCAGACGCCAAACTAGATCTTATTAACACTCTTAACCGCAAACATGCCACCAATCTTTACAACAAATCCAAATTTTCAGAAAACCCACTATTAAATCAACTAGGTCAATACAACCCAGCCGACTTCTTCATTCCCCGTCCCAAATCACTCCTGAGCACGGACAACTCCTGACCATAACTCACCCCCACACAGACTAATGTATGTTCACAGGTTTAACTTACACAAATTCTCTTCGAAAGTGAATTTATTCACTAGATTTGTGTAATTTTTCGATCAATTTCCACAAGCTTCGATAAATCACCCCCCATAGTATCACTACAATCCCACTAGTCGCCAATTCTGACTAGTTCCAAGTAGAAGCCACTCACTTCGAGGTCATCAATAGAAATTATAATTTCTTTCTTCGAATTAGGGACTCTACTATATCGGCAAACGTAAAAAATTTCTTTTTTTTCACATATCTCATATTCACAGTCACAGCCCAGGTTTCTAACCAGTCAGTCCGCCAAGCGCCAATTCCCAGAGACCCACCGGTCTCTACAACTTCCAATGTCATTAATGTATTCTTTCAGATGAAGGAGAAGGCCGGCCATGCCGGGATGCTCCATCAAATACATATCAGGTAAAGGTAAAGGTAAAGGTTCGAACCGGCAGATGCAGCTCGACTGTCGTACATGTAACATCGATTATTTTTTGTTTTCAGGCGATTTTTTGGGGGTAAAACGTAATAGTTTACTGCCCCATACCGTAACTATACTTTTTAATGCTATTTCGAGGGTCTCTCACATCCCGGTTTCATTTATCCCGGTTTTCTTGATGGGTGGCGCTTCTCGTATGTTTAGCCTAGTAACCAGAGTCAAAACCGCCCTGGAGGGGTGCAACGCGGAGCGGAGCGCAGCGGCGCCCCGTAAGGGTAGGTTTTGACGATAGATTACCCTCCTTATCGAATGCACACCCCAAAATTCGAAGGCAAAAAAATTTAAATTTTTTCACTTTTTCGGCAATACACGGGTTATTTTCCATTTTTTGGATTTTATTTATTACTAATATCGACTAATCATACCCCCATCTATCCGAATTTCAAAGAAAAATTCAAATCGGAGCGAAAAAATTTTACGCATTTTCAAGGGACCACGGGCGACCGATGCACATCGGCCGGGGTCTACCGCATACTCGATGCGACTTTCCCGTACTTTTCAAAAGTCGATATTTTGGTTGTTTTGACCATGTTCACATTTTTTATTGTTTTAATAGACAGATATAAGCCTGTTCTATAGTGTGTAGCACTCGAAAAATTTTTTTTCGAGTGGCTGAGTTAGTGCTAGAGACCCCCAAATATTTATTAGCAAATTTATTTATAAAGTTTTCATCAATAATCGTATTGTTAAAATTTACATTTTGTTTGGAAGCTGATCCCTGTCGAGCTAGGTTTTTTCACACCAGAGCTACAAGTCAAATTAACTGCTTAGAACTTTTGCTCCAAGCAGGTGACGTGTCAAGGTTTCCTTTAGTGATAATTTCGAAGGTCACGAAGAGGAGGCTTTTAATATACTATATTTCAATATTGGTAACTTACTTTAAAGTTTAAATTAAGAGATTAAAAGTAACATTAAAACTCTTTCAAGCGATCGTTTATTTGACCTAGAAATGATATTTTCTTGTAAGTCAACGTGCTTTAGATTTATTTCTTATATCATATCTAGTCGGCCTTGGTTGTGCGGCCTAAAGGCCGCACTTAGTGAATTGCGACAGCTATCTATCTTCTATATTAATATCTGGATTTTTTCACGTCTCACCTATCATTAAAATTTACACCACGGATGGCGTGACATTCGTTGCTCTCTTGTTATGTTTCTTACCATACAGTATGTTATGATATTAAACCAATGAGATGCGTTCCTTTCTTCATATATTTCACATTCACAGACAACAGCCCAGGTATTTACCAGCCAGTTAGCCATGCGCCAACACCCAGAGGCCTACCGGTCTCTACAACCCCCAACGCCAGACAGCCAACATCAGATGAAGGAGAAAGCCGGCTACGCCGGGATGCTCCATCAAATGAAGTATCAGGAAAAGGTAAAGGTAAAGGAGATGCGTTCCCAGCAGGATTTTGGAAATTTTAACTTGTAACTTATTCAACTTCCACTTCACGAAACTTATAACTTATTTAATTAAATATGGAGGAGAGGGGCTTATGCCCCTATATTCTGTAACCTATGTAACGCGTACTTGTAAAGGTATCCTCGAGTCACGTAATTAATAAATGTTATTTGATTTGAGATACGTTCCTGAGCGTGACGGACACATACACAAATTAAGCCTTTTATTTATACGTAAATAATAATATAAATATACAAGCAGGATGACCAGATTATTACCAGATCAGACTTAACTCAGTTTTACTGTAATAACTCAAAAACGGTTCAAGATATCAAAAACATATTTAAAACAAAAAAATATTTTTATTGTGAATACTTTCGGCTTCTTAAAAATTTTTGATATCTTGAACCGTTTCCGAGATCAAGTGTTGTCATATTCGAGCTCTCCTGGCTATGTCTTTACACGAATTAAAAAGAATTTGTTTTTAAATCTATTAATCGACTTATTAAGGTGATTTTTTAACGCAAATTAAAAATGCATATTGTGAAAAACTTTCCGGAAGTTTTATTCAAAATTAGAAGCCTTCTAAATTAACTAAAAGTTAAAAATTAATTTATAATATCAATTATGAAACTTTTGTACTTGCGACTTAATTCTTACAGCTATTTTATTATATAGTAGCAAAGAACAAAGATTGAGTACTGTGCTCGACGTACTGATATGATATTATTGTTGTTTTGATAAGGGGGGAGGGCAAGCTGTTGATCTCCCTTGGAATCCTACGCATGACTATTAAACAACAGATTTTATCTCATATGTCCGGCTGTTTAGGGGTAAAAAAATCTCCGAAACAACATTTAATTGAATTACGAAGGATTAACATTTCCCATGCGGGAACTTTGAAAAAAACACCCAAGTATATCAAATTAAACAATTTAATAAAAGTTGGGAGTTGTAAATAATACTTTATACTTCTCTGGAAGAAAGCCAAAAGTCGTATTCGCATCAAGTTCCGCTAACTTTTATCTTTTCTTTTTTATTGTGCTAAAAAAGGAAAAAAATAATAAATTAAACGTCGTAACACTCGCCACGATTTGTCTTCATCGTGTAACATAAAATACAATTTTAAATTGTTTTGGCTGAATTATTTGCTTTATAGTTAAATTATTACCATACTCAAGCGGGCCTGTGAACTTGGTAATATCATATTTGGAGAAAAAAGGGTCCTCGTTAAACTGGGGTGGTCCAATTCGACTTAATTTTAAGCGTTATTAAATTTTTATGTAGGTACTTAAAATATTTGGATTCATGAGAGTACTTGAGCGAAACTATTTTTATTTTCAATTAGCATTTTAATGCTAAATACGTCTGGGAACATAAAGTGATCTTTATGCTAATTGATTGTAAATAATTTTATTTGGCTATCAATTAATTTCTTAAATTGAGAGGTAAAATTTAACAATTTCGTCAGAAAAGCTTCGAGGTGTTTTTAAACCATTACTTTCATTTTTTTTAAATTATTAATTACTTACGCTTAATTTTAAGATGTAAAATTGCGATAAAGAAAATTAGTGTTACACCCACCATTGTATCTTTTCAGAAGGTGTAAAGCAAATTTAATTACCCCAAATATTAATTAAATGTAATCGAATCTACATTCGAATTTTCGCCCACTGTAACGCAGACAAATTTTGCCATCACAAAAAATTTGGAAAGGCAAATTTCAAATAAATTTAGTTTTAACATGACGTGTTTCAAGGCATAAAGATGCTAAAGGAACTCTTTAGTGTTTTCCAGATACACTTTGACATATCATGCTAGGTCCCTAAGGACTCGACAAATTTCATTCATTTTGGAATATTTTCGTGCCATGTCTAAATGCGAATACATTTTTTGAACCACAAGTCTGAATTATGATTGACCCGCAGGGAATCGTTAAATATTTGTTCTTATTTTTGACGAGTCCCGATCTGCTAATTATCACATAATTATTTTTTGGGGTTAATTTTCACTCGCGCCTAAGTGAAATTTGTTTTTAAAAAAGGAAATTTTTTATAACAAAACTGCGTTATCGTCCAGTTTGGACAAAATATCGAACATTTAGAGATAAAATTTCTTGATATCAGGGTTGTTTTGAGCTCGAAAACGTTTCCTTGTAGGCGATAAACTTTTTAAAATTTCGCGTTGTTAATATGTGCGTACGCACAAGAATATTAGAAATGACGTCAGATCGAGCATTTTCTGGAAATGATGTAAAAATAAAATAAAACACTGGAAAGCTGAGAATTTCTATTGTTATTGTCTTGAAGAGAAACCGTGCAGTATAACGTACATAGACAAAGATTTAATTAAATATCCGAATGTGAAATTGATAAGGATTCGTTAATTTACTTTGTAAGATAAAGCTAACTTTATTTTAGCTTAATGCAATTGGAAGAATGTGCACTTACTGACCTAATTTGATAATTAACTTACTTTACTAAGTAGATGTAAGTTGCAAAATCATTGTTAACTGATTCTCTAGGATGTTAATTTTGTAAGTGGAAATATCGACAAGAAGTACTAAATTTAACATGGAAGAACATTTTTACCTATCTATACGTGGTAAAATAAATAAGATTGCAGTTTTGGCACAAAAATTTTGATAGTTTATGCATGATGACGTTCGTATTTACGATGTTTGAATATTAAGCGCTAAAAATCTGCACATAAATCTTAACAACGCAACGTGCAAAAATCTGGGCTGCTTTTTACGATTTTGCTGCATAAAATTTTTAATCATAAATATTTTGCTGAACGATTTTAATGCTTTGGATCTCCACTGAACTAAAGTTCGGTGGTATAAAATTTAAGTTTACTGCAATATGGAACAAAGAGTGACCTGAATGCAAATGCGAAATTTCAGTTCAATGTGACAAATATAGGGAACCTACAGTTTAACGTGGAATCCTAACCACGGAAACAGACTATTTTTACATTGTACATTCCGGAACAGAGACGTTCCCGAAATTAACACGATGATCGGGCCGGCCATTCGCTCATATTTATGAAATACTTTCTCGATTTGGTTTTCCTAAAAATTGCGATGAAATTATGAATACACCGAAAACTGAACAGTGGACTGTATCAACATCGACACAATAACATATTATTTTGCTTTGTCCGGAAGATGATTGATACGGGAATAGCACGTTAAATGGAATCCGAAGATAGATGTTTTGCGTTAAACACTTAATGAATTTCCATCCAATCAGAAGCTCGCATTCGATTTGGGGCGGATCTACCTCAGCATTCTGTTGACAGTACGTGCGCTTTCAACTAGTCTTCACACTTGAACTTTAAAATAAATTACATTTTTCCAACTTTGGAATATTTTCCAACACAGCCTGCGGCGACAGTTTACTCCGCTCAAAAAAGGTATTGTCGCTGAGTGGTTGTACCTTCCTGCATCTTGGACATTTGAAGCAATGATTTAACCAGCACCGCTTCTTTCTAATTTCGCGATTACAGCTAAGTGAAGCGACGTCTGGCGGCAGAAATATTAACTCGCTAAAACGGGCATTGTCATAAGTTTACATGTGCATCTAGTGTATGTTTATAGCCGGTATTAACGTTAAATATTGCTTCTAAGTGCTTGTGTTTGAAAATTCCTCCGAAATTAATTTGTTATTAGGCAAACGACAAAATGAATACAGGTAAATCAAAATCAAGAGCGTTTTGTTGTGTTCACGGATGTAATTTTAGCGCTAGAAAGAATTCTGACCTTAGTTTCCACAAGTTTCCCATGAAAGGAAAATTCAAAGTGAAATGGACAAATCCGTTGGGTGAGGTGGAAGTAATTGATAGCAGAAAAGCGTGGATGAAAAGCTTCAAAATGGTAAAGGAGCCTACAAAATACATAGTTTTTATATTTAGATATCAACAAGCTTTTTTTGTCAATTAACCCTGATATATCATGAGGCGGTGCAGACAAAGCTGTAGTTTGTAAAACTAAGCTATAAATATGATGGAATCCGTCGTTACTAGGCGTTTTCCCACACAACACAACGTGCTTAGCGTTTGCCAAAGCTTCACCCTCACAAAAGTTTCTAGCCTCAGAACTCCCACAGAATTTCAAAATATTGTTTATTGTTAATTGTTTATTCATATTTAGATATTATTTAAACACAAACGAATATAATAAACAAACCACAACACGTTTCTGAACCCGTTAATGTGCATATAATAACTTTGCTTATTATGGCAAAACATAGAACTACCCGTTTTAAGCGGCCATTTTGAATATTTGGTCACGTGATTTTCCTTAATCGAAATCGCGAATAGGGGTACAGTAGCGCCTGCAGTTACGATTGGGATATCTCCTGTTTTCATTCGAAAAGTTTCACAATGTCATGATTAAATGAACTCCTTCAATTACGCCTACAGCCTATGTACTGCTGTAAAACTCGTATATTTACTACAAAGTCTGTGGGGCGTGCCCTAAAAGTACTAACATGCAATGGGGATACCCCTATTTCACTTACTACTTTAAGCGTTGTTGTTTTAGGGTGAAACGCGTATTTTCCGCAAATTTTGTTGTATATTTCTACTATATCAACCTTCAGCTTTCCGAATATCTATAGAGAATTTTTAAAATCGCGGTTCTATTTAACGTGCTATCACCGGTTCATGCATTAACGTAATTTGAAAAATTTAGTTTGTATTTGTTTGATTTTACATACAGAGCTTTGTTTTTTGTTAAGTTTAGGTTGGCTGCATGTTAGCTAATCATATTTGTTAAACTCATGATCTGACCTCCCCAGTACGGTCTTTAAGCCGCACAAGCAATGCAACCACAAATATATACCTAGTATGGACGGCCTGCCTTAGTTATGGGGCTAAAGGCCGTACTAAAGAAGACTGAACACCGGATAAATTTATAGACTACAGGCAGGTTGATACATTAAGGCTATTATGTACGGCGCGGCGATTTAATATAAGATTTCAATAGTGAAAAAATCATATTCGTTAAGTAATAACGAATCATTAGTCATTTAAAACGTGATTGACTTGGTTATGAAGTCTAATTTTATTGTTCTGGAGTAAAGCAGACTAATCAACGGATCAATTTAACGTTATCGACACACATATAAACTCATGCCATGTCGATTACGACGCATATCAGAGAATTTTAGGTTTGGATTGTTGATGCATCTCAAATTAAAACTATGTAAATCAAAGCATTGATGTAGTTAATTACAACAATAGTATATTACTATCGGCGAGTTGTACATTGGATTTACCGTCGAGAATAATTGCGACTCGAGACACGGAGTGTTGAGAATTGCAATTCATTCGAGATAAGTAAAACACTTAAAATTTGAGGTTTAGTAAGATTTTTTGTTTGCTATTACTTAAAAAGTAAATCGACATTAAAAATAAAAACACAAATTTGGCGCAGTTACATTATTTAAAAACAGATATAATTAAAAGTTTTAATTTTCATATCTTCTTATATTTTGTATTATGATACCCTTATAAACGATGTCATGATTAATTCCTATTAGTAGAATATGCCGCCCATTACAATATGTAATGTGACACTTACTTAAGTAGTAGCGAACACAATTAATTAAAAAGGGGAAAGAGCGAATTAATCATAAAACGTCCATGAAATAAAAATGCATAAAATGAAAACCGAAAATTGCAACAGAAGCAACGAAGAACGGTAAAATGGTTCTGAAAATAAAATTTACAACTAGGGGGAATTCCATACCGGGAGATCCCCCATACGCCCCAGGTCCCCCGGTCGTGGACGGTTTTTATCGCTAGGACAAAATTTCTAAAGTTTTTAATAATAATATATTTAATAACTACATTAGATTATGTGACAAAAACCTCAAGAACCATTAGATTAAGTAAGAAAAACGTCAAGGTACCTTAGATTAAATAAGAACAACGAATTTTAATTTTGACAACTTTGAACGCTTATAACTCTGTAAATACGCCATGTAGAGCAATTATTCTTGCTCGAGTCGCTTCATCTCGTCAAATTACATTAGATTAAGTGACAAAAACCTCAAGAACCATTAGGTTAAGTAAGAAAAACGTCAAGGTACATTAGATTAAATAAGAACAACGAATTTTAATTTTGACAACTTTGAACGCTTATAACTCTGTAAATATGCCATGTAGAGCAATTTAAAAATAAGTCCTTTCATCAAATTAAAGGAAGAAAACTTATCTGTGTGCCTGTAATGCTAATCTGTAATGTCTGTAACGCTAAATTGTTCTGTTGAGGCGATCATTAGTCCACCTCGCGGTGCGCCCTTCAGGCCGCACAATCCAAGCAATTACGATGACTGCACGGACACCTGTGCCAGTTAGTTGCATCATATTGCTATGATATTTAACAAATTTAAAATTTACTTGAATTTTCCACACGTTGGGCCGGAAATTTTATCTGCTATAATCTTTAAAAAAACTTTGAATTTGTAAATTATAAATTTTCTTTTTTTACAACAATTTACTTATTATTAAAATTAAAAATGGTTAAAGTGACACAAAAATCTAAAATGTTTATAATTAAAAATT